>JARPSG010000006.1:57978227-58313227 GCA_029955605.1 Quercus engelmannii | reverse complement strand
CAAAGGAACATTCCAGAATGTCAGCAGCGCAAGTGCAACAACTTCAAGCCTGATTTTGACCTTGATGCAACCCGTATCTCTCAAAACTCAAAACATGAAAGTTGTAGAGCTTTGTGTTGGCGTTCCATAGCATCCTGAATCATGTCAATTAGAGCTTGGCTGAGAGAGTTATGCCCAGATTACGAAACGATGTCAAATCTGTCCAGAATCACCCAATTAGCTACGTTTTGCACTTAACGCCTCCATTTGCATCCTAAATTAAAATATAAAAATAATAAATACATTTAGGTACCAAATAAATATAAAAGACTAAATATTAAGAGAAAAAAAATATGACAATTTGCATCCTTATCATATACCATGGAGATTTGAAAGATGGACCATTGATAAAAAGAAGCACGATTGTTACGCAATATGGAGGTCCTTTTGTCGTTTTGTGGAGAGCGCTTTATGGTGAATGTTGGAGATTCTAGCATTTTACCCTTAATTTTTTTTAAAATTGGCAATATGCCCCTGTTTGCAAACTATATAGAGGCGTGCCCCTGTTTCGATACTCGATTACTCTAAAATCGAGTTATGCCCGATTAAACTTTAAAAAAAAAAAAAAAAATTGCATAGAACTCGAGCTTACTGAAATCGAGTTCCATGCAAAAAAAAAAAATTTATAAGTGTGTGTAGAGAGGGAAAATTCCCGACCTATCACAAGCTGACACGTCACATTACCAAGTCCACAAAATACAGCCAATTACAGAACACCATGTATTGCTGCTAGGTTTTGCTATCACTATTCAGAAGCCAACAGAAATTTGCCAAGTGTCATGCAAGAGCCAATCACGCATCAGCGCACATGTAAGCGATGACTCAAGCAGCCTCGCACGTGTAAGCGATGACTCAAGCAGCCTCGCACATGTAAGCGATGACTCAAGCAACCTCGCCCGTGTAAGCGATGACTTAAGCGGACCAATCAAGCTGTGACATGTGTCACCAATCAAGCTCTGCCACGTGTCACTCACCCACCCCAAAACTCCTATAAATAGAAGCCTTCCTGAGACATTTAGAGGACCAGGGATTCAGAAGTGAAGAAGCTCTGCGAAGATCAAGCCTCAAAAGCCTTCAAGAACTTCAAGAACTTCAATCCCAAAACCGGAGAACATTCGAAGCAGAATCATTCAGATCATCTGCCTAGATCCTAAAGTTCACTGGAATCAAGCTCAAAAGCCTCCAGAAACCTCAAACAACCACAAATCAGTGAAGCTCCACGGATTCAAGCCTCTAAAGCCCCGGAGAACTTCCACAACAAACCTTCGAAGACGATGAACGCACGAAGAACACGAAGAACACGAAGAACAAAGAATTTCTAACAAGCTCATAGCCAGAGATTCATTGTAATTTTGTTTCAAAGATCTTCGATCCATTCCTCAACCAAATTGAAGGATATCTTGTGTTCAAAACAAAATCTCATTACTACAAATCCAATCAACAAGTCTTTTAAGGAGATCAAATCAGAGGATAACTCTTTTGTAATCACAGAGAATTGTACCACACAATCATCAATACAAATTCGCATTTGTGAAACTATTTCACTTGTTCGACTTTATTTCGAAACGAGAAATTTAATCGCTTACAGTGTGATCACCCCATATTTAGGGAGCCCTATAGTGGTTTTTAAACCCTATAGTGATGTTTTAAATCCCTATAGCGGCGTTTTCCGGCAAATTTTTTTTAAGTGTGATTGCCCCATATTCAGGGAGCCCTATAGTGGCGTTTTTAAGCCCTATAGTGACGTTTTAAAGCCCCTATAGCGGCATTTTTCTGCAATTTTTTTTTTAATAAGTATGATCGTCCCATACCAATTTCAGGGGGGGCCTATAGTGGCGTTTTTTAAGCCCTATAGCGACGTTTTTAAACCCTATAGCGGCGTTTTGGAACTCGACTTTCTTAAAATCGAGTTCCATGCATTTTTTTTTTTTTTTTTTTATAGTTTTAGTTTTATGAGGCATAACTCGATTTTCTACGAATCGAGTATTTCATTGAAACTCGATTTTAATGTAATCGAGTATCGAAACAGGGTCATATCCCTATATAGTTTCGAAATAGGGGCATATTGCTAAATTTTTTAAAAATTAAGGGCACAAGGCTAGAATTCTCCGTGAATGTTCAAAAAAACCTTTTGAGAAGACCTATATAGCCTCACTATGACATGGATATTTACGAGTCCTATTTCCTGGTTGCGCTTTTTTATTTATTTATTTATTATTATTATTATGATGGTTTGACAGGATGGGGGAATGCACCTACCTCACACACTGAGCACCCTAGAACGATATGCATGAATGTATGGGGAGTCATAAGGCAGGTAACCTAAAACATAGGAACTTCCTTGGGTTGGCCAGGTAGCATCTTGATCCCGGAAGTGGATCCGGACTTGTCGTGTGGATGCCACCCACGCCTCCTAAGAGGTGCGCAGAAGGTGTGTAAACACCGTATGCGGGGGCACCTTTTACCCACCTTTAGTGCGTACCATATCCTTTAAGAATGGACTTAGAAACATGGTTAGGGTACCTGCCATCACGTAGGTGCATTGTTGCACAGCAGAAAAAGTGAAGCTTCAGATGTTCATCAATGTTCTCTGTTCTTCGGCACAACTTGTCTTCTCAGCGTTTTACATTACATGATTTCTCCACAGTTGTTTGGATCACATTTGGTATTCTGCACATGGTTTTACTTTTTCGGAATTTCGCTAAGATGGATGCTCTCAGTTTTATGGTGTACTCGATAAGTTGTTATCTTGGATGCATTCGGATCATCTTAGGACTCCCCTGAACAAAATGACTTCGATTTAAAAATCAAAAGCCAAAGTGGATGCAAGTAATTTAAGCTAAAATTGGATGAACCATGCTTCACGCCATGGTTAATAGTTTGCCTTTTCAACGTTTTATTAAAATACACATACATATGTTTTGGTATTATTTTTGGATGAATGATAAGGCAAATCCTTAATTAGGCATTCCACATAAAAAATCTTTTTTTGAAACCACTCATCATTTGGCCTAAATATCTTGCATCCACAACCAAGTCAAATGGGTTTGTCATTTCGGTCTTGGCCCTTTGATTGAGCATTCCCACGTGCATGGGTACAACCATATTATGCATGAATGGTATGGATGTATTTATGCCTTTGGAAATGCCTTCTTATGAGCCAAGACTTCCTTGTCGTTTTAAGACAAAAGTCCAAATTTAATTCGGGTCATTCTTTCAGGGGTCAATACTAAATCTTCAGTAAAGCTTGGAAATTTGGGATCAGTTGTCGGTGAACTAGTGAAGAGGTTTGGCAATAGTGGAAACAAGGTTCGTTGTCCGGGTTAGTGGTATTTTCGCATTTGTTAGATATGGCAGAAGAGGGTAACGCTCCAGTAACTCTGACGGATATTCAGAAGATGTTGGCAAGCTTGTTGGTACTAGTTGAAAACATGGAGACAACAGTGAATAAAAGCGCACAGCTCCCTCCTAACAATCCACAACCACCTCAACCCCCACTGTATGTTCCTGTACACCTGAGCATGTGCAACAGCCACCTCCTGAGGTCATTCCTTTCGTTTTGGCCCCTCAAGTGAATCAAGGAGTCCCCATTCAGCCCGTTGCTTTTGATCATAATGTTGCTATCCCTAATCCTGTGGCTCTGTCTCCTGGAGTTGACTCTAAGTTCACGGAACATGATGCAAGATTTGTGAAACTTGAAGGGTATTTGAAGAAGTTTAGAGGAATGGACGATTTGTTATTTGACGGGGAAGATTCTGGGTCAGAGATTGCAACTAAGTTGCCGCCTAAGTTCAAGATGCCTGACATGGAGAAATATAATGGTATAGGTTCTCCAAAGATTCATTTAAGGCTATACCGAAGTTTGATGAGTTCCAAACAGTTCGATGAAAAGTTACTTGTTAAGCTTTTTCTGCTTTCTTTGACTGGGGCTGTCCAACGGTGGTATTATTCTATTAGTCCATCTAGGCTGAGAATGTGGGATGATTTGATGCATGAGTTTCTCTCACAGTACTCTTTTAACAATGATGTTAACTTGTCACGAAGAGAATTGGAGACCACAAAACAAGAGGATGGGCAAATTGTTAGTGCCTATATTAGTCGGTGGAGAGCTAAGGTAGCTCAGATGGTTGATAGACCTAAAGAGCAAGAGTAGATTCAGATGATTTTACGGAACTTGAGACCCCAGTTTGCCAGGCAAATGGTTGGGAATAGTTATCCTAATTTTCGAGCTCTAGTCCAAGCTGGTACTGATGTTGAGGAGGGATTTTCTAGGGGATTATGGTCAGAGTCTACTTTGAATGATCAAAAAGGGAAAAGACAGGCGAGTGGTTTTGCTAGGCAACTTGAGGTTAATGTTGTTGACACTCAGTAGTGGGGGCCCACTAGCCCAGGCTACTCACATCCAAAAGGGCATCGGTCTCCTCATTATAGGCCTAATCAATCTGCCTATCACCAGCTTATGCCTACCCAATATAGTCATGTTCATCATCAATACCCTAACCTACCTTCTGGTGTCCTCGAACCACCAACCACATGTCTTTGGCATTCAGACTCTACCTCCTTTTAATTCACGGCCTCCACAAGATAGGGCACCATGTGTATTTACAAACCTGGGGATGTCACTTCGTTGTACTTTTGAAAAGCTTTTGGCTGCCAGAAAAATCACACCATTACCTCCCAAGCAGTTGCCAAATCCTTTGCCTCCAACTTCAGGCTCAACCAATATTGTGCTTATCACCAATCCGTTGGGCATCTTACTGATGATTGCTTTACTTTTCGCAATGCAATTGAGGATTTGTTGAGGAAGAAAATCATTGTCCTTGATCCACCCCCTAATGTGACCACCAACCCTTTACCTACACATATAGTTACGCCACCTCCAGCCAACCTTAACCTCATCGACTTAGATGGCCCACTTGAATCTTCCATCCACATGATGTCATGGGACACACAAAAACCTAGATCTATAACCCTCATATCAAACACGATGTCATCCCAACCTCCCCAACTACCCATTGACCATGTCATCCATAGCTCCCTTGATGTTGAGCCTTATTTCCTCTCTCCTGAGTATACACAAGGTACACCTTTTGTCCACACCTCCAGCCTTTCTAGGTTAGGTCCTTTCCTCTTATCTTCAGGTGTGAACAACTTTTTGCATGTTGACCAATATGGATCTATGGAAAGCACAAACTTCTGGGACATTGGCTTGGTAACTCGTAGTGGTTGGGTAGTGCATCCATCAAATTTGTCAAATGATAAAGAAAAGACTCATGCTAAGATTATAGAGGAAGATAATAAGGTTATTAAGCAGTTGAAGAGGACGCAATCTAATGTGTCAGTTTAGGGACTTTTGGCTTCATCTACTGCTTATCGAGATGCTTTGGTAAAAGCTTTAACTCAAATCCCTGTGCCTACATCTGCCTCTCCTAATGAAGTTGTTCACTTGCTTACAGTTGACCTTCCACTGTTTTGTCATTCTCGGATGCTGACCTTACTCCTGAAGGCCTAAACCATAATCGGCCTTTAATGATTGTTGTTGGTTGTGCATCTAGGCGAATCCCCTTGGTGCTTGTTGATAATGGGTCTACTTTGAATGTCTGTCCACTAGTTACTGTAGTCGCCCTTGGATTTGGGAAAGCTGATTTTGGTGAATCTTCCCAAGTGGTTAGAGCTTATGATAACACAAGCAGAAAAGTGATTAGGACTCTTGAGTTAGGAATACAGTTGGGACCTATCACATTCCCAACTCTTTTCCAAGTTTTGGAGGTCCGGCCTTCCTTTAACCTTCTTTTGGGGCGACCATTCATTCATGCATGGAATGTACTTCCATCATCCCTCCACCAGAAGTTGAGATATAGGCATGGAAAGGATATCGTTACTATAGATTCTATTCCTGATCCCTTCCCACTTGATGAGCTAATATTGGAGATTAAGCATAGTGACTCCGATCCTATTTTGAGTGGCTTCCATTTTGAGCAAGTGCAGACTATTGAGCTATCTAATCCTATGAGGGACTACTTGCCTTTGCCATTCAATTCGCATAGTAATTTGGTCATATCAGAGATTATGCGGGATATGCGATTCATGCTTGGTCTTGGATTGGGTAGGCGCCAATAGGGAGTGCCAAGGTTTGTTGACGATATTCAGCCAAATCCTGTTTTTGGCCTAGGTCATGTCCCAAAGGAGGAAGATTGGGCTAGGGTGAGTGCCATATATTGAGGTTGAAGCCTTGCAAGGAATTTGGGCATACCTTTTGATTATCTGATGGCTCCGATTCGAGGCTCTCTCATGGACTATTTTGCTAAGTCAAAAACCCACCTACCACACTCACCGACATCTCATGTTTGGGTTGATAAGATCACTGAAGAGATTGTACCCAGTTTTGAGGCATTGTTTGGAAAGCTACACATATCTGATGTTGGAGGGAGTGATGCATTGACTTCTAAGCTTGGTTCCACTAACCACACTAGAAGTTCTTCACGAGTTCTTGTTGCTCAGAAGTCATTAGTTACTGTTGTGGGTATAAGTCCACTTGCTCATATCTCTTGGTGCTCTGAGGTGGATGACATGATTCTAGGACCTTTGGTTTTAGAAAAAGAGAAGGAGATAACTTTGGATTTGATGATGATTTCTTCAGGGGAGCTTGAGGCCTATGATTCTAGTCATGATTCGGTGCATGAAGCTCAAGGTGTCATAGCTGGAGAGAATGCCTTAGGGTCCTTTGAGCCTCTCCCTATTTTGGTGTCTAATGATTCTGTACTTATCACCAATGTTGGTGGAGATGCTTTTGCTACATGTGTTGAGTCTGTTGTTGCTTATGAGCCTATCTCGAACATCGAGTCTGTTGCTCTTGATGTACCTTTTTCTCAAGTTAATGAAATGAATGTTTCAAAGTACTCGTTTGTGTGTTATGATAATATGCTTTTAAATCCTGACATAAGTATGGACCGACTGGGTATTTTTGTTTGCAACTTGGATGAGTCTGATCCTTTAGATCCAGATGATGAGTCGATGTCAGATCAACCACCTCATGAACTTACTCGTACTGTAGAATCCCATGAAAATCGAGCACAACCCATCATGGAGGAAACTGAGACAATCAACTTGGGGACCAAAGAGCAACCAAGGGAAATCCAAATAGGGACATCCTTGTCCCAAAGTGAAAGATTTGAGTTAATTAAGTTGTTGGAATCTTACTTGGATGTTTTTGCTTGGTCTTATGAGGACATGCTTGGGCTAGATCCAAATATTGTTCAACATCACCTCCCCTTACTCTCTAATGCTAAACCAATCAAGCAAAAGTTAAGGAGAATGAATTCAAAATGAAGTGTGCAAGTTAAAGAGGAAATTGAGAAGCAAGTAAAAGCGGGCTTTCTAAAAGTGATAGAATACTCAGATTGGTTGGCCAACATCGTACCAGTAGCTAAGAAGGATGGAAGGGTTTGAATGTATGTTGATTATCGAGACTTAAATAAGGCTAGCCTGAAGGATGATTTCCCTCTACCACATATAGACATGTTAGTTGATGCTACAGCTGGGCATGCCTTATTCTCATTCATGGAGGGTTTTTCAGGATATGATCAAATTGTGATGGCACCAGAAGCTATGGAGAAAACGGCATTTATTACTGAATGGGGTGTTTATTGTTATCGGGTCATGCCCTTCGGTTTGAAGAATGCAGGTGCTACTTATCAAAGGGTAGCTACCACCATTCTCCACGATATGATGCATAAGGAGGTTGAGGTTTACGTCGATGATATGATTGTGAAGTCTAAGGAAAGAAGTGAACATTGTTCTGTTTTGAGGAAATTTTTTGAATGGATTCGCAAATACAAATTAAGACTAAACTCGAAGAAATGTGCTTTCGGTGTGACTTCTGGCCGCCTATTGGGTTTCGTTGTTAGCCGAAAAAGTATAGAAGTAGATCCTACAAAAGCCAAGGCTATCTTGGACATGCCCCCTCCATGCACTAAGAAGGAGGTTAGGGGTTTCCTAGGCCTTTTGCAATACATCAGCCATTTTATTTGTCAATTGACTGATGTTTGTGAACCCATCTTCAAGCTTTTAAGGAAGAACCAACCAAAAGATTGGAATGAATAGTGTCAAGCTGCCTTTGAGAAGATAAAAGAATATTTGCAATCACCTCCGGTATTAGCTCCTTCTATTCCTGGACGCTTATTGTTGCTATACTTGTCAGTATCAAATGTTGCTTTAGGCTCTATGTTGGCCCAGTACGATGACCATGGTAAAGAAAGAGCGATCTATTATTTGACTAAGAAAATGCTTGATTATGAATTGAAGTATACTGCCATTGAAAAAACTTGCCTAGCATTGGTTTGAGTTACTGAAAAGCTTAAGCATTATGGGTCAATTTACTCAGTTTGGCTAATTTCCTGCATGGATCCAATTAAATACTTGTTTGAAAAACCAGCATTAGTAGGGAAGATGTTGCCATGGTCATTCTTGATAGCACCTTATGACATTAAATTTATGGTCCAAAAGTTAGTTAAAGGTCAAATTATTGCAAACCACCTCTCTGCTCATCCAACATCGGACAAGTAAGTTGTCGCTGATGAATTTCTAGATGAGGACATCGTCATGGTAGAAGAAGGGTCTTCAACATGGAAGATGTATTTTGATGGCGCCTCAACTAGTTCAAGACACGGGATCGGTACTCTGTTGATCTCCTTGAATGGTGATCTCATCCCAAGGGCCATTAGACTTGTCTTTCGAAGCAATTGGCCCATGACTAATAATGTTTTAGAGTATGAGGCATGCATTATGGGGTTGGAGATTGCAATAGAGTTGGGGATAAAGAGACTAGTGGTCTTTGGTGATTCTAACTTGGTGTTACAACAAATTCAAGGTAAATAGAAAACTAGAGATCTAAAGTTGAGGCCATATCATGCTTAATTAGAGCTTTTAGTTGGAAAATTTGAAAATATCACTTATCGTCATCTTTCCTGGGATGAGAACCATCTAGTTGATTCTTTGGCTTCTCTTGCTTCCATGTTGATAGGCCGAAAACAAATTAACCCATTGTGATAAATTAACCAATTAATTTAGCCAAGTGAATTAATTAAGTTAATTAATTATGCAAACACATAGCAGCACAAACAAATGACCAATAAACTAATTATGCAGTAGAAAATAAATAACACAGTAATTTGTTTACGAATGGGAAAACCTAATGGCAAAAACTTCACCGGGTGATTTTCAGGTCACCACTCCCAAAATTTCACTATTATCACAACAAGCAATTACAAGTAAAGGAATCCCAGTACCTTATATCAACTTACAGTTGAACCCTTATCCCAATACCCAATTGGACTTGTTTTGTAGTAACAATTTCCCCTTTTGATACATGGCTCCCAAGTACGTGACTAACTAATGCACAAATCCCAGTACGCGACTTCAATCACCAACTAGAGAAGGTTGTTGGCTACAAAGTTCTTCAGTTCATCCCAACGATGAAGATCAAGAAGATGTTTGATCACAAAACCCTACGGTGCACATACACAACAACTTCTTCGCAAGGATGATGAACTAAGGCAAAACTTTGTCTCCGGTTACAAATTGCTTGAACCAACTTTGCTTAACACTTATGCAACTTGTGTACCCTTTAACGGCCTTTAAAATAATCCTTTTTGTTACTTTTTAGACCCCTAAAAACACAATTGATTTAATCTAGGTAATTAGCCAATTTGTTACTTAGTCCAATTTAACAAATCTAGGTTATCACAATTATAAAGATCATATCATGCAAAGCAACGGAAAAATAAATAACACAAGATATGATCACACAAGAAATCAAATTGGTAAAAACCTGGGGAGGATTTGACCTAGCTATCCTCAAAGTAAACTTGAATCCACTATCTTGAAAGAATCGGAATTCATACAATAAGACTTACAAGTCTCCACGCTCGACTTCTTATTGCTACCAACCAGTAGAACTTACTGACACGACCACGTGCAAGCTCTGAATCCATGGACTCCTTCTTTCTTGGATTCACCACCAGTTACAAGCACACCGGCTTGTGTTTTCTTTCAGCTTCAATGGTAGCAACCGAGTTGATCATCAAGGTGTAGATAATATCTCCTCCTTGAAAACCCTAAGTTTGTGTAAAGGAAAGCTCCTTTAGATCTCACAAGAGATTTACACAAAATGCAATATGAGCAACCCTAAAACGTGGCTAGGGTTTGCCTTTTATACTTAAGACAAATTAGAAAACCCTAAAACGCTTTAAACAACTAGGGCTGAGTTAGAAATCTGTATAAAAAAACATTCTGCCCGAGCTTCGATCGATCGAGCTAGGCCAAAATAAATAATACTTTTTGCATTAGCTCGATTCCAACTTTACATAAAATCCACAACTTTGAGCAAGACTAAAACACTTCTAAACACATTGTTTTGATTATGGTTTGCCAACAATACACATTAGAGTTCTAAATACATAAATACCTAAGTCTTTTGAACCTAACAAACTCCCCCTTTGGCAATCCGTGACAAAACACAACTAGAAGCTCAAAGTTTACAAAATAAAAGCCCTTTATTAAAATAATGCTCATAAAACAAATTCAATCCTAACTACTATACATAAGTTGCAAGTGTAGACAGTAGCTTAATTAAATCACCCTATATATTTCCTGAAACACTTAAACAAAATGCATAACCGCATGTGTGGAAAAAAATACAAGTACACAAATTAAATTCTTGATTTCAAACAACACATAATAAAGACATATATCAATGAATAACTCATAAATATAAAATCAATAAACAGTTTGAAACGAGAAATATATAAGGTAACCAAAAAAAAAAAAAATGCTCCCCCTAACATGATTATCCCATCAAAAACATGGCAAGAGCTAAAAAGATAAAATACAATGTGAAGCACCTAGATATAATCTAAACTCCACAAGCTCCAACCAACAAAATACTCTCCCCCCTGAAGACAAAAACTCTACAATGTACTCTCCCTTTTTGTGACGGAATGTTAAAGGGCAAACAAACTCCATCATTAAAAGGGAGGTGGTCTAAACTATGCCAACTCCGCACGCAAGGCACGGATCTCATCGAGCACGTCCACCAAAATCTGTCCATGAGCCGCCTGAACAATCAAGACATGATCCAACGTACGACAAATATCCAAATCATCCAAAGTAATCGGTGGAGGAACATCAGCATCAGTAGCAGCAGTACTAGACGTCTCAACATCATCAGCACTTGTAGAAGAGGGAAGAAGGGGAACAACACTAGATGACGCACCTCTAGGACGCGAAGGAGCAGCTCTTATGTGAGTAGCCCTCTATCTAAGAAAGGTGGCACCTATAGGAGCAACGACTTGAATAGGCTCACCAGACGAGAAACTATTTAGACCTAAAAAGAGCAAAATCCTATGAATGAAAATAGGATGAATAAGCGCATGCCCTACGGCAGAGCTCCTATGAACCTCATTTAAGGAATGAAGGAATAGATGAGGGAAACTGATAGACGCACCAGAAACGAACGCATGCAAAAACACACATCACTCTAGAGGGATGGTGTAGAAATGTGAAATAGGTCACAATGAATGACACGTTATCCTAAAAAAAAGATAGGTAGTCTCGGTAAGCTCAGCGGACGTGATCCGAGGATCAGAACCCCACTGGATAGATGACCCAGTGATGTATGACATGATAACATCTAAGGACGGCGACTCATCATAGAGATTTCCTCGTTAAAAGAAATTGCCTGCCGACCAACTTTCATCCTCTTTTCAAGTGGTTGTCTTTCCGTGCAAGTTTCTTTGGGCGTCACTGTTAATGCTCCTCTTATGATTATAGTTGTACCTCTCGAGGTAGCATGGATGACCTTGATCACTCTCAATGGTGGCGGGAGGGGGTTCCCTTTCTACTAAGTACCATGGCCGGCATCCTAGTTATCGGAATCTACTACGAACTCTTTCAAATATCCTACCTTCACTAGTTGCCCCAGATGATCTTTTAATACCTGGCACTACTCGGTGGTATGCCATTTATCTCTGTGGTATGTGCAGTACAAGTTTTGATTCCTCTGAGACGGGTCTCCCCCCGTCTTGTTCGGCCACCTGAAGAACGATTCGTTCTTAATCCAGTCTAAAATTTTGTGTACTGCCTCTTTGAAAGATACATTCACCCCTCCAATTTGTGCTTTTGGTTCCTGCATCCTGAAATTCTTCCTTGGTCTCGTGGGAAAAACACCCTGCCGGGAGTGACTCAGCAACGAGGCCTTACCCTTATTCTGCAACCGATCATCTTCGAGACGTTTATACTCCTCAATACGCCTTATAAGTTGCCTCATATCCTCAAAAGGTCTCTTTGTCAACGACTCCTGTAGTTTAGAGTCCTTGGGAAGCCCCATCTTGAAAGTGCTCGCCGCAATCTTCTCATTACCCCTACTGATTTCATTGTATAGCTCCCAATACCGACTGGCATAACTCTGAAGGGTTTCGCCGACCCTTATTTTTATGGATAGCAGCGCGTCCACCGTTTGTGGCACCCGACTGCACGTCATGAATCGAGTGCCAAAATCTTGGATCAACTCGGCAAAACTGTGAATGGAACCTTTTCGTAACCTATTAAACCATCTCAAGGCCGTGGAGCCAAGACTTGAGGGAAACACCTTACACATCAGCGCATCATTATGTGTGTGCAAAGACATCATATGGATATAATGACTGACGTGCTCCACCGGGTTTGTTTTCCCATCGTAGGAATCAAACGGTGGCTACATAAATCGGCTCAACATAGGGGCCCGTTCAATTTCGTTTGAAAATGGCGACCAAGCAGCTCTTCATAAGGCCCGGCTCATTGCATCCATGGCAACATTGTAGGGCTGCCGTTCCTCCGAGGAATCTGAACCATGGTCGTCATATTCACGTGAACATGAACAATTCCGGCATTGACGCGTCTCGCGGGAGTGCAAGCGGTTCCTGCATCGGTGTGATTCTTAGGAAAGTGAACGGTCCTGAAATTTTCGGGAATCGGATTGGCTAGACCTCTCCTGGCCTCAATTTCCCACACTATCGTCCTTCCTTTCTCGGTTGTCTCGGTCCCTTCTTTGGTTCAAACCCCTTGCCTCCAACTCCAAATCTCTCACCAGTCTTCGCAACTGCTCCAGCTCTTGATCTCTCTTATCAGGTTGCCCATGTCCCGAGGCACCCAACATTGTTCCGTGAGTCTGGTCTGACCCCTCCCCAAGGCCAAATTCTTCTTCTTTGCGCTCATGCTCCTATCCTCACGCCTTTTCTGTCTTCTTTCCCGCCATGTGGAGTCCCGAGAACATCCTACAGATCCGTTCTTAGTTAGCCTCCTGAACCCCCTTCGGACATTTCTCGTGCATGAGTCTCAATCAAACCATAGCTTCGTAGGATAGCCCCACGGTGGGCGCCAATTGTACGTGCCAGAAATGAGGCTATTGGGCTTGACCTCACTTGGGCTCACAACTTACTTATAAGGTGGGCTTAGGGTCGTTCTCAGCACAGAGACTCAACGTAGTTTATCCTCCATTTTTCCTTTCCATCTTCTTATATTTATAGCTTTGGATTAGTAGGGAGACTATGATTACAACCTTAGTTAGTGCAATTGGGGGTTCAATATCATCAGTTGTAAATGGGTGGTTAGGTGGGGGTGGAATATAGCGAATGGCCTTGGAACTTGGTTCCAACTCAAGTAATAATGCTAGGTAGTGATGTTTCCTGGAAATTGTCGAGCATGCTATGATGTGTTCGGATTTCAGTATTTCTTTACTATTCGGGAACTTTACACCAAGCAATGGTTAGGTGATGAAACTTGGACTTGTAGTTTTTGAGGGTAGAGTAGAAAGAGATTGAAAGTGTGTGCCATGCTGCTGGGCCTAAATCCAAGGCCCAATTGGGTTCAGGCACCTTGGTGCTGTACAACTTTAAACAAAACTCATCAAGGCATCTTTGTGTGAAACATAAATAATAGATTGCATACAAGTAATAAGAAGCATGTGCATAAAGAGAGAAAAGAAACAACACATGTAAGGGTAGGTGAAAGAAACATACATCACTATATATAAAGAAGATAAGTACAATGTATGTCAAAAATGATCACAAGACCTATGTACAAGAATACATATATCTAAGATAGAGAAAAGTAGAAGATACAAGTAATCCTCACTATATCCCTCAAATATCAACACTCCCTCTAACAAAATGTCCTATACTAACTCTCTCCCTAAGAATGACTACTCTTATATCCAAAATTACTCCTCTTTTTTGTCGCGAGTAACAAAGGGTAAGAGTGTCAAGGAGACATCTCATCGATAGAGCTAACATTTCCATCATCATTATCCGAAGCATCATCGTCATCACCATCATCATCATCCTCATCCTCAAAATCAGAAGCCACTAGAGGAGGTAGTGGAGGAGAAGCCTTAGGAGCAAAACCACCCATGGTCCATGCGCTACAGCTGCGCCATGATGTCTCCTAGAGTCACATCGCCCGAAGAAGAGGAGGGAGCGAATGTGGATGGAGCAGAATGGGAGGGAGGAGCTGTTGAATCCGACTGCAAAGACCAAAATTACGCCTCACTACATTTAACAGTAGCATAGTCTATGGCACACATGACAGAAAAATGGTCGAAAGAGGGAAAAGGAACAAAAAAATGGCATATAATCCATGTGATAGCCGAACGGAAAATGAGCTTATCACGGGTAGCTGTATCCCTATACACATCTAAGATAGAAAGAATAAAATGTAAAGGAAAATCTATAGTGAGGTGCTCTAACAAAGAAAGCAAAAATTGAGCACGAGACTTTGCGATAGAGTTATAGTGAGATAGTGGATGCAAAACAAAAGTCATCACCATGTTCATGAAAGGACCTTTAGCAAGGCCTTACATGGTGTAAACTGACGATCACCCCAATCTGCGAGACGTTTGCAGAAAGCAAAAATCATCTTGTCTTTGGACATAGTCCTCAGACACTCACAACCGGAGTAGTCAGGATGCTCTACCCTCAGAACATGAAGCACATCTGCAACAAGCTGTGGTGTGACTACAATGCACGTACCTCGAACGCGAGTAGAAAAGAGAGGTACTGAAAAATCGAAACCATGCATGTTGGAGTAAAACTCCTGAATACGCACGGTCGGATAAGTGACTGAGACGTCACACAATAACTCCCATCCCCGACTATGGATGATAGTGGGAAGGTCAGTGTTGGCGAAGTCTGCCAAAATGACTTGGTGTTCTGAATGAACACCTTATCGAGAAAAGTTCTCCAAGAAGTCCTTCCGAGCGTCCTCATCATGGAACCGAATATGAGAAGGAGTATGATTAGAAGAAGACGATGCCCTAGAATGCAAAGGGTTCTGGGACAGAGCTGACTTACACTTAGGTGCCATAGACATGACTAACGTAAACAGAAAGAGAGGGAGAGAAAGAGAGACAATCTAAAAAGTCCCATAGCAATTCAAATATAACAAGTATATTGAAAAGAGAGTACGTATGCATGGGGAATGCATGAACATGTGATATGCAAAAGAAATTGCATCATGGGCTCACCCCAATCCAATCCTACCAGCACACATCAGTTGAACATATATAACACACATCTAAATGCATGAAAATATAATTATAATGCATGTGTGATGCAATGCATGAAGTTTTAAGATCATGTAAGCAAAGCCCATCCCAAAATTTCAACAATAACTCATCAATTTTGAAAAACCCTAAAATTTTTCAAAAACCCCAAAACCTAGGTTTCAAAACATGAATGCATGTAAATGAAGGAGATTAGAAGCTTACCAAGTGAAAGAAAACTTGAAAAAGCTTGAAAAATCACTAGGGAAGAGGTTTGAGTGAGAAAGATAGTGTTTGGGAGATGAACAGGTGCGGACAAGTCGAGAGAGATCGAAGAAATTAGAACCGGATCGCGAAGAATGAATATATAGATCCTCAGTAATTCTTGACAAACAGAGGTTTCGAGAGGTGTCGAGCCATCTGTCGAGAAAGGTGTTGAGAAAAAAAACTTTGACAAATACAGCTATCGAGAAGGTGTCAAGAAACAAAGCAAAGACACAAGAAGAGAAGCTCGATCGATCCACCAACTATCGATAAGCTATCGAGGGTCCAAGAACTTTCTCGTTCGATCCACCAGCTGTCGAGGATTTGTTGAGATTGCGATAAGAAGAGACTTTAATAGCTCGATAGATAGCCAGGTGATGAGAAGGTATCGAGGAGGTGTTGAGATTGCTTAAAAATTGTTTTTGAAGAAGGGAAAAACACAGATATGAATACAATCAAGCATGCAACTCAACCAAAGATCCAATCAACATTTTAAGCACAAAGGATCCTAAAAACACACATACACTAAACAAGTCTAACCAATTTTATATTTCAAAAACAAGTTAAGACAGCTTAGTAAGCATACATTAGCACATGTAAAACCTTGTGATGGCCAAATCACATTGTACCTGTACATGTATCAAAAGTAGCAAAGAATATTGCGTGTTGTGTGTGAAAAACATTGCAAGATTGCATAAGTGTATACATGCTGTGACGATTTGAGATATGAGAAAATCACTTTAACTCACACACAATCATAACTATTTGATGGGGACTATCACCTTCGAGGTACATCCTATAACTCCCACATCTCCTCGAATACATGCTTGCAATCATATTTAAAGCATTTTTGATCTTTTTGCTTTTTATTTTCTTTGCATATTTTTATTTAAGCAAATCATGCATGGGCATATAAGAGAGAGAAAAGAAATACCCAATGATGGTAAGCATTTGAAATTCCAATTTTCTATGTCAAAGCACACAAATGTCATTGACACTGCACTTTTGCTATGCCGAAGCATACAAGTGTCATATTATGATTGGCGGGCAACAGTAGTAAGATGGTTATTTATGCCTTTCTATTAGGATTTTCTAGTCCTTTCCATCAAAAAAGTGATACGAGTGTTAAGTAGAAGAGATAACTTAATCTTACTCATCACAAACAAGAGCCACAAAGCTCACTTGCTTAGTGGTGCATAGAGATGCTCATCTGAGCTACAAGAGATACAAAGTTTAGAAAACTTTGTTTCAATGGCCATCCAAGGTACACAAGTACCAATGTACACAAAACACACACTGTTTTTCTAATTTTTGTATTTTTTTTAATTTTTAAACAAAGCAAAGCATAAAAACTATACTGACTCAAAATAAAAGCAAAACACACAAGTTATGCAAAAATAAACAAGAAGAGAAAAAGAGAAAAGTGATAGAATTACTTGGAGTCCTTTTTCTTCCACACTTTGGAAGAATCTTTTCTTTGATTAAACCTTTGAACCGACAGTGAGGGGGAAGAATTAAAACCATTTAAGTTCGAAAGGAACATGAGGGTTTTGAGAAGATCTCCAAGGGGAGCAAGAGAGGATTGAAGCTAATTCTGGCTTTCAAATGCTATCATGTCGTTGCTTTATTGAGTGGCAAGCCACTTATAGCAATTTGGTCAAGTATGAATAGCAACTCCATAATGATGACAGAGATGCTGCTACTTCTATTTAGGCTTTTGAGAGTTAGCCTTCTTAGCCTTAGGGTTTTTAACATCTTTCTTATCTATTTAGGGGATGCTCCTAAGATAGATTTGCCCTTTTCTATGTTCTCACTAGCTAAATCAGGTTTAACATCGTTGTTCTCGATTTCAACATTACTGCTAGAAGGAACAAAAACAATTGTACTAGTAGAAGCAGTATTAGAGGAAGAGAAACCATATCCTAAAACTGTTCAATCAGAAACAGATTTCTGAAGACTGAGCATATCATTAAGCTTTGCACTTGAAGTCCTCTCCAATTGAGCTCTGACTTGAAATAGCTCTGCTTCAAGCTTCTTGGTCTTCTCAGCCAAGAAATTGTTCTTGAACCTCAGTACTCCAATAGTCTGATTAGCCTCGTCAAACTTTGTGCAAAGCTCTTCATGATCAAGTTCCACATAATTGAGCTTCTTGGTGGTCAGCTTGTAAATTTTCTCATGTTTCTCAAAAAGCTCGTATAATTTCTCATAGGCTGTATGAATATCATCTTGATCATCCATCTTCTCAAACTTGGACTCCACCAATTCCTCTTCTTCATCCACATCTTCAACAATCCCATCTGTAGGATTAACAGTGGCAGTAAAGGCCTTCAAGATTTTGTCATCCTCATTGTCGGAATCATCCTTAGGCTCGGTGTCGCTTAAAGTAGCAACAAGTGCCTTGCTCTTCCCAATGCTCTTGAGATATGTAGGACACTCTTGTTTCATATGACCGAAACCTTGACACCCAAAGCACTTAGGTCCTGTGGGAACAGTGTACTGACCGCCATCCTTTGCATTCTTCTACTAAGAAAGATAATGAGAAGAACTGGATTGCCTACAGTCCTTGTCGAAGCCCTTTCCATTGGCATTCTTCATCAACTTCTTGAACTGCCTAGTGATGTAGGACTTCATCTTAGAATCTTCATCATCTGAAGACTCATCTGTCTAACTGCTTTTGGCCTTCAGTGCCATACTCCTACTCTTGCCCGACTTACCAATCCTTGATAACCCTAGCTCGTAGGTTTGTAGATTACCAAGTAGCTTTGTCAAAGGAATCTTGTCAATATCCATTAATTCCTCGATTGCAGTGATCTTGGCATGGAATCTCTCGGGAAGAGGTCTGAGCACCTTTCTCACAATCTTGGGTTCAGGAATGGTTTCCCTAAGATTGAACGCAAAGTTCACAATGTCCTTCAGCTTGGCATAGAACTCATCAAACCACTCATCCTCCTCCATCTTAATCTCTTCAAAGCTTATAATGAGCCTTTGTAGCTTCGAATCCTTGCCAGCCTTGGTTCCCTCATAGGTTGTCTGGAGAATGGTCCAAGCCTTCTTGGCAGTTTCAGTTGAGGATATCTTCTTAAACTCTTCATTAGTGACCGCATTGAATAAGGCATTCAACGCTCTGCTGTTGAAGTTTTCCACCTTGATCTTGGCATCATCCCAATCAGTTGGCACTTCTGTAGGCTTAGTCTAGCCTAACTCCATAGCTTGCCACACTTTTTCATCTAAAGATTGCAAGAAAGCTCTCATGCGTACTTTCCAGTATGCATAGTTAGTGCCATCAAATAAAGGAGGTATGATTAAATACTATCCTCTATTCATGACAAACAAGGGTCAATGGATCAACATAACAAAGATTAAAACCTAATCAAAGTGTGCCTGCTCTGATACCACTTGATAGGCAAAAAACAAATTGGCCCATTATGATAAATTAACCAATTAATTTAGCCAAGTGAATTAATTAAGTTAATTAATCATGCAAACGCGTGGTAGTACAAAAAAATCACCAATAAAATAATTATGTAGCGGAAAATAAATAACACGGTGATTTGTTTACGAATGGGAAAAACCTAACGGCGAAAACCCCACCGGGTGACTTTTAGGTCACCACTCCTGAAATTCCACTATTATCACAACAAGCGGTTACAAGTAAAGGAATCCCATTACCTTATACCAACCTACAGTTGAACTCTTACCCCAATACCCAATTGGACTTGTTTTGTAGTGACAATTTCCCCTTTTGATGAACAGCTCCCAAGTATGTGACTAACCAATGCGCGGATCCTAGTACGTGACTTCAATCACCAACTAGAGAAGGTTGTTGGCTGCAAAGTTCTTTAGTTCATTCTAATGATGAATATCAAGATGATGCTTGGTCATAAAACCCTACGGTGCACATGCACAGCAAATTTTTCACAAGAATGATGAATTAGGGAAAAACTTTGTCTTCGGTTACAAATTGCTTGAACAAACTTTGTTCAACACTTGTGCTTGAACAAACTTTGTTCAATACTTGTGCAACTTGTGTACCCTTTGACGGGCTCTTAAAATAATCCTTTTATATGTCTAGTGTTAGAAGAAAAGAAAGCCCAAACACATAATCACGGATTAGAGTCAAAACAGAACTGGAATTCTATTTTTCATAAAGCCCGACAGATACTTGTCTGTCGAGCAGCTGTCGAGCCACGGGACTAGAACAATTTCTTAAGCTCGATGGATACTAGCTATCGAACTTTAATAAACAACACTTCTTCAACTTGAATCTTGAACAGGCTTGCATGTCTTCAACACTTGACCTTGAAACACAGTTTCTTGAAGTATTAAATACATCCTAGATCTACCCAAATACAAGTAAAGTGCGTTTTGTCAAAGAATAAGTCAATTACATAAAATAATGACATATATTCCTAACAAGTGAATCACATATGCCCTAAAACATGTTGCATATTCCTGAAGGTGCAATTATTCGCCCTTTTCTAGTTCAAAAAAAGGACAGAACCCGTATACTTGCGCATCATGGAAATAATGGAACTATCCTCAGATGATAAACCATGGTACACTGACATTTATTAGTTTTTGAGAAACAATGAATATCCTGACTGTGCTACGAAGAAGGATAAACGTACTTTGTGTCAGCTGGCCTCTAGATTTGTAATATATGGGGACACTTTGTATAGGAAATCAACTGAGGGCATTTTGCTATTATGCTTGGATGAATTGTTAGTAGAAAAGGTGATAAATGAGGTGCATGGCGGGCAATGTGGACCTCATATGAGTGGACATATATTGGCAAGAAAGACAATGAGACTTGGCTAGTTCTAGTTGAAAATGGAAACAGATTGCTATAAACATGTTAAGGGGTGTCATGAGTGCCAAATCCATGGGAATCTTAATCACATACCACCTTCTGAACTTCATTACTTGACTACACCTTGGCCTTTCTCGGTGTGGGGCATTGACATAATTGGGAAAATCACCCCTAAAGCATCAAATAGCCATGAATACATTCTAGTAGCGATTGATTACTTCATGAAATGGGTTGAAGCAGCATCTTATGCCAAGTTGACATCAGTAGAAGTTTCCAAGTTTATCAAGTTGAATATTATCTGTAGGTATGGGGTGCCACGTGAGTTGATATCCGATCGGGGCTCTCATTTCAAGAAAGAGGTTTCTACTCTCTTAGCAAAATACAACATCCAACACCACAAGTCATCACCTTATAGACCCCAAACCAATGGAGCTGTGGAAGCAGCAAACAAGAACATGGTGAAGATATTAGAGAAAATGATTGAGCCACATTGTGATTGGCAAGGAAAATTACCATTCGCACTATGGGCCTATCGATAATCTTTTAGGACAGCAACTGGAGCCACACCTTTCTCCTTAGTATATGGTATGGAGGCGGTATTACCAGTTGAGATTAAGGTTCCTTCATTGAGAGTTTCCTTGGAGCACCATGTGTCAGAGGAAGATTGGATTAGATTCAAGTTTGATGAACTAAATCTAATGGATGAGAAAAGGCTTCAGGCCGTAAATCACATGCATGCTTATCAGAGGAAAATGGCTAGAGCATTCAGCAAAAGGGTGAAATCATATGGTTGTAAAGATGATCAGATGCTTGGTGAAAGACCCAAGAGGCAAGTTTAGGCCTAATTGGAGTGGTCCATTTATCATTAGAGAACTATCCCCTGAAGATGCGGCTTGGCTAATGGACTTAGATGGGAATCAATTCTTTGAGACAACTAATCTTGACCAATTTAAAAGATATCATGTTTGAAGTAATGACCAAACGAAGGTTGGTCTTCATTACTTAAGCCTATTCTTGCATACCTAGTCTCATTGATCCTTTGCTATTGACTCTGTTGTTATAGTACCCATTTTCCCCTTGTTCACCTTGGGTAGGGCCTTCAAAGTGCGACATCTCTTGGAATTACTTCTTGGAGTCTATTGTAGAAAATTTATACCAAAAAAAAAAAAAAGGTCATTTATCTCCCCGGAACTACGTTAGACCTAATTCCACTGGATACGTAGGCAACCTATTTAAAAGTAGGTTCAGTCTCATTTCTCATTAATCCCCATCTTTGCTCACGTTTTCATTTTCTCATATCACCATCCCTTTCCCCACTTGCTTATCATCAAACCTCACCGTTGGTTCATGATTATCTTGCCATCAGCCAATTGTTGTCACTTTGTCACATCTAACCTTGTCCTATTCCTTGAGATGCCCACACTAGGGGCATGGGTGTGTTATTGGATTTAGTTTCCTTCGTTTCTTTCGCATTTATCCACACTAGCATTTAACCCGCACAATGCGCGGGATCATTTTATAAATTAGAAGAGAAGAGAGGCTACGGTGATTTTCTCTTAATGGGATTTCGCCAGAATCATCTGACTGTTGGGAAGACAATACGGTATGTTGGGTTTGGTTTTTGATTTTGCTATTGCTTGCTTTGCTTTGCTTTTATGTTTATTTCAATTAAATCTTCAAATTAGTTGATAAAGCATTGGAAGTGATGCATGGTCGATGTTGCTCATGCAAAGTATTTTATTTAATTTTATTTCTGACTGGTTACCAGGATAAATGAGTGGAAGAGATTAGAAATTTAGATCTTCATAATATGTTCTTTTAGGGGGTCTGTGATCTCTCTTTAGTTCTTAAGATATCACTTGCCCAACTACCTTTGACTATGTTCATAAATTTATATATTTTGTTTGTGTTCATATTTTTGATTGAAAGGTGAATCTTGGGTTTGTGTTTTCGTATCAAATTGAGATAGATCTCTACTTCCTTAGTATTTTTGTACTCTTCTGACAATGGCTCTCCCTCCTCTCATACAAATGGATAGTGAGTAGGCAATTTTTACATTTGAGTATAATACTACTGGATACTTACACTATTGCACATTCTAAGTCTAATAGAAATTCTAACTCTCCCATATACCAATTTTATTGTTTATTTATTTTGTTATTAAACTGTTCATCTTTCTTACAAATAAACAATATTGGATGTGATATTGATAGTTTGCTATTTTAGTAAAGCACTGATTCATGGCTTTCATATGTATGTTGCATTCTAATTATTGGATGAAATCTTAAATAATTGTTGATGCATTTGCATCACTTGGATTGAAGGTTCAGAAAAGGTACATTTTCAAGGTATGACTTCTTTAGGTATATATTTTAAATTTTTGAGAAGATAATCATATTGACAGATTAATAAGGATATATTAGTAAGTGCATCTTTCCATAGAGAATGTATATTGAACGTTTCAAGGAGGCTGAAAATAATGATATATGAATCATTACAATTCCATTAGTCAAATTGTGTTTACAAATCATTACATTTCCAGGTGTTTAACAAAATTATGATCTATGTTCAATTGAGATGAAGATTACAAATAAATTGAGCAGCCCATTTTAAAAAGATGGCCAACACATATTTGCTTTTGATAATAATCTCTCCCCCTTTGCAGGTTTAATTTTTTTGTTTGTTAAGAAACCTCCCCCTTTGCAATTGGTTGGCCAATCCTTAATTCTATTAGGGATTGGATTTAGAATGTCAGGTTAGTTGGGTGATAACATGGTTTTAAGTTGCAGAAGTATCTAACAATGATTTATCATATATATTTTGAATTTGAGGTAATGTAACTACTACAAATGCTTAGTCACATAAAAATATTAATAGAGAAAGACAAAAGGATATGTAGTATGTTATTCAGCTGAAGATATGGCTGATAGGGCTGATAGGGCTGATAGCAAGGCAAGTTATTCTTTTTGGAAAAATTTTAAATGAGCCAAAAGCAACTTCTAAATTGAGTTCTATTTGTAATATTGCACTTTATGTATATACTAATGTTTCTCCTGTAATTATGTGACTCATATGGATTTGTTGTGCTAGGGAAATCATGGTCCAATCCCAATACTTTTTTGCAGTGCATTTGCATCAAGTAGAATTCATGTATGTAATTTCAGCCAATCTGATGTAGATATGGGAATAAGGAAAAAGTATACCACTGATAATATAGCAGTCCTATAGGTAAGTGCTCTGCTTATAATCCTTTTGGAGATTACTTTATGGGGATATTTAGATTTTCTTAAGAATTTTGATTCATGGGAACTGTTTTAGTTAAGGTGGTGATGTCATTGTTACAAAAAGAGGAAAATGAAGTTTATAAGAGGCCTAAATCTGGGATAAAGAAGGGGTATTTCTTTCCCCATTGTTAGGAAGTTTGAATATGCAAAATATTGATAACCTAATAAATTTTTGTTAGTTATGTTGTCACTTTTGTTCGTGTCATCAACCTAAAAGGTATAAGGTACTGTGATTGATAAATTAAAGTGCTTCTTAAGAACTTTTTATACATTTATTTTTATCCTACTTAGTTTCTGAAAATATTTTTTTCATCTATTCTTTGTTTGCCAATATCTGTTTCTTTCTAATGGTCAAGGTTTCAGTGAGTTATTTGTTAAAGTTATATATTGTGTTGAATTCTTTTTTATTTTATTTATCATTTGCATCTCTTTTTAAAAAGAAAAGTTTTGCACATCACTTTTTAAAAAAGATAGCATCCTAAGGCCGTGGAAGGTAATTAGAAGAAGCCAATATATATATATATATATATATATATATATATTTTGGCAGTGTATGCCTAAGTTTTTGTTGGCTTGGTTCCTTATTTCTTTGCCATAGTCAAACATTCTATATATTTGTTTTTGCTTTTTATATTTTTTGTTGGCTTGATGAGCGCAAGGGAAAGTTTCCAAATTCTTATTAAACTTGCAAGATTATGAATACCCACACACCATTTTGATATACAATTCTTTCTCTCTCCCTCTGAATTCAGTTATGCCAGATTATTTTTGTCCAAGATCAGTATTATGCGGAAGCAGCATGTTGATTCGTGTAAGTATCAAATAATTTTAGCCACTGATTGCTATGTAAGTTTTGTAGTTTTGGGTTGCAGAATTCGTAATTTTGAAAATTGAATACAATTGCAATTCACCCTATTTGTTTTGGTTATTTGTTGTATTATAAGAACATAATACGTTCACTATGGTGATTTGAAAGCTTTTCCTTGCTTTCAAGAGGTGCTAAATCAAATAAATATAAGACACATTGGTGAGAATCTATGATTCCATTTAGTTTTGGTGAGAATCTGTATCTTCCTAAGAAACAGTGTAACATTTGCACAATACCTCTCTTTGTATCTTCCTAAGAAATAGCGTCCATTCGATTTACGCCATCTTTGTTTGTTTGTTTCTCTACTTTGTTTTTTGAAGAGATTTTTCTTCCCTTTGTTTGTTTATCTTAATGATACATTTTTCTGTGATTATTGTTTCTCCATAAGATTTTTTAATGTTCCAAACCATAAACTCAGATTGAATGTAGGTCTGCCAATAATGTAGTTATGTTTCCCAATTCGCCTTGAACTAATGTAAATGACTCTGCCGTTTTTGTTATCTTTGGTCCCAAAGTGGTTGATTTGAAAGTGTATAAGCTGGATGAAGAGTGGGGTCGATGGGAGTTGGAAAAAAAACTTGGGTGATTGAACTTTTGTTTTGGGTAATGATTTTTGTTTACTGATTTCGGCTGAAGAGTTTACTGGGTATAAAAGGAATTGCATTTTCTTCAATGATCAAAATGGAACTCATGTTTTAGACCTATGTAAGATGGTACACTTACAAAGTTTCTTATTGAGTTAAAATAAAGGAAGACATTATGAAATTGAGAAGTTGATTTTTAACAGCATAATGTGCTTGCGATTTACTTTTTTTGTTTTACAGATCAAAAAGAGTGGTGGATTGGGTTCCAATAACTTTCTTTTTGGGGACCTGAATTTGAAGCAAAGAAATAGAAAGAGAATGTGTAATACAGAATTCAATTTAATTTTCAGTTTCTATTTTCCATCCTACCTGTTTTGTTTTTGAAGTGTGATTGAAATTGTAAAACTTTGAAATCTGAAAGTGTAATGTTTTTTATACAAAGTTGATTATCTCTTAGATTTTAGTTAATATTCCACTCTATCTGCATAATTACTAGGGTTAGATACTTTAAACTTTTATATTAATGGTAGATAATTGTAGATAGTGTATGCAGCAGCCAATGTGGCCGATTGCAGATACTTATTTTTATTGAGAAAGTGATTTATATATAGATACTTTATTAGTCATTATGAAAATGAAATAATGACTAACAATTTGCTAAAAATTCTGCTACACCAATAAAATATGGACATCTAATCATGGTTAAAGACCATTTTAAAATCTGTCTGTCAATGATCAAATGGGATTTTCAACTTAGTGCTATTTTCCCCATGTTTTTAACATGTGACAGCAATTAGTTGGATGGTGTGGAATAGTAAATGTGGGTATTGTTAGAGAGAATATGATATTTTGTGTGTTGAATGAATGGTCCAAACTCCATATTTTGGGCAAAATTTCAGGTTGAAGAAGGGACATAAACGTGGTATTAATTAGTAGTGCTTCATAAGTAATAGTTATCTTTAAAGTTTGCAAAATGAACCAATTTGATTGCTATGCCAATCTAGACACTAATGTGTCATGAATTTGGCATATTAGCAACAAAATTCTGGAATTTATGATTAATTCTCTTAGCAACCAAACATTGCAACCTTTTTCTTTTTTTATATTTATATTTTTAAATTATTGAAGGAATATCTTTTAAGGACCTTTCCCAACAAACAGATTGAGCATATCTTCCATAAAACCAATTGCTCTATGGACATTTGCAAGATTTCAATAGTTTAAGACTTATTAATTTATTAATCCTTGATAAGGAGGGTATAAAAAAACCTTGAACCAATTAGTTAGAACTTATGAGATTTCAATTAACATTTTCTCTAGATCATGTGTTGATGCTAAGTTATGTCTGTCTTTTAGAAGAACACCTACACATTAACATCATTATCTGAACAACTAACCATCCACCCCCTTCCCTATTTTAAGCTGATTGTTTTCTAATTCATAAAATGAAACAATACATTAAAATTCAAAATTCGTCAAGGGCATGTTGTACAGGCCCTCATTTGTCCTACTTGCAAGAATGCTATCTATAAAATACAATATCACTCCAATTAAAATCAACTCCAATTATCTTTTATAGAATTTAAAAAATATATATCATATGTTACAATGGTGTCCATCTAGAAACAAAATATCAAGCACATAGGGTGCATTATATGTCATTGAAAACACACAGGCACCAATCCAGAGCAAATTAACGAAAAATTAAAGCCCTTTTATATTGGGGTGATATATATATATTTTTTTTTAATAATAAGTTTTGGGTTTATAGAGATAAAACATAGCCTTAACTCACTGCACATCCTCTGAAAACATTCTGGTTTTTCACTTTTCAATTTTCAATTTCCATGTTAATATGTCAAGCTTACCACACCAATGAGCCAAGCTCATCTAAGTAAAACAACTTTAAATTGTTAACTGCATGCTAGATCCAAACATAATGGCCAGAGTTAGAACTTAGAATTAGTGGAGTCAACGCCAAAAGTGAACTCTAAAACAAATGTAAACTACCTATGCAAATTGAATCAAGATGTAACTAAGCAAATGAATTAATAGGTGGTTTGAAACTGAAGCATGAGCAACAATTAACTTTAAAAACCAACCCCAAATAGCAAGCCCACCCAAAAACTAAATGCACAATTCAGTATACTTGTATAAAACTAAAAATACAAAAATAAAAATCTATAAACTTACCTAACACCAGCATCACCAATAATATCAATTGGCATACCAATCAAAATGTGCATAACCAAGCATTCTAGCCATAACAACTGGGACAATGCGCACTTCATCTTCATTTCAGGCCTCATCATACCCATCAACACCACACCAATACCATTATTGATTGTCCCATAAGTAGCTCTCATACCTAAAAGCCCAAAAAATCTAACCCAAAATAGACTAAAAAATAACACAATCCCTTCCAAAAACAAAGCAGCTACTTCTGTTTTCTCTCCCTAACTCTTGCATTTTTGTGGTTCTATTAGTCTAACTTAAACAACCTAAGATTGGAAATTGCATTTAGATTGAAAATAGTATGACACAAAACATAGAAATTAAAAGTTATCAAAATACTTGCAGCAAGTAAGCTATTTAATAGAATTTGCAAATTACAAATTTCTCAAATGAGCATTAAAACCAAATTATGCTCAAGTAGAAATTGTCAATCAAAAGAATAATGCCTGCTACAAAAGAGCTTACGATAGATATAGGATGGCAAAATGCAGAGAAATAAGTTTCAAAGAACAAAATGCCCATTGTTACTAATTTCCTATTTCTTTGCCAAGTTTGCATTCTATTACATATTTGAATATATATTTTTTACATGTTCAAATATATATATTAAAAAATCAAACTTACCATTAAATTATGATATTCATTGTAACCTAAGTTGCACGGACACGGACACGGACACGGACACGGACACGGACACGATACGGACACGGACACGGGGATACGGCAACTTTTGAAAAATAAGGACACGACACGGCGGGGACACAGCGGTTAAATAATTAATTATATTTTATATTTCGACATATTGTTGCATACTGTTTCAGGCTTACCACTATTTTATATACATATATATATATATATATATATATATATATATATTATTGATAAAAAAATCCATATAATAAATATTGAAGGTTTTAAAGTTATAAGTATATAATTTTTTTCATCAATCACAATTTATCACATCACAATTGTAACAAAAAGTTGTAAAAAATTTTATAATCCTATACTTTTTCTAATTTTAGTGACTATGGAATCAAAAGGTTGAAAGTTTCTTTTTTATTACAAGTCACGTGAGGTACACAAAAACAAAACAAAGCAAAAAAAAATGTTAATTAAATTCAAACGGACAAAACAAAAGAGCCTGGAAGGAATATCACGTGGGGCTCACAAACACCACAAAACAAAGAAAATATCTAAAGCCTAAAGACTCTAAAGTCTGAACTCTAAACACAAGTGGATGACAGCCAAGACACAAATAAAGAAGAAGAGGTCGTTAGGTAGACCGAAACCAAAAGAAGAAGAAGAAGAAGATGAGGAAGAAGAAGAGACTGAAATTAAGAAGAAGAAGAGGAGGAAGAAAAGCACGAAACCCAGAAGGAGGTAGGATTTTGATTTTTTTTTTTTTTTTCTAGTCAAAATCTTGTATCGGACGAAATTTTCATTTCGGCCGAAATAGCCGGAATGACCCGAAATATGCCGAATTTTTTTTTTCACTGCTGGCGTGTTAGACGCGTCAGAGCCGAGTTGGCGCCGCGTCGGAGCTGTGTCGGCGCGTGTCGGAGAAACAAAAAAAAAAAAAAAGAGGACACTCGCCGGACACTGGAATCCGGCGAGTCGTCCCCGTTCCGGTGTCCGACACCGACACGACGCCAAAAATGGCGTGTCCGTGCAACCTAGATTGTAACGCAATTACATGCCTCAATCACTGTGATTTGTGAACACTTTGACCTTTACATCACAACCCTAGGAAAAATAATTAAAAAAAGAAGCCCTCAAAGAACTTGTAAACAACGAAATAAAAAGAACATAGGGAACCAAATTATAAAGAGCAACATGTGATAAATAATACCTAGTATGAATTTCAAATTAAATACATAGATAACTATCACAATCAAATTTATAAATGATTGACTTATAGTATATTTATGAACTACATCAATAACTAATAAGCTGAATTTTTGGAAAAAAAAAAAAAAACTGGTTCAATGAATGAAGCAACTTAAATTATTGATAATGAGGAGATATTTGATAGAATTTTAAAAACAATAATTAATTAGAAATAGATAAAAATAAATAGGTTTAGAAAGCATAATTACAACTATAATTTCCAAAACAATATGCGTCTCACAAATATATTTCTTTCAAGTATATTATAAGCAACTAAAGTGGTTGGTAACGTCCCCTGTGATGGATACAAAATATTAGCCAAAAAAAAGAAAGTTAAAAAGAAAATGATGAGAATATCCTTGGAAGAAATTTGGTGGAGAAGGCAACTTGGTTGTTGTCAGCTTCATGTTCTCTGTCTTAAAACTTCTTCATCTGAGAAGAAATAGATCAAACGAAGCTATAGTTTAGATCAAATGAAGCTAATTTATCCAAAAAGAGATAAATAAAATGAGCCTAAATTAAAACTGCAAATATTCAAGAAGTTTAGACATCAAATTTAGCACCAACTTTGATAAGACAATTACAATTATAACCATTACAGCTTAACCTCAAGAAAATTTCCTCAGGAGCAAAATAGTTGTAGAACCCAAATGATATGTTTCCCATATTATATTCAACAAATTCCAAGTGGGAAAAATTCATCTAAAAAGCGTGATGCACTTCTAAGAAACTCGACAAAAATTAAGATTGTATCCATCAACTTCTAAAACAAATTTATACAATACCGAGTAGAAACCACTTAAAAGAAACCATAAAGAGCTGCTTCTTTTTCTCTCTCTTTAATATTGAAGAATGATGTACAATATGATCAAATTAAGGCTCTATTTGCATCCATATAAGATATTATATAACTCAACCAAAATATAAGCGTTTAAAGCCTATAGGGATTCTCTATAAAATAATTTATTTTACTGGTCTCATAGAATGCAATAGGAATAATGATTTTGTAGCCATAAGCAGAGGTGTGTAAATCATAATTGCTCATCCATCCCCATAAAATTCATTAATTTATACATACACGGGTAAATGCTACAATGTATATAAACATGTTAACCACGATGAACATGAATGTGAAACATATGTCAAAGTAATAACATGAAGTAACATCTTTTTATCTACTAAAAAGAATTAATTGCATTTAAATTTTCAATTAGAATTGCTTAAAATACTAATGGCATTTGCTAATTAGTTGCATGCTACATCAATTAAAATTTTCAATTAACATAACATTTATCCTCAACTCCACAAATTATAGATGACTTCAATAAAACAAAACTTAGTTGAAGTTAAATAGGGGCACCACTAATTGTCCTTGAGCGAAACAAATTGAAGTTATATGATACATCAAAACAATTTTCCTTTAACGTAACATTTATCTTCGACTCCACAAATTGCAAATAATTTCAATAAAAAAAAAAAAGGAAGTACCAACTCACTTTTAGTTAAATAGTGGCAGCACTAAATGTAACTAAACAAAATAGAAAAGAAGAAATTGTTGGACTTAGGAAAGCACTAATTGCAAATATTGCTTGCGATTAGCTTTCACTGTTTCAATGTTTTAAAGCATAAAACTCCACCATAGGTGATTTATCTGTATGAAAAAAGAAAAAAGAAAAAAAAAAAGGCATATCACTGACATAGTCCTTATGGAAAAAAGGACTAAAACTTTGCACAATAACTGAAAAGAAAAAAAAAAAATTAAGTAACAAAAAAAAAATATTGAACAAAACTGAAACCAATAAATTAGCAGTCCTTTTTTGCTTAGTTTTTTCTACAAACAAAACTAAGTTCGAGTGCTTTCAAAGAAACTAACCATCACTACTTGATATAAAAAGAAATCAGAAACCTTGATATCAAAGACATGTACCTCACCATCTTTGTCTGAGACCCCAACATCGCCATTCACATCCAGTGGAGTGATGTCCCTCTACTTGTGAACTGCAAACTCAGACATCCAAACACATCAAATTGTGCCCACAACTAAAATGATAGTACCTATACAAAATAAATTTGACATTAAGTCCTTAAAATCGACACAATAAGCAACAAAATAATAATAAATCAGAGAGCGTTAAAAAGATCCATGCATTCTACTTTTACTACTTCCATTACTACTTAGAACCAACTTAGCTTCTTCCTCAGTTAGACTTTGTTCCACGTGGAGATTTATATAACAGTAAAGTAAAATCACAAAAGTTAAAGGGTAATTTCATCCTATTATTCATTTCTATTAGGGGCTGGCAAAAAGAAATAGGAGGTATGTTATCAAAATCAAATTCTAAAAAAAGAAGAAAAAGAAGAGCAAAACACCTAGGCTTTTTAATAGGCATTTTAACAAACACTCTGCGTTTAGATACCCTAAACAAAACAACTTCTAACCAAAATCCCTCAAACCCAAATCTAACCCATCTGTTAATTTAAACTAATTAAACAAAACTACTCCTAATCGAAAAACCTAGATCATGACAACATCCCTCAAAGAAATCCATGTTAATGCTTCTAAAATACCTAGATAAGGAAGAAGCCCAATTGCCCTGTTCGTGTGGCTTATATATTTTTTTTCTAGAATAATCTATTGCTCTATTTTTAACCGGACACCATAAATAGATACCCACACATCAATTTATCCAAATACCCAAAACAAAACCAAATCTATCTCAAATACCTTAATCAGAAATATAACCCAGAAATTTAAATAAAAAAAGAATCCAGCCAAATTATAAGAACCTGATCATAATTGATGCACAAATTGAAAAGCAAAGAGAAAACTAACAGGTAGAGAAATTGAAAGACATTCTCTGATTGCAAACTATGGATACATGGGCAATGGAAGTTTTTGATTTTTTTTTTTTTTCCCTTTTAATCGGGTTGATTGGGATTGAGGCCAAAATTAAGTTCGTTATTGGGTTGTTTGGGTTTTTCCTGGCGGTATATGGGTGGAGGCTGGGCTGATGGAAAGAGAACTCAATGGCTAGGGTTTTTGCTTTTAAGAAAGACAGAGAGAATGGCTGAATTTGTCGAAAGAGAAGGAGAATCGGAATGGAAGAGACTGTGTGTTTGCAGTTTTGGTGGTCGGGGTATGGCGAGGGAACGGCGGAGGCAGTAAGCTCTGTGTCTTACGATTACAAACTCTGTTCTCTCTTTCTCCGTACAACAAGCCTTTGTTTTCATTGTATTTTGGCCGGTTAGATTTCCTTTTATATTGAGCGGTATTAAACAGTGTTTTAGTGTGACCCAAACGGTGTAATTTATCGCTTTTTAACTTATACGTGTCAGAATTTGAAGGGGTCATTTTTTCCTAACGTGGCAGCACCTCCTTAAAAGCTTCTGTTATTATATATAGTATTAGATTAGATTAGATTAGATTAGATTAGATTAGATGTGGCACCGCAATCCACAGGTCCACCCCGAGGTCATGGTCATTACTTCAAACTTTTTATCTTCTAGCAACAGATTGGCTTAGAATTGGTAACTTTGGGGTTTTGTTTCTTAAATCTCACGTTTAGTTATGAATCTGTGCTATGGAGAACCATCGTTCAAGTGACTTACAAAGTTTGAACACTAGGAGCCTGGACGTTCTCTTGGTTTGCAGTAATCGATTTGAGCTTCTTGCGACAAAAGCATTTCATACCAGGGGCATAGAAACCCCTTTATTTCGGATTTAATCAAGCTTAAGAAACGGCTAGAAGCAGAGACTGGTGAACTTTTTGAACTAGGGGCATGGGCATTTATCAATATCCATCTATGGTCTAAGGCGAGATGACATACAAATTTGGCTTGGCTTTTCAAAAAAAACCTCAAGATGATCTGATGTGCTCCCAAAACTTTTTTTGCTTTCCTTCACTTACTTTGCTTTTAAAATAAATACATGCATACATACATACATATACACAATCACTACCATTGTCACTTTTGCTTTTCTGTCAAGCCTGGCATCTTTTCACCTGGCACATGGGCATCCTTCCACCCCATGTTTTACTTTTCTGTCAAGCCCGGCATCTTTCCACCCGGCACATGGGCATCTTTTCACCCCATGTTTTACATTTCTGTTAAGCCCAGTATCTTTCCACCCCATGTTTTATGTTTTTGTCAAGTCCGGCATCTTTCCACCCGGCACATGGACATCTTTTCACCCCATGTTTTACATTTCTGTAAAGCCCGGCATCTTTCCACCCGATGATTTACTTTTTCAAAGTTCAATACCAATGCTTGCATAAGTTTCATGGAATCATTGTCTCTTTCCCAACACGTTGCATGTTTTCATTTTATATTCTTTATATCACCCATCAACTTTTTTCTATTTGTCATTTTCTTTAGTATTTTGTATTTATGGCTTTTCGTAAGGCTTGCATGGCATAGACGTTGTCTCTTTCCTAACACGTTGCATGTTTTCATTTTACATGCTTTATATCACTCATCAACTTTTTTCTGTTTGTCATTTTCTTTAGTATCTTGTGTCTATGGCTTTTCGTAAGGCCTGCATGGCTTAGTCTAAAAAAGATTTATCTTCTATGACATTTAGCATACTGTCATGTATATTTCGCTTCTGGTGTTCTAAATTTTGTTGTTTTAGCCATGCAAGCTAGCCAGCGAGAACGCATGCTCAATGACTCGGTGGCAAACGGTTGTGCATTATAATGAGAACGAAATTGGTTGCCTTCTTTCACTTCGACATTCACTCATTCCATTGCTCATGCACATATGCATTCACTCACTCACGATCTCCATTGAAGAGGGGCATATTTGTAGACACCCTACTTCATTCCTTGATTATAACGCATACCTTTTGCGCATGCATCCCCCCAATGATGAACTAATTAAATGACGTGCATAACTCTTTGATATCTCTCTCATTTGACACTTTGTTATTTTATTTTTCAACTCCTTTATTTATTTACTCATAGTTTTTACTATCAATCTTTATTTTAAGTGCATTTGAAGCTACATTTTTTAATCCATGCACACTTGTCTTTTTTTCCTTTTTCCACAAAATCCTCAATTTTTGAAAGCTATATCCAAAAGATTAAGTTATGTCTCGCAAGATCCTTCTGTTGATTTAACTTAAAAAAACAATTGCATTTTATTTCAAATATATTAGCAAACCCAGCTTTAGTGGTAAAAAAGAAAAGGACAAAAACAAAACAAGACCGAATGGTGAGATGTACATTTTGGGTACAGTGGACAGACACCTCCCACACTAAGCAAGTCCGGCGAGCCCTCAGCTACATGATTTTTGTCTTGGTTGTTATTCCACTGTTCCAACTGGGCAGTAGAGTGTGTGCAAACAAAAACGGATAGTAGGGGCATGGATTTTTGAAAATTTTGAAAATAGAGAGTGGAGACCATATAAGGGGAGGAAAAAAAAAGAAAAACAGGGAGACCATTTTTTTGTTTTCCACTGGGTTCCAAAACTAGGATGAACCGATCTATTTCTCATCTCCAAAAATCATTTTCATGAGACCTCTTTGCATTCTAACTTTCAAAAAGGCTTTCGGAAAACACATAAAAAAAAAAAAGAAAAAAAAAAAGACATAACATTAAGAGATTGAAATTTCTTGGGAGAAAACCCGGTCTTGAGCGGGGACAAATCCCACACTATACACGGCTAGTTCAGCACCTCTCCGTTAACCATCATCGGTGGAGCGTCGCGTGGTGGGAGGACCATCCATCAGAGAACGTCGTGTCGTCGCTGTTCGTCTTAGCGGAGTCACCATCGTACTCGTCCAGGGGTGCTGGGTATGTTTTCAACCTTCCCACTCTTTATTCTTGCGTGTTTCAGTGGTTTGAAGCTTGGTTGCTTTGCTGGGTATTTGCTTTTAAGTCTGAATGTTAAAGCTTAAAACTTGGTTGTCTTGTGAACAAAGAACAAAACTTGGTTGTAATAAAAGAAAGCTTTTTTGATAACTGGTCAGAAGTGATAAAAGAAAGCTAAAAGTGAAACGTGGGGTTAAATCATGTCATGTGACTTCTTAAAAGTTGGACCCATGCATTGAAAACTTGTGATGAAAACATAGCTTTCTCTTTTTTTTCTTTGTCCACCGTAGCTAATCTCTACATGTTGCCTGGTCCCATGTTGTTTCCAACAACTTTCGTGATTTCAGTTTCTACAGACAAAATAAAAAAATAGAAAACATTTTATCAGGCTGTGGCATAAAGTGATAAAACCAATGTTTTACGCTAGCCAATAGATGTTTGCCACGTTAGAGTTCACTTAAAAGAAACAATATGACCTCAAAAAAAAAGTGTTCACACTCACATGCTCATAGCTTCCTCTGCTTCCTTTATGCCATTCCTCTGCTTTCTCTGCTTCCTTCATGCCAAACCTCCACCATCGCCACACAGATTGCCGGAGCAAAACGAGGAGAAGAAGAAAGAGTTCTCACCGTGCCTTTTGCTTCCTCCTCTGGGGTTGTGCCATCCTTTGCTTGCCCAAACCTCCACCACACCACACATTGGAGATCACCGCCACAAAGTTCGTCGGAGCTATGCGTGGAGCTTGGAAACAAACCGGAGCCGCCTTGAGCCACGATCCAAAGGTTTGTTTTTCATGATTTTCCCTTTTCCCCAATTGGATTTTGAATTATTGATGGGTTTTTTGTTTGCTTCATCGGAAAGTTTCAAATTTTGAGCATATCGTTTTTGATGAGAACAGAGCATGAGTGTATGTTCATATCTTGTATTGTTCTAATGAAAGATGCTATGTTAGGTTTTGATATGATCAGGGGTTTGTTTGGTTTTTGAATTAGGGATGTTTGATTGATTTGATTAAGGTAGATTGACTGTTAGATAAATTGGCTTTAGAGGTACAATGTAATGGGATTGAGTTTGGAAATGATAATTGAATACTGAATTGGAACTTGCTGTGAAGAAGTTGACAATTGTGTTGAAAGTTTCAAAATTTGTTTTACTTTTTCACATGTGGGTTTTTTTTGGGTTGCTATAGCTTTATTATGCTTATAAGATTGATATTGTGTTTTTTCTGATTTCTTTTGTTGTGGTTTGAAATGAGTAAATTTTGGTTTTTGAAGTTTATGTTGGGTTGCTGGAGTTTTTTTTTTTTTGGTATGTATATGCATGTGTATGTGGGTTTTACTTGGTGCAATATTGATATGTGTATGTTGGGTTGCTGGAGCTTTTGTAGGCAAAGGCATGCTCTCTCTATCTTTTCTTCACTTACCAATGAATGGAAATTATAGTGTTTTATTAATGGGAACCTTTATATGAATGCTAGCACCAAAATTCATATCCTGTTAATGTACTCATATTTCAAACCGTCCACTAAAAAAAATGTTCTGCAAATACAGATTATTGATAAAAATGAAGTGTAATAGCTGATTTGATACCTAGGAGAGTAATATCAGCCAATGAAAATTTTGTAGGGAAAATTTTGACCATAGTTTCTATTATTTGCTAATGAATACCATGTGTATGTTTGCTCAAATATCTTTATGCTATCCTGTTTGATTATTTTTTTATGAAAATCATTATATCTTTATCCAGTCTTGTTTGTTGTGTATGGCTCTGCTATGATAGCTTAATGCTCAAGTCCATGGCATAAGGTGTAGGAGATGATTGTCATTTAACATAGATTATGCACAATTTTGCTTGACTAAATTGAATCTGATTTTTTTATTTTTTTATTTTTTATTTTTGGGTCAGTAGTTACCTAACCCAGTTTTAGAAGATTCAAAAGAATGTTACTTATTGTATGATAGGATTGCTGAATCTTCTTTCTTATTTGGCTACCATATAGGGTTGGTGCTCTTTCTTGAACTCAGTTTTTTCTTCCTTTTCTTTTCTCTTTCTGAGTGTTATTCACGTGTGAAGCAACTAACTAAAATTTCTACTTTTGCCCTCTTTTATTTGGTACCTGATCTATTCAGAGTAGTTAATGAACCACTTGAAAGCATTTCTATAGATCTTGGTTTCAGTGGGAATACTTTGGCAGAAGGTGACATTGAGTTGATCTTTTTCGTTAATCGCTCTAATGTGATGTCTGATTTCTGCATCTAGCTCCCTTATCTAAAAGGTTGTCATTTATTTTAATGAAGGTCTGGTTGTGAGTACATGTCTGGGTGGTACGCTTGTTGGAGTGCTACTCAGTGGTTGGATTGTTGATGGGGTTGGTCGACATAGAGCTTTTCAGTTGTGTGCTTTGCCTATGATTGTTGGTGGTGCTTCTATGAGGTATGCTCGCACCATAAATATCATTGCACTTGAGTGCTTATTGGGTCTTTGTGTTGCAATTGGTTTGGTCTCTTTTATTTTATATACTTTTCATTTAGATCTAATTTTAGTTTATAATAGACTAATAGTTGTCTCAGATTCCTGGTATTTTCTGATATTGTAAGGGTAAAGTTATTTTCTAAAATAAAGGGGCTTACTGTTACATAGAAAAATTTTGCTTCTTACAGGTGCCTTTCCGACGAGTTTACTTACTGTGGTTATTGAATTCTCCGCTGTCAACTTTAGCCTCTGAGACACAGTTGGTATCATTTATTTGATAGCTATTAAAATATTTTTAGTTTCAAATATAATTTACTCCTACTCGTAATGTCAATTTTCTCCTACTTGTAATGTCAATTTGCTCTCTATATGTACCAAAGTGCAAATAAGGATGTACTTGGAGCTGTTTTATGTAATAAAGTTTATTGAGTGGAGCTATATGTATCAATGTACTTGGAGCTATTTGATAGCTGTTTTATGTACTTGGAGCTATATGTACCAATGTCAATTTTCTCCTACTGTTAACGATAATTGTAATATTAGCGTAAAATTTTCTAATTAAATTTTAATTTTGTAATAGAACAAGTTTGCCAAATTGGGCAAGTTTAGTATTATAATAGCACAAATTTTAAATTTATTCTTAATTGTTGCTTATGAATTTTTCTTCTCTTTTGTTTTTTATAGGGCTAGTCCTTTTGTTTTTCCTTACTTCTGAATTTGCTATGTTGACTAGTTTTGTACTATTTCTTTGCTGCTAAATGAATTTTAGTCATATCTCCAAAAAAAAAAAAAAACTTATGTTGTCTCCATTCATGATTTGCATTGAGATTTTTCTTTTTATGATCTTTTGCTTCAAAACAAGCTATGAACCTAAAATGTATCCTAGTTCCATATATTCAAATGTACAAAATATACTCCAAACACTAGTACACCATTACCAAACCAATTGATATATAAATAATCATTAGAGCATTTGTCCACAACCTATGTCAAAGATTACAAAATATGATTCTAAATTAGAAAACATGTCAAAGAAGTTATGAGAATCAGAAAACCAGACCATAAGAAGAGATGATAAGAGCACCTCCTATAAGCCTTTTTATTTGACATGTGATAAAAACGTTTTTTTTTTTTTAGGTTAAACTAGCAGAAATTTTTTTCAAAACAAAGCAAACTATACACTAGGAGCAAACTTGCTCAGTACAATATAAGACACCTCCGACTAAAAGGCTTTTGAAACAATATCAAATCTCTAGCAAACAAGACATGTTCTAGAGCACATACAATATCTTCCTAGTCTACCATATATTTGTCTATCTATACAGAATTAAGAAGGAAAGGGGGCATTCCTCCACCCAAATTCCCTTAGAATTTCTCTTAAGAGCTTCCTTTGCTATTACATGAGCTACTTGATTACATAAAGAATTTGCAAAACTAAAAACTTTTCTGAAGTGTGATGCTCTCCACTGGATGTCTTCAACCAATGTTCCAAAAGGGGCAAAGATATTTCTCTGGATTTTGTAGAGCTAGGAATAGATCAGTAGTCACCTTCAAGCATGAGATCATACAAACTCAAGTTAGCAGCAAACTATATTAGTAAACTTATTATTTGACAAGTGATACAAACTGTATTAGTAACAAGAAAATCTATATAAATGCAACATACATAGACTCCCTCTAAATAATTACAAGCTAAAATTCAAATTATTAACAAAGTCTACAAAGGAAGGGATACAAACACCACAAAATCTAGTAGAATACTTATACAATTACAACAAAAATAAATATTTTAGTTCAAGAATTGATAACTCAAAGCCATTAAATGTGTGGTTACTTATCTCTATCGTTATTGTCCATATAAGCAAAGGGGTATCCTAATAAGAAACAATTACATATGAAAGCTCATTCAAGTTGCAACTATGATCCTGATGATTACCAAACTCACATTAGGCATTCAAATTAGCCAATCTTCTGAAACTTGGAACTTACTCTCGGTTAATGCCAAAGCCAAGAGACCTATACACACACCAACTACAAGCAGGTCACTTTCAGTTCAATCACTGTACATTCGGCCATAGCCAATATCCTAATTTTAAAACCCAAGCAAAACCAACAAGCTTTATACTTAACAATAAAATTTAGTCATCAGACAGATCAAAATTGAAACAAAATGAGATCCAAGGGTTCAGTAAACAAAAATAAAAATTAAAGAAAAAAATTAACAGTGGGACCCTTAACACCAACTATAGTTACCACAAATCTTTGGCAAGGAAGAGAAACAAATTAAAATGAATAAGCAGCCTCCAAGCTTGAAAGACCAACCATCACATAAGGAGAAATTTAATTGGTATAGTATTTTCTTACCAGATGAAGCAAAATTTCCCTAAACCATTGAAGACTATTAGGAATAAAAATATGTTCAAAATTTTGATATTACTCTTCGGAAATGTTGAACAAAGAGAAAACTTTATATATATAAAAAAAATGTCCCAAAATAATTCTATTATAAATTTGGAACCAGATGTTTCTCTATTATAAGTTTATACATGATAACCAATGTAAATTTTACAAATAAATAACAAAATTAGAGGTCACAATAACTCAAGCATAAAGTTTTGCAGTAAAACTACCTTCTGATACCTTTGGCTGGTAACCATTGGCAGATGTTCTTGGGAGAAGTAATAAGTTGGCCTGTGATAATGATAGCATTGCCATCAAGTGCAAAACTGACAACACCTCATACCAAGCATTAGACATGCCAGTTTCCTGCAAAAGTATTGATCCATATAAAAACATCAATTCCACTGAACGGAGGAGGGATGTAATGACAACTAGAAATGAAAGGCAGAATAGAAATTTGAAAATTGATAGATTAGTCCTATACTCCCACCTCTGCGTCATCCTCCTGATTTACCCATACAAATTGTACCTTGTATTGTAGATGGCTTCCTGTAAATAACAGATAAGCGCCACTATTATGAATTATCCAAAACAGTTAAAACATTCAAATCATAGTGGCACTAATACACGCTTTACCATCTTTAACTAGTCCTAAAAGAACAGGCAAGTAATCTTCCAGAGCCTGCTAAAGATCAGCTAAGGTTGAACCTCTTACAAACAACAAAATTATCCAATGTTTCAATAACTGAGGTCTCACAATTAGTAAAGCAATATCAAGTTTTTTCTATAACGATACGAGTTCTCAGAGCAGATAGTCGCTCCACTAAATTCTTGGACAAAGTGATTGTTAGGTTCTAAAGTTTAGGATTTTATGTATTTAGAACTCTAATGTGTATTGTTGGCAAACCATGATCAAAACAATGTGTTTAGAAGTGTTTAAAGCTAGCTCAAAGTTGTGTGTCAATGTAAAGTTGGAATCGAGTTTAAAGCAAGAAGCACTGTGGCTTTCGGCCTGGCTCAATCGATCGAAGCTTAGGCTCGACCGATCGAAGCTCGGGCAGATTGCTTTTCTGTAGATTCGTCCAACTCAGCCCTATTTGTTTTAAAACGTTTTTAGGGTTTCTTATTTGTCCTAAGTATAAAAGGCAAACCCTAGCCACGTTTTAGTATTGCTCATATTTGCGGTTTGTGTAAATCTCTTGTGAGATCTAGAGGAGCTTTCCTTTACACAAACTTAGGGTTTTCAAGGAGGAGATATTTTCTACACCTTGATGATCAATTCAGTTGCTGCCATTGAAGCTTAAAGAATACACAAGCGGGTGTGCTTGTAGCTGGTGGGAATCCAAGAAAGAAGGAGTCCGTGGATTCGGAGCTTGCACGTGATCGTGTCAGTAAGTTCTACTGGTTGGTAGCAATAAGAAGTCGAGCGTGGGGGCTTGTAAGTCTTATTGCATGAACTTCGATTCTTTCAAGATAGTGGATTCAAGTTTACCTTGAGGATAGCTAAGTCAAATCCTCCCCAGGTTTTTACCGGTTTGGTTTCCTAGGTGATCATATCTTGTGTTATTTATTTTACGTTGCTTTGCATGATTTGATCTTTTATATTGTGATAATCTAGACTTGTTTAATTGGACTAAGTAACAACTTGGCTAATTATCTAGGATTGATCAATTGTTTAAGGGGTCTAAAAACTGTAAGTGATCACCCAATGAGTGGAAGAAATCAACAGGTTTAGGAATTCGAAAACCAGGAACATACACAGAAACATTCCCAGTATTCCCTGGCCTCCTCAAACATCCACAGGTTTGATAAACCCATAAACCCAGAAAAACCCGTCAATAATGTTTTCTCTTCTCAAAATCACACCCAGCAATAACAATTCAAAGACTAATAATATTAGCACAAAACCCAAAATTAGTAAAAAACCTCAAGCTATTAGTAATGAGCAATATTAGCACAAAACTAGCAATACCCAGAACCCTTAAACTCCAATTCCAAAACCCAAAATCCCAAACACAATTATATTGAACCCATAAACCCAGAAAACAGAAAAACCCATAAACCCAGAAAAACCCATCAATAATTCAAAATCCAAATTGGGGAAAAGGGAAAATCATGAGATACAAACCTTTGGATCGTGGCTCACAGTGGCTTCGATTTGTTTCCAAGCTCCACGCATAGCTCCGGCGAACTCTGTGGCGGTGAGCTCCGGTGTGTGGTGTGGTGGAGGTTTGGGCAAGCAAAGGACGGCACAACCTCAGAGGAGGAAGCAGAGGGCATGGCAAGAACTCTTTCTTCTTCTCCTCGTTCTGCTTCGGCGATCTGTGTGGCGGTGGTGGAGGTTCGACGTGAAGGAAGCAGAGGAATGGCGTGAAGCAGAGGAAGCTGTAAGTGTGTGAGCGTGAACTCTTTATTTATTTATTAATTTTTTTTTTTTTTTGAGGTCATATTGTTTCTTTTAAGTGAACTCTGACATGGCAAACGTCTATTGGTTGGCATAAAACACTGGTTTTATGCCACAACCTGATAGAATGTTTTCTTATAAAAAAATATACTTTGTTTTGTTACTTCGAATCAGAGGCGAGTTCATGATTCAATAAAAATATACTTTATTATTATTACTCTTATTATCATTATTATTATTCTTATTATTATTATTTTATTTTATTTTATTTTATTTTATTTTACTTCAAATCAAAAGTAAGTCTATGTTCTCGGTTTCCATAGACAAAAATATGAATATGCTTCTTCTTTTTTTGCCAAGTCCATGATTTCAGTTTCCACAAACAAAAATAAAAATATACTTTTTTTTACTTCAAATTAGAACTAAGTCACAGGCTAATCTGATTAAGCCCACTCTTCTCTTAGAAAAAGTAATCCCATTGGTTCCCTTAAAATGAAATCTTTACATGCTGCTCAGATCATGACTTGGAAGAGTTTGAGCTTGCACATGTTTTTTATCCTTGGCATGCTTGTTAATTTCTTTGTCATCATTTTGTTTTGTTATTAACTTGCTACTTCTTTTTATTATCGTTATCTTTTCTTATAATTTAGCTTTAGGCCACCATATCATAAAATCAACTACTTGCTTGATTAGGTGTAATGAATTTGATCAATAATATTGTGCCCATTGAACGATTAATTGAATGTCAAATAGTCCTTACTTGTTTAGTAGAGACTAGTAGACATACCGGGCATGCGTGGGTGTCTCATACCTTCCCACAACGTAATTTGACCCCTGAACTTGTCCTTGATGGACGTAGACCATTTTCCTTATCCATTGAGTCAATCAAATAAAAAAGAAAGGGTTTTTATTTCTTGTTTTATTTTCCCTTAAAAAAATAATAAAATAAGTGGCGACTCCTCAACTTTTTTCAGACTCATGATTTTTCTGATAAAAAAATACTCTCAAGATCAAACCTTTCTTTTCTTAGAAACCCATCCTGAGAGGCGTCACATGGCCGTGTCCACAAATGGTCATGGACATCTCAAGAAGGAATATCCCAACTATTTGAGAGGGAAGGGTAAGTGTTTGCCACTACCCTTAGTGATTCTGAAAGCTCAAATTCAGACATGGAAGGAGAGTGTGATAGTGATGGAAATTAAAGGGCCTTCATGGCAATTACCTCCATTGATTCTAAGGATAATTTGAGCAATTTGGTTGATGAACTTGGTGAGCATTCTAAAGGTGAGAAAGTTGAAGACTCAGAAGATGATGACGTATGCCACAATGAAGGTGAGAAAAACCTTCAAGAAGTCTATGATGCTTTGTTAGAAGATTGTGGAAAATACGCCAAGGTTGTGAACCATGCTATGAAAAAGATGAAGAAGATTGAAGAAGAGTATAGGTGCACCCTTGTGCAATTTAAGGAAGCGAAGTGTGAAGTAGAAGGGCTTAAGGGAGACATGGTGGAAGCCTATTCTAAAATCAAGTTTCTTGAACTTGAAATTATTCAAGCAGATGTCAAGGTTGAGTGCATTTCCACTAGGAAACTTGACAGTGTGCTATCTCACATGGTAAGACTGGTTTAGGTTATACCGGTGAAGGAAGCTCTAGTAGCGAACCCAAAAAGGAAGTGAGGTTCTTATCAGCCAAGAATGTTAAGAAACTCAAAGAAGTGAAGCCTGAGATTGAGACCCCTGCTGTTGCAAAAAGAACTATTGGTGCAAAACCAAAGGACAAAGGGAAGTCATTACCCAAAAATTAAAGGGGACCTCAAGTGAAGCATTGTTGTCATCATTGTGGCATGCAAGGGCATACAAGGCCAAATTGCCTTATGCACTCAAGAAGGCTGATTCTATGCATGGCCAAGAAAGCTCAAGAAGAATACCAAAGAGAGCACAAGCTAAGGGAGAAAGTAAGGGACAAATCATTGGAGATGTTATGAAAATGTTGAAGAACATCTCACTATGCCTTGCTAACTTCACCCCGAGGTTTAAAAGTTATGTTGGTCGTACCCCTCCATCTAAGGATCTCACCTAAAACACTCGAAACGTGTGGGTGAAGAAGGGTACTCATGCATGATCACTCTCTATGCCCATGCTTCCGTTTCTTAGCATGTTTCTTTTCAAGTGTTTTGCACTTATTGTCTGTGTTGATCTTAATTTACATGTTCTGTTTTTGAGTGTGTTGAAAAATTCAAAAACCATAAAAAATTGAAAAATATACAAATAGTTTGATCACTTGCGTTGTATTTATCACATATGAGTTTGGCCTAGTACCTTCCTACTAACGGCGTAGTGCATTTACGAGCTTAGCTTGTTTTGTATGCATATCTATCTTTGTGGGAAAAATCTTGACATCTATGTGTGATTGTTGTAAATCAATCTTCAAGCTTGTCATGAATGATTAGTCAATAGTCTTGTTGGTTTTGATACATGCATAGACTTGTGCTTATATATCTTCCCACTTTTTATGTTTTTGCTTTATAGTTCAACAAATGTCAAATCTTGAAAAGAGATAATGAGCTACAAAATCCGTCGCACATACTAGTATTTGACTAGGAAAAAGGGAAAGCAACTTGTATTGAAATGTATGGTGCCTCAAAAAGCCAAAGGCCTACTCTCAAATTTGAAATATCAAAAATTTTAGGCATCGATCTCAAAATAAGATGTATTGTTCGTAAATGATCAAATGTTATAAGTTGATAGAAGCCAAAAGAAAAGCTTCAAAGATATGTAATCATTTTCTTGTGGGAGTCATATATGTTCATTTCTATAATTAAGATAGACCACTTGACTTAGTACTAGTTGTATATGACTTGATTAAATTGATCATTGCAACTTCACTCGAGACTAAGGACTTTTCCACATTTGATACACACACACAATACATAAGTCTATTGTTCAATGAATGCTTATTTATTTGTGTGATTGTACATGTTCAAATGTGATGTGTATACTCAATTGCTTGTCGATCAAACCCAAAAAGATTTTTGAGTATTTTATATGTTTTTGGAAGTGTTTTTATGCTTTTGTGTTTTGAGTTTTTGTTCATATTGCATTTTAATGTTTTTCATCAAAAAATCCTTCAGAGGCATTTTCACTAGAAACTCGCGGGTAAGCTCTTCTAGCGAAAATGAGATAGGAAAAACAAGAATTTCAAACAGAAACTTTCGCAATTGTCTCGTGAGTAAATGTTACCCACGAAATTTTTTGTGCTTCAATTGCATTTTTCGTGAGTAACTTTGTGAGAAGCTAACCCGCAAAAAATGCGTGTTTTCAGGTTTTACGGGCTGAACATGACAGTTTTTCAAACATAGAATCTTTGCCTCCCTCGAGCCTCTCTCAACCCTAAACCTATTTTCTCTCAAAAACCCAACCAACACTCAAGTGAAATCTTCTCGTAGTCATCTCTAAGGTATGTTTGATCAATCTTTCTCTTTATTTCTTAAGATTATGCCTTAGATTATAGCTTTTGCATGAGTTGGGTATATTTATGAAAAAGGGTTGGGAAACTTTAAGTTTTATAATTTTTTTTTTTCAATTTCTTGATTGGGCTTTGTCCCATTTGCTTTGATTGTGTTTGTGTTTAGGCAAGATTTACACATGTTCATGCATTGTTTACATGTTAGTTGTGTTTGTGCATACCAAGTGTTTGATAAAATGCCCAAATGGCATTTTGGTGTTGTTTTGGACTCTGATGAGTACCAAACTTTAGGGATTATCATGATTATACATGTTCATCGTGTCTTGAGCTCCGATCATCGATTGCAGCACCGCGCCGCTCGTCGATCGCAGCACCGCGTCACTCGATCTCGCCTCCGCTCTGATCTTGCCTCCGATCTCGCCTCCATGCGATCTCACCTTCTCCTCCACCGCACGATCTCAATTTGACCAGATTTTTTTAATTTTTTTGCTGGGTTTTGTTTCTTTTGTGAATGAGTGTTGAATTGATTCATTATCCACATGTTTACAGCTGAGGAAGTGTAAGGAAAATTGGGTATGTAAAGCATTTTTTGTAAAAATGTTTGAATGAACCAAACACCGGAATTGATTTTTCGTAAAACGAATTTTGCGGCAACCAAACACATGAAAACATTTTCTTGCCGGAAAATAGCATTTCCGGAAAATGGAATATTTTCCGAAAATGCTTTTACACGAACCAAACACAGCCTTAGTCATGTCTTGATCATGCATCACATATGCACACTTGATGCACACACTTGTTCACTTGCCATGTTTTGCATATCACTTACGCTAGATAAATGTTGTTATATTTTTAGCACTCATTACATGATCTTGTGACATTGTTTATGTTCTGTTTAGGACTTTGTGTTTGTTTTATGGACTAACTTAATACTAATCAAGTTTGTGTTCTTGTTTTCTGTTTTGTGACTATTTTTGCAGATGTCTCCTACCAAGCATTTTGCCACAAAGAAATCATCAAAGTGTCCGCACTCGGACTCAGGGAATTTTCAAAGCATTGAGGTAGACATGGCCTACAACGACTTCTACAAAAGGGCAACGATCATCATGGAAAGGGTTGTAAGAATGGAGACCCTTGAAAACACTTTCACTTCTAAAGTGTTCAAGGAGAGCACATGGACAAAGTTGCTAAACCCAAGTGGGAATGTCTTTGGCGAAATCATAAGGGGATTCTTTACAAATGCCCTTATGGAAAGGGAGTGCATAAATTGTTGGGTGAGGCAAAGAGAATTCTTTATCACGAGGGACTTCTTTCAAGAGGTCTTAAAAGTTCGTCCACCATCTCAACAAATCCCTATCCAATATGATGATAAATTGGATTCTCTTGAGCCAATGGCAGAACTTCTCATTGGCACTCTCAAAAGAAAGTCATTGAACACAATTCCTTTCACCATGGAGATGAGGACATTGGCCCATATAATGCTTCACAACCTCTACCCGATGACAAACTTGAGCACATTGTCCACACCAAGAACCATGTTCATGTATGATCTCTTCACACATAAGGAGCTCAACATATGCAGTCACATATACTACCTCTTGACCAAAGCCATCATCAAGAGGAATTCGAGAACCGTCTTGCCATTCCCAAGTCTTATCATGGCTCTCATAGCAAAAACAAGGCCGAAGATTCCAAGTGGTCTTACCACGGTGCAAAGGGACTTTCTGATTGGTGCTCCAACAATGACCCGCAGCAAAGCCCATATCACCGGGCCATAAACCAGCATTTCTCAAATCCTAAGGGACAATGTTGAGGAAGAAGGTGGGGACATGGAGGAAGAGATTGAAAGGTTCACATTAGCCCCAGAGGGCTCTGTACAACCATCCTCCCAAGCACAAGCATGGGGACCCGATCGTCTTGATCGTCTCATTGCAAGGGTTAAGCAAATGTATGGTATGCTAGAATTGCATGTGCAACACAGCTCAGATCAGTTTATCTATGTCGAAGGCCAGATTACTGCACTATCATCTCAGATTGATGACATGATGATGGAGCAGCGACAACAACAAGAGGGCTCCGAATCAGAATCTAAGCAGTTCTAGCCTCTTTGGCCATTCCGGTCAAAAATGGGGATAAAGTTTGAAGGGGAGATGCACAGTTTAATGGGGAGCATAGTAGCATATCCTAGATATTAGTTTATTTTGGTTGTTTAGTAGTTTACTTTTGTTTTAGTAGTCTACTTTCATTTACCATTATAGTTTTTACAACTCTTGGAAATTTAAATTGCTTTCTTTTAAAGCTTTAAAGTACTCTATTTTAAATTTTAGTTCATATTTAGTACTTTTTTTTATGTGTTCTTGCTTTGTAGCATTTTTAAGTACTTTGATATTAATGCATACATTATCTTTAGTACTACACACTTGTGCCCTTGTTGGATCTTGTATCCTTAATGCAAATACCTTTGTGTTTTGCATTGGTTGTGTGTACTTGTGCCCTTGTTGGATCTTGTATTCTTAATACAAATACCTTTTGTGTTTTGCATTGGTTGTGTGCTGGACATGCAATTGATTTTTGCATTGCCCTTAATTGCATTGTGTGTTCGGATGATCATTTACTTGTTAAATGTTCATTGTGGTAAATCTTTAATGACTGTTCTTGTTTGATCAAGTTGTGCAGTTTATATCTTGTTAATTACCTTGATCGCATTTTACTTGTTCCTATACATACCTTGTATTCAACTTGTCATAAGCTTAATGAAAGTTTTGTTTGTGTGCGAGTGTTTTAGGATACAGGTGTATACGTGCAAGTACTTCACAGCTTCTAGATTAGGTGTGAGTGAGTTTTACCACTGTTCCCAAACTCACATTTAAGTCTAGAGTCTATTTTAGGCATTTTGTCATTGAATAGCCAAAGAGGGAGATTGTAAAGTTGTGATTTAGAACTATTTTGTGTTGGCTTTAATTTCGTGCCAAATTTTATTGTAATTATATTCAATGATTTTTACCCTGTATTTTATGTGGGATTTCATTGTATGGGTTGTGTGAGAGAGAGTGTGTGAAGACTCAAGCTTTTATTGAAGACCAAGTGGATTTCGGGAGAAGTTTCACGAGATGTCTTCCCGCGAAGTGAGCTACGTGTAGAGCACATGACTGGAATGCGAAGAGTCATGACAGCTAGTTTTCGCAAGTAATTCGCGGGTAAGGCCTTCCTACAAAATACCCACGAAATGTTCTGTTTTGCTATTTTGGCATATTTGCTACACCTTATCTTCACCCACACTATATATACCCTCATTACCCACATATTGTAAGGAGTGCTTTTTAGAGAGAAAACCTTAGCATACACACTTAAGAGTTAGAGATTGTTATACCCACAATCCTTTACACAATCCTTTGTGGTTTTCCTCATACTCCTACCTCTCCATATCCATATCCTTGAAAGGTTGATAGCCCAAACACTTATTACACCCAATTTGAGTGTTAAGTGAGGGTTTCGGTGTTATTGGGAAGCATTGGAAGTAGCCAAGCATTGGCGGATGCAATCGGGCTGAATTGTGGGATCCGAAAAGCTAAACAAGACATGGTTCCAAGAAGCCTTGTTGGAGTAGGAGCTTGGAGGGCTTAGGTGCATTGGGTAGATTATGCTTGGAGGGTCTCTTGCTATTCGTGTATCCCAACTTATTGTTTAGTGGATTGATTTACCGCTTGGAGGGCGGCAGAGAGGTTTTTCGCCGAGTTCTTCGGTTTCCTCTTCGATAACGCATCGTCGTGTTATCTTATGTTTTCATCATTCTTCCTTACTCTTTTAACTTTCATTTTATTGCTGATATATGATGAATATGGCTTAGAGTAGTTCTCTTGTTTGTTCGCTTGCATTTACTCTATTCCGCACTTAATTAAATTAGAATAAAATCAACTGAGCTTTAATTTTTAATTTGGGGGTCTAAACAACTCTTGTGTTTTAGCACAAATCTAAGCTTTCAGAAACTATAAAACAATAAACAATGTGCATTTTAAACTACAAAACTTTCCAATCAATACCTTACTTTAAGAATAATTATTGATATACCCCCACTATTCAAATTGAAGTCTGAATTAGTAGTACACATTATAAATGCTCTCATAATTTGTACATTGCAAATTCTCTCATTTTTTTAAGCTAAATAGTTACCACAAAAAATGTTGAGTTTGATAGTAATTTAGACATTGGTGAAGATTGCAATCTTACATCAAATTAGGGTGTTGATTGCAAAATTTTAAGGTTTAAAATGCACATTAATGCAAATACCCAAATAATTTGTTGTGGACGATTGTAATCTATATATATATATATATATATATATATATATATATCTAAAAGCTGAAGCGTAGCATTTATTATTTCTACACTCCAGTTGAGCCACATCAGCATCTACGTCATTATCATTTTTTTTTCTTCTAATTTTCCTATTATTTTTTTAATATTTACTCATTTTTAAAATATTTACACTTTCTCCAACCTTTCTTTGTCCCTTACCTTTTCATCTCCCCACTATCCTCTACCTTACATTTTCATCTTCCCATTACCTTCTACCTTAATATCACTCTTCATCTTTCCCTTCATCTTCATTTTTTTTGTCCTTTCTTATTCACACCCTCTTACTATAAATTTGTCATTCTCTCTTCCATTCTTTACATACTTTTCCCTCATAAAAAAGGTTCTCTCGCAATTTTTTGGTGGATTTTTTTTTTCTTGCTTTTTTGCTTTAGGTTGATTAATTGTTGTGTTATTTAGAACTTTATATTGAGATGATGTGATTTAGTTTTGTGATTTAAGTTTTTTTCTCTCTTTAATTGTTAATTGTATTGCATGTGTTTTTCTTAAAATTCTTAGTTTGGGTATTTAGTTGTTCTATATATGTTATTTATGTAAAACATGACATTTATCCTAGGAAATTCCTTTTAGACTTGATACGTTATCTTTTCATTTGATTTTTTTTTCTCTTTTCATGTGCAGTGATTGACTTCTAACAAAACTATTCTATCTATATATATATTTAGAAATCTATTTCTTCTTAATTCCAATAGTTTATATTTTGTATGGGCCATAAGGAACAAAGGGGTCTAGAATGCATTCATGTTCTCCTCATATCGTGATAAATCTAAGTAGTTGAATAGTGTTGTTGTTTAATTTACCACTACTATATATTTTTTCCTAAAAGCTATATACCATCGATCTTAACACCAAATGGATATTTCAAAGTTCATTTGCATGATTACTTTACTATATGGTGAGTTGAAACATTGTTGGGTAATGATGTACGTTAGATTGTATGTGTAGCCTCTTGACTTGCAAAGGGTAAGTACTAATTTATGTTAAGTTTTTGTTATTAGTATTCTTTAAAGCTATAATGGTTGATAGATCTAATGAGGCTTTATTAATTTATGCGAGGCTTTAATAATTCCCAAATGACAAGCAATAAAACAAGACAATTCATGTTCAGCTTTCAAGTTTATTCCTTTTTTTTTTTTTAATGCTTAGCTTTCTGGTAACTACCAATTTGTTTTGTTAACTCAACATCATAAAGTAACTTTAATTTAGTTATATGGATAGGGTTTACCATTTTTCATGTTGCAAGAAACATTATATATATAAATATATATATATATATATATATATATATATATATATATATATATATTCAAGCTAACATTAATAGCACTGCTACAATTGACCACTTAAATTCAGACATATCCTCCGTATCATTAAATTATTAATATTTGCTATCATTTTTTTAATTTTTAAAAATTAAACATATAATGTTTTAATTAAATACAAATAAATAAAAATTTCCTAATAAAATCATCCTCATTTTTTTTTTTTTAACATTTACACTTTTTCCAACATTTCTTATTCCTTTCACATCTTCATCTCCTCACTACCCTCTATCTTAATATCACTCTTCATCTTTCTATTTATCTTCATTTATTTTGTTTCTTCTTATTCTTATCCTCTTATTATAAATTTTTCATTATCTTTTCTGCTATATATTTCTATGCATAATTTTCCCTCACAAAAAAGGTTATTTCTCTCTCAATTTTTTGGTGGATTTTTTATTTTTCTTGCATCTTTGTTTTAGATTATTAATTTTTTTGTATTTTTAAGAACTCTACTTTGTGTTGATGCAATTTATTTTTGTGTTTTAAGTTTTTTTTTTCTTTTTTCTTTTTTATTCTCTCTAATGGTTATATTTTATCCTATTGCATTATAAAGAATATAATATTATTCTATTACATAACAAGATTTAGATAATTTGACCATATAAGAATTTTACATAAATTACATAGACAATAGTAAAATAATAATAATAATAATATATTTATGAGATAACTCTAAAAAAATTATCACGCACAACACGTGGGTCTACGATTAGTTATATCTAAAAGCTAAAATGTAGCATTTATTGTTGCTATGCTCTGGTTGAGCCACCTCTGCAACCACGTGATTATCCTTTTTTTTTTTTTTGTTTCTAATTTTTCCTATATATTTTTTAAAACATTTTCTCATTTAATAAGGTGACTTAAAAACTCCATTCTTTAAAAATTAAAATACATTTATAACCATTGTATTTATTGTTAATTTTTCACAACTCTCTCTCCCTTTTACCTCTTTATTTCCTCACTACTTCCTACCTGAATATCATTCATTATCTACCCTTTTATCTTCCTTTATATTGACTCTTCTTATTCTCAACATATTACTATAAATTTGACATTTTGGTTTTCATTCTATGCATAGTTTACTCACACAAAAAATGTTACTTCTCTCTCTCTCTCTCTCTCTCTCTCTCTCTCTCTCTCTCTCAATTTGTTTTTCAATTTTTTTTATTGCGTCCATACTTAGGTTGATGAATTCTTGTGTTAATTAGAATTCTACTTTGGGTTGATGCAATTTAATTTTGTATCTTAAGTTGTTATCTTTTCTATTTTCTATTCTCTTCGATTATTAAATATTATCCTACTACATTATACATATGGTGTATAATAATATAATGTTATTATATTACGTAGAATGACTTGGATAATTTGGCAGTTATTGTTTTATATTTTATTTTTACTATTTTTTTTCTTATCTTTTTTTTTCAACATTTAAATTTAGTCACATCCTCTATACTTATGTAGCACAAATCAAGAAAATGGCTAGACACACAGTTGCCTTCTTTTACCATACATTAGGAGAATTAAAATATTTGTGTGATAAAGGATCATATAATTTATAATTTAGATAGCACTCTTTGAATGTGTCTAGGCCTATAGATTGAGCAATTTGTAGTCTTATAAGGCTATTGAGAATGAACTTTTTGAATCAAGACTAAAAGAATATGGACTACTATATATCATTTAGATAAAAACCTTTACCACAGATATATTAATTTTTTTTGCCACAAATTTAAATCACTCAACCTTAATAGTTTTATATTATGTGTTAGAATCATGTCTGCTTCTTCTTCTTCTTCTCAAAAATATTATGTATCATCTTTAAAGGATGCCAACAATATTGATCTTATGGGAAAATTTACATAAAATATTGAAAAAAAAAATGTTTTATATTACAGTCTACTAAAAAAGCTTTTTAAAAATTTAAATCTTTTTATATTTCATATCACCAATGTGTTTTACAGTTACCACATGTGATAACTTAAGTTTTAATATTCTTAACTTGTTTCGACAAAAAGAAAGAAAAAAATTTAAAAGTTCTCACAAAATAGGAGTTCATGTAAGGCCACCAAACTTGATAATTAGCAAATGATGGAAACATTTGCAACAATATTTGCATGGTGATATTGTTCTAGTTAAAGCAATCAAGCAGACTTTTAGTCTTCAAAAAAATGCATATCTACCAGTGTTTAAACGTTCATCTTGGGTAGTTTTAACTTTTCATATAGTTTACCTCTACATATTCATCTATTTTAATTTAGATTAAAAAAAAAAAAAAAAAAACCTTAACTCAGATATTTATAAGTAAACAATGAAATAATGATTCAGGAATAATAATAAAAAATCATCTTTACATATTTATCTTGTGTGGTCAACTATAATTTAGATGATTATAACTTAATAATGAAGTTTATAAATAAGGTAATTAAAACAATCAATGAAATAACATATTTATCTTGTGTGATCTACTATAATTTAGATGATTATAACTTAATAATGAAGTTTATAAACAAGGTAATTAAAACAATCATATTTCTACAATTTAAAAAGTTCCCATTTCTTTTTCTCAAAAAAAAGGCCTTTTACATTTCCTTCGATTTAAAAAAAAAAAAAAAAAAGCTTTGACATACCACTAACCTAACCACTTCATACATTAAAAAAATTTTAATCCTCATTATTACTTCCATTAAGGTATTATGGATGTCTTAATTGATTAAGATCAAACTAGAGAAATATCTTTCATATTTCCTTAAAAATTCAGAAGGGGGAAAAAACCTTTGATATACTACTAACGTAACTACATATATAACTATTTAAGTCATCCATGATATCTATTTCTTATTGATAACCATAAAAACTACAACTAGCGAGAGAACATACAAATTAATCAAGAATAAATGATGGAAGAAAAAATGAAATGAAATCAAACATCAATAGTAATTGTAAGGACCAGATTTGATTCCCTAGCCTAGTCGATGGATGGACTCAGGCCCAACAAGCCTAAAACAATGAATTTGTAGAGAATGGGTTGGAAAACTGGGTTAAAATGAGTTAGACAACAAATAAAATGGGCTCAAATGACAAGAACAAGAAGATAGATTGGTTTAAGCTAAAGAAAACCATCCTCGGCACAATCCGAGGAGATCAATTCTTATATATTTCTCACAAGTTTGATTACAATTTCGGCTCCTGATTGCTACAACGTTTTTCTGTTGATTTCCCGATCCCCTTCTCTCATTACCTCACTATTCTTTTATACTATCTTCCCCTTTCATTTTTACCCTCCACGTGCAGTCCAGATGGTTGGTGTTGATACTCGTCCCATCAGCACCTTCCTAAAATCTTTGTGTAGTAGCTGTAAGGCTGAAAACCAGTGTTCCGATATCACCTTCACATTAATGCAAGCAGAGAGTTAGTTGTAGAGAATTTAATATAGTGGTAGCAACTTTCTCCTTAGATATTTTAGGACTCCCCTCTGTCCTTTTTTCTATAATACTTATCCGTGCCAACAGAATTTCTAGATACATTCCCCCGAACGAAAAACTGCATCTACGGACCTCAACTTTGGTTGGCCGAGGAGGCATTCATCCTTGGCCCAACCTCTTAGGCCACTATGATCAAAACTAACTCCTTCATTTACTAACACGAGCTCCCTTGACAACGTTTACCCCTCCTCGAATGACCCTTATCCTCGGCTTGGGCCTCAGGCCCAACATAAACATAGATAATGAGCTCTTGGGCCCAATACCTCTACTATAACCTCTCAAGATTCTTCTTTCTAGCTCCTCAGGAAGAAATGAGGATTTCGATGTCATCTTAGTGAGTCCGTACCCATCACACCTCTCCTCTGCCTGTGTAGATGCCTTTTTAGTTGCCCAAGGCACGTTCCTAACGCTTCGGCATATGAGACACGCCTTCATTAAATTTTTATGACTCCCTGTCCCCCACACTCTATGACATGATGCGGATCCTTCGATTGAGGATTCTGCTAGAACATGGGTGGGAATTTTCCCGCTTGCAGCCTTCTCTTTGATGTAAATACCATTCAAATCAATCTCCCATCTCACTTTAGCATTCACTTAGCTCTAGCGCACATACACTGAACCTACCAACTTTGCTAACTTACTCGTGCCTCTACAAATACCAAAAGCCTATCCGAGGACACTTTCCTTATTTTTGTAAGTCTTCACAAATCATTACACATTATTTTTTCATATATTTTTCTATTCCTCGTACTTTTCCCCTCCTCGGCTCTATTTTCTCCTCTCAATCTTTTTAGTTTTTTTCCAAACCCTTCTAGAAATGGGTAGATTTAAGAGTTTGGTAGAGTCCGAGGAGGGAATAGAGAACTTTAGAGTTCAATATAGGATCCCTCCAGGAGTAGGCATTAGGTACTGTAAAGAGGGGCAATGGCACGAAGATAGACAAGAGGGAGAGGTAGTAATCCCGATGATTGCCTTCATAGAGGGCGGGATGAGAATCCCCACGGGCACCGTAACTAGGGATTATCTTAGGGCCCATAGGTTAGCTCCTACCCAATGTGCCCCAAATATGTTTAGGATCTTAGGTTCTGTAGATGCCCTTAATGAGAGGATGGGCTTAAACCTCACATATCATGTTGTCAACTGGGTTTACAACCTCCACTATTTGACGGGGCAAGGGTATTACCTAAAGTCTAGGTACCTCGAGATCAGGCTCATTCAATGCCTTCGCAAATCCAACAAGGGCCTCAAAAAGGACTTCTTGATCATGTTAAGGGAATGGCACGATGGCCTCCCTTGCCAGATGAAAGGGGGGGGGGGGGGAACTAGGTGGAGTTTTAGACTTAGGATGGTTATTTTAAAGTTGCACCTTCTGTGCTCTTCCTCTCTTTTTTTGTACTTGTACCTAAAAATTTCTTTAATTTGCATTGTTCTTTACTGATGATATTTTTTGTCTTTCCCAATGGTTTTGCAGACAAAAACGCTACCATCCCTAACTTCATCCTTTTGAACCAAGCAAGCTTGGATAAGATCCTAAAGGCTGAGGTGTTCGTCCACACAGATGGACAACTAAGGGCTGTTCACCTGATCTTGGATTACATTCTGATTTCCAAGCTCTTCCAGGCGCCGAAATACGTAATCAAGGCAAAGGACTCGCGTCTACAAAGGATCAGTGTAGCCGCTCCAAGGTTCCTCATTACTGGTCCAATCCCAGAGGGCAAACTTGCCACTGATCCGATACCAGAGGTCATCCCAAAGATCGCCCAGCCACCACAACATACAGCCATGGAAGGAACTTCTTCTCATCCTGCCTTTATAAAGGAGGAAGAAGAAAAAGAAGAAATAGTAGAAATGTCCGATTACGAGGATGAATTCAACATCTTCAACCAAATCTTATCCCTAGAAGCTTCTCCTGGTGACCTTGGCTCTCTTTCCTTAGCCCTATCCCACCCTCACCAAGAAGCTGCTGATACATCTAGTGATATGGGCATCCAACGCAAACAAAGGTTAACCCTCCAGGAGTTGTTGGAGTCTCAACCTGGTGGAAAGGCAGCCAAGACAAGGCTTCCTACCCCACTACCCCCTCCACCCACCCAAGCTAATCTCGCCGACCACAAAAGAAAAAAGGATCAAAAGGGTAAAAAGGTGATGGAGATGGGAAGAAACTAACCCTTCCAGGAGGACGAGCCCCAGAGGGGGGCTAATCAACCCAGGAGTATGTAGACAAGGCTAGCCCATGAGGGAGAGAGGAGGGGCAAGCACCGAGTTGCAGCCCCAGCCTGGGCCCCACCCTTAAAGCTGGATGAAGCTCCTCTTTCTAGTGATACCTCCATTCGAGACTTCCAAGGGGGCACGGCTAGGTATGTAGCCAATGCTGTGGAGCAACCCTTGCTACTACCCAAGGATATGGCCGACCTCAGATCCATGAGGAAGCATGAGGTTTTCCTTGGCTTGAAGAGGGATTTGGCCATGGTAAGTTTAAGTTTTTTTTTTTTTTTTTTTTTTTTTTTTTTAAATCTTGTACCTTCTCTTTTCCTGGCCATTCAAGCCACTTTTAGGGCCAAGGAAATGGTGAACAGTTCCCATCGCATGATGAAGGAAAAGGAGGGGAGGCGAATTACCGCTATGGACGCCTTCCATGTGGCTAAGAAGAGCAACTAGGATTTGAAGGCTAAGCTAATCGAGGCAGAAAGGGAAAGAAAAAGTCCCGCAGTTGCCTTGGATAACGTTGAGAGGCAGCTCAAAGGCCAATGAATACTTCTCTATAATGTCGAGGATTAACTGTCCTCTTTCAAGAAGCAGATAGTCGCCCTGAAGAAAAGATTGGAGGAGGTTAAGAAGGCCAAAGGTCAAGCCGAAAAGATCAGGGAGGAGGCAGAGAAAGCTCGGGAGGCAGCAGAGTAGCAAGGATATAATATTGGAGTGGCTGAGACCAAGGAAGCCCTTAAGGCTGAGGTTTCAAGGGTATGTAGGACTTACCATTTCCAAGTATGGAACGAAGCCCTTAACCAAGCTAGGGTTGAAGCTTCTTTTGTGTTGAGGAAGGCAGAAAGTGTCTACTACCCTCAAGCCATTCACGTCTCCTCCTCCGCCAGCTCCAAGGTAGACACCCCTCCTGAGGTGGTAGATCTTGAGAAGAGCAATACCAACCAAGTCCCCCCTCTAATAGCCTTCCAAAAGTGGTCGAGCAACCTAGGGCAAATGGAAAAGAGGCTGAGATGACAAAGGGGGTGGTCCCTGATGCCACCAAGCCCTCGGCTACTCCCCAGGACCTCACTAACGACAAGAAGGCCTCTAGGATGGAGATTGTTCTTGCAAGTCTTCCAATTCCTGCTAAAGGCGACTCTACAGGAGCAAATCAAGGGTCCTCAGAGGCTGCAGTCTAGCAGTCTAAGACCCCGCCCCAAGGAAAGATTCTAATAAAAAAGAAGTAGATTTTTGTATGTATTTCCTTCTTTTTCTTTTTTCTTTTTAACTTCAATTTCGGTTCTCATAGTGTCTAACAAAATTGCCCCCTTTTGTACTTAGTCTGCCTTGCTTTAAGGCTTTAACTAATGAAAGTTATGTATATTTTCTTTCTTCCTATGATTCTCATACTGGTGTTGATATAATGTTTATCTTTTCTAACCCTTAGTAAACGTAGTAATGAGGTAAAACTCTTCTTATTAATCTGCATAAGTAATAGAAAAACCATCCTATCTTATAGGGTTAGCAGCAAAACATATTAAATAAGCTATGTCCATCACCTCAGCAAAGTGTCATTTTAACTTTGAGGGCATACACAGTAATGTGGCATTCATACAAGTTTAATTTTTCACTAGTCCCTACTCATTAAAAAGTTTAAAGGACCAAAAGGATAACCAATTCTCAAATAAATACAAGTACGCCTGTAAATGCTTTAAGTGATGCTCATGAGCATCCATTTGAACTTGCTATCATAGTGAAAATCGTTGCTATTTAAAGTGGCTGATCGTTTTTGTCATCCAAGTAACCAATAAGAAACACTGATTTACCTTAAGTATGTAGTCCAAGGAGTCTGAAATAAGTAAGGCCTTGCCCTGACACTCGGTAAAATGATAGGAAGTATTAATTTACCCAAAGTATGTGGTCTGAGGAACCGGCATAACTAAGGCTCTGTTTAATACTTAGATGACTAACTAAAAGATATCAATTTACTCATGGCATGTGGTCCGAGGATCCAGTAATTGCCAAGGTTTTGTTTGATACTTAGTAGATGTCAGGAAGTATTAATTTACCCAAAACATGTGGTCCGAGGAGCCAAGCATAGCTAAGGTTCTATTTAATACTTAAAAAATGATTAAAAGATATCAATTTACCCATGGTATGTGGTCCAAGGAGCCAGGCATGACCAAGGTTCTGTTTGATACTTAGATAGATGTCAGGAAGTATTAATTTACCCAAAACATGTGGTCCGAGAAGCCAGGCATAGCTAAGATTTTGTTTAATACTTAGAAAAATGATTAAAAGATATCAATTTACCCATGGTATATGGTCCGAGGAGCCAAGCATGACCAAGGTTCTATTTGATACTTAGATAGATGTCAAGAAATATTAATTTATCCAAAGCATGTGGTTCGAGGAGATAGGCATAGCTAAGGTTTTGTTTAATACTCAGAAATAATAATAATATGAAGCTCAACAGATAATGTAATAAATAGGAATGTGACAAGGAAGACTTTCGTTAGTAATAATATTTTTTCAGGTTATTTACATTCCAGGGACATAGTACAACATTCTTATCTAGGTCCTCAAGATGATACGCACCTATTCCAGCCACCAAAGTGATGCGATATGGCCCTTCCCAATCGGACTCTAACTTTCCCCATGCTGGGTTCTTAGCAGTACCCAAAACCTTTCTTAACGCCAAGTCTCTAGGCGCTAGTAGCCTTAGTTTCACGTTGGTATCATACCTTTATTTGAGCTTGTGCTGATAATAGGCTAATTGGACCATGGCATTTTCTCTTTGCTTTTTGATTAAGTCTAGGCTCTTTCCTAACAACTCATCATTGTTGCTCGGAGTGAAAGAACTCAATCTCAGTGTTGGGAATCCATTCTCCAGAGGAATAACAGCCTCGGTTCCATAAGTCATTGAAAGGGGGTCTTTTTAGTGGACCTATGAGGTGTAGTCTGGTATGTCCAAAGGACGTGTGGCAACTCTTCTACCCATTTTCCTTCTGTGTCATCCAACCTCTTCTTAAACCCACTCATTATGACCTTATTGACAGCTTCTGCCTATCCATTCCCCTAGGGATATGTTGGGGTGGAATATCTATTCGTTATGCCCAGGTCATAGTAATATCTCCTAAAAGCTTTGCTATCAAATTGAAGTCCATTGTCCGAGATGAGGGTGCGAGGGATTCCAAACCGAGTGAAAATATTTTTCCAAACGAATATCTTGTCATCTATGTCCCTAATATTTGCCAATGGTTCAGCTTCAACCCACTTGGTGAAGTAGTCTGTGCTAACCAATAAATATCTCTTATTCCCTGTTGCCTTAGGGAAAGGACCTACGATGTCCATGCCCCACTGAAAAAATGACCAAGGGCTGGATAAAGGATTAAGGACACCTTTTGGTTGGTGAATGTTTGGTGCAAATCTTTGGCATTTGCCACACTTCTTCACATACTCTTGTGCTTCCCTCTGCATATTTGGCCACTAATAGCCTTGAATGAAGGCCTTGTGAGACAAAGATCTGTCCCCTGTGTGACTTCCACAAATCCCCTCATGTAATTCTTCCAAGAGTAATTCAACTGCTTCGAGGTGTATGCACAGTAGATATGATCCAGAAAAAGATCTCTTATACAACTTTTGTTCCTCGGACAACCAAAACCGATGAGCCTTTCTTCGCACCTTGTCAGCCTCTGATTTCTCCTCAGGTAGGATATCCTCTTTTAGAACCAATACTATAGAATCCATCCAGCTAGATCCCACCCTAATCTAATGAATGTGAGCCAAATTTCTCCCTACTTCAGTAGGCTTACAAAAGTCTTCCACAAGAATCACCTGAGGTAAACTTTGTGCCGAGGAGGTTGCTATTGTGGTAAGAGAGTCGAAATCTGTATTTCTACTTTTAGGGATTTGTGATAAGTTAAAAGATTCAAATCTTGGCTGTAAATGTCTAACCTGGCTCAAGTACTCTTGTATTCTGAGATCTCTGGTTTCTAACTCTCCTTGAACTTGGCCTACAACCAGCCTTGAATTAGAAAATATTTCCATTGCTTTTTCACCCATCTTCTGAACCATGGTCATCCCAACCAACAAAGTTTCATACTCAGCCTCATTGTTTGTGGCCGAGAAGCCTAATCTCAAGGATTTCTCAATTATGATCCTCTTTGGAGATATCAGAACTAGTCCCACTCTAGATCCTCTGTGGTTCGCCGCGCCATCAACGTATACTTTCCAAGACAAAGGTTCCTGTATAGAGATTGCACCTACCAATTTTTCATCCATGTTCTGTTTCTCTACCCTCTCTTTTAGTGGGGTTTCAGCAAACTCAGCCACAAGATCGGTGAGCACCTGACCCTTAACAGAGGTGTGAGTCATGCACTTGATATCAAAATCCCCTAGGATTGTACCCCACTTGGCAATCCTTCCTGTGTAATCAGCACTCCGAAGCAAAGATCTAAGAGGAAGCTAGGTTAGGACAATAATAGTGTGTAATTGGAAGTAATGAGGGAACTTGTGCGTAGCATGCACAATGGCCAAAATGGCCTTCTCTAGGGGTAGGTAACAAACCTCAGCCTCATGAAGTGACTTGCTCACATAATAGACTGGCCTCTGTACAAGTACCAGGCTTACTACCTGGGAAGCCACGGTAACATAGGCAAGCAAAACCTCATCCTCCTCAGGTTTGGACATAATGTGTGGTCGAGAAAGATACTCCTTCAACTGCTAGGATACATTCCTCGATCCATTCAAATCCCTTCCACTTGTTTAACAACTAAAGAAAGGCCTACACCTGTCTGCTGACCAAGAGATGAATTAGTTTAAAGCAGTGGTCATCCCTATTAGCTTCTGAACCTCTTTGGGATTCTGGGGTGGCTACAAATTGTTAATTGCTTTAATCTGGTCAGGGTTAACTTCAATTCCGCAGTGTGTAACGATGTACCCCAAAAACTTCCCTAATCCAACCCTAAAAGAACAGATATTCCCGAGGTTGTTAACGTGTTCAGATTCCAATTTACTCTTGACCACCATGTCTTCTATATAGACTTCAATATTCTTGCCCAGTTGTGGTTCAAACATTCTAGTCATCATCCTCTGATAGGTAGATCCTGCATTTTTCAATCTAAAAGGCATCACTTTGTAATGGTAGCTTCCAATAGGAGTGACAAAAGCTGTCTTTTCCTAATCTTCCAAGGCTAAAGGTATTTGATGGTAGCCTTGAAAGTTGTCCAAAAAGCTTATTCGAGGATGACCTACAGTGGCATCCACTAGTTGGTCTATCCGAGGAATGGGGAAAGGATCTTTTGGGCAAGCCTTGTTAAAATCTGTGAAGTCCATGCATACTCACCATGTTCCACTTTTCTTCTTCACGACCATAGTATTGGCTAACCATTCAGGATATAACATCTCTTTAATAGCCCCAACCTGTTTAAGTTTCATCATCTTGTCTTTGACAGCGTCAGAGTGATCCTTACATGAGTGCGAGGTGGTTGCTTTCTAGGGTGACAAATGGATTGACGTTCAAATGGTGACAGATGAAGCTCGAATCCACCTAGAGCTTCATAAGCATTCCATGCAAACACATCCACGTTCTTCTTAAGAAACTCTACCAGCTCTTCTTTCTCTTGAGGAATTAGCTGAGTCCCAACTTGAAAAAACTTCTCCAGGTTATCACATATGATGATTTTCTTTAGATCTTCAAATTTCACCTCTTCGGTTGGCCCATCAATAGGTAGCACCAGAGATTTTACTTCTATAAGCCCCCTTCTGTAGAAGCCGAGGACTCAATTGCGGGCTGATGCATAATTGCGGCCACAAGGCACTGCCTAGCCATGGACTGACTCCCTAGAAGCTCTTCAATTTGATCTCCTGATGGATACTTCACTTTCAAATGCAGAGTAGATGAGACGGCCCCCAGGGCATGAAGCCAGGGTCTAGCCACAATGGCCATGTAGGGAGAGTATGCCTCTACTACAATGAAGTCCACTTCGACCACCTCTGATCCTGCCTGCATGGGCAACCTAATCTGACCCCTGGGGATGACAACTTTCCCATCAAAGCTCACCAGAGGTGAATCATAGGCTATTAGGTCCTCAGGCTTTAAGTTCAACCCTCTATACAAATCAAGGTACATAATCTCTGCACCACTACCCTGGTTTACTGAATGCTCTAAAATGTGTGAAAAAAACAAGAGCTATTTAGACCCCCTAAATTAAAGTTACGACTTGATTGATTTTACTCTAACTTATACTAAGTGCGGAAAAGAGTAAATGCGAGCGTATAAACAAAAAGGCTACTCTAATCCATATTCATAATAACATAGTAGTAAAATGAAAGGAAAAAGAGTAGGGAAGAAGAATGCAAACACAAAGACAACACAACGATGTGTTATCGAAGAGGAAACCGAAGTTCTCAGCATAAAACCTTTCTGCCACCCTCCAAGCAGTAATCGATCCACTAGACAATTAGTTAGGATGCATGAGTTAGCAAGAGACCCTCCAAGCCTAAACTACCCGATGTACCTAAGCCCTCCAAGCTTCTACTCCAACAAGGCTTCTCAGAATCGTGTCTTGTCTAGCTCTTCGGATCTCGCAACAAGCTCCATGTTGCATCTGCCATCCTTGGTTTCTTCCAATACTTCCTAGTAGTACAAAACCTCACCGAACACTCTAAAAGGGTGTGGTAAGTATTTGGGCTATCAATCTCCCAAGGACATAAAAATGGAGAGGTAGGAGTTGAGGAAAATCCACAAGTAAATGTGTAGAGATATGTGGGTATAACAATCTCTAACTCTCAAGGTTTGTGGCTAGGGTTTTCTCTCAGAAGCGCTCCTCAACAATTGTGGGTAATGTGAGTATATATAGTGTGGGTACAGAAAATGTGTATCAGATATCACAGTCTGGCAAAATAGAATGTTTCGCGAGTGTCTCACGAGAAGGCCTTACCGGCGAGCTACTCGCGAAACACAACTGTCTCCATCTATCCTGACTTTTCGCATTCCAGTTATGTGCAGGGCACATGCATCATTTCGCGGGATGCTTAGTCACGAGCTGCTAGCGAAAAATCTTCTATCTTTAATTGCTTGAGTCTTCACACTCTCTCTCTATCACACAACCGTTACAATTAAATCCCACAATAAATACAGGGTACAAAAGATTGAATAAAATTACAATCAAATTTGGCACAAAATTAAAGCCAACAAAACACATAGTTGTAAATTACAAAGCATTGAGATAAACACAAATACTAAATATAAGACTGAAATTAAGAACATAGTACTGAAACTTTAAGCTAAAACAGTAATAACAATTTATGAATCCTGTGATATCAGTGGACTGAAAATGCCGGGCCTTGATGAATTTGTGACTGGATCCTGAGAAAACAAACAAAAAACTTAGAGGAGACCGGTGGAAGCCGGCCAAGAACCCTCCGATGGTGAAGTTAGTCTCTTGTCTGACTTTGTAAATTGAAAGTCTCAGAAAAACAGAATCCCTTACTCTTTCACTGGCGTGTGTTTATATAGTATGCGGGAAGTGGTTACTTGTTTGGTAACCGTTCCTACTGTTGGGGAATCCAAAAGCCTCGGAGGTAACTTCCGTAACTGACGTAGAAGTTTGTTCAAGAAGTCTGCATTTCACAACGGTTGGACTTGACTAGTGACGGTACATTCTTCCACTTGGTGGAGACATGTAGTAACCTCCCTTGTCCTTTAAGGACGAGGGGACGGTAGTAAACTCGTTCGTCCTTCACAGACGGACGAACGGTAGAAAGCCCGTCTGTCCTTAAGGACAGACGGACCAGGAGCTCGTCTGTCCTTAAGGACAGACGGACGAGGAGCTTGGCAAGGATTTCCCTTCTTGTCTTTCCTTTGGACGACGCATATGGACGGGAAATGACTTGCAAATTTTCGTTGCACATCAACAATAAATTAGCAGTTATAAAAGCTAAAATAAACAAAGGTAAACCACCTGAATGATTCTAAGCCCTAAGCTATGCTCCCCCTAACTGTGCAAGCTCCCCCTTAAAATTTTCTTGCCCTTTTTGACTGAAATGGCCAAAGGACTAGAACTGGTCGGACTCCGAATTTGAACCCTAGTCGATGGACAAATCATCGATCTGAGAGGATAAATTAGTAATCTGACCCTGGACATAGGCAAACTAGTCCGCACTGTGCTGCACATGAGAGTCTAGCAAAGTATATAGCTGGTCCACTCTAGCAAGAAGGCGATCAAGTCTATTGGATCCTCGTGTAGGTGCTGAAGAGGATGGTTGTGCTGGAGTCTTTAGGGCAAAAGTGAATCTATCAATCTCCTCCCTCCTCCTCAACAAGAGCCCGTGGTATCGTATGCACACCTATTTTAGAGCCTTTGTTGTGAGTTGTGCTCCTAGTCACTGTGTGTGCACTAATAGGATAGTCCTTCTGAACCATAGTGAGGCCACTTGGAAGTTTGAGCCTTGCCTTTGCAATTAGGCCCATAATGAGAGTGGGGAAGGGCATGATAGTCCTGGAGTTCTGCTTCTCAATGCTATTCTTCAACAGATGGAAAATGTGTCCACATATATCAATCTCCTTATGAGTAAAGAGATCATACAAGAAGATTGTCCTTAGAGTGGACAATGTCATAAGGTTTGTGACCTAATATAGATTGGAGATCATCACATGCGTAAGAGTCCTCATCTCCGAACTAAATGGAATGGTGGTCATGGAAGACTTCTTAGGGGAACCACCAAGAGTCAGCACCATATCCTCATTAGAATCCAAACGATCCTCATATTGGACTGTGATTGTCTGTGAGGGAGGACGAATCTCCAAAAATTCTTGTATGCTGTCCCTTGTAATCACAAACTCCTTGTCTCACCTAGCAATCTATACGATCCCCTTCCACACTAGCATTTGAGAAAAATTCTTTTATTATCCCCGAGTATACAACCCCAACTAGATTCAAAAGTTTTTTCCACGTCCTTTCCTTGAACACTTTAGGTATGAAAGTGTCCTCAAGGGTTTCCAACTTAACAGCCCTTTCCATGATAATGTTGGCTTTGTTGTAGTAGTCATTGTACTTCAAATCTGCCTCAATGGATTTGAAGTTGGCAGAATCTATGTGAGCACGTTTTGTGGATTTCTTGGATGCAAAGTGTTTGGTAGGAGACATCTTCACAACGGAACATAGAACAAAAAAGAAACATGTGCACAAACACAAAACAAAACACAAAACCTTGATTAGATTCAAGTTAGTTCAAACTAAAGTAAAACCAACTTTAAAAAAAAAAAAAACAGAGCATAACTGACTCAAAATAGAACAAGACAAGTTTAAAACAACATGCTATAACTAATAGAACATGTAAACAGTATTACAATGCAAGAACTAAGTGACAGTGCATGTGTGTGCATGTGCTGTGCATGTGTGTGCAGTATGTGATACACGGGTTGTGCCTTGTGGGTGTCTAATGTGTGCCTAGTGTGTGCATAGCATGGCATTGAGGCACAAAAAAGTTTAAGTGTGTAAAACACACTCCCATTGATCAAAACATGTCTAGCATGTTCAATCTAAAGGAAACCCAAGTATTGGAACTCATTTGAGTCCAATTCAACGCAAGGATGTCACTAGGACATTCTGTCAAACACCTAACATGCAACAGTGAGCAACACCTATGAATAATGCATAAACAAGATGAAATCTACCTCAATAAATGATTATAAAGCCTCATGGGGCCAACACAGATACAAACATAGCAAATGGGACTTAGCCCAATTAAAATTTTGAAATTTTTTTTACAAAACTAAGAACCCCAACCTAATTTTCAAAAATCCCCAATTTTTAAAACCCTAAGCTAAAATCTGCAAAATTTAAGACAAAAGTGAAAACAATGTTTAGGAAAACATACCTTGAAGTGATTTTGCAAAGATTTTTGCTTGAAAATGATGGGGTTAGAGTGAAAAATGATTTTGGGTTGAGAAGGGTTCGAGAGCGGTAGTACGAGGGAAGTGAAGTGATTTTGAAAAAATGTCACATCTATTACATAAAAACTGGAAACAATGTTTTTCGCAGGTTAGGTAGTCACGATATTAGTCGCAAGACACACTAAAGCTTTCGCGAGAAGCTTTTAATCGCAAAACAGTCGTGAGACGGTCGCGATAGCCTCTATATGAAATTTAAAAATTTCTAGTTTTTGCCTAAAACCATTTTGCGAGAAGGGTTTAGTCGTGAAATACTAGCGAGACTGTAACGAAACTCTCTATGAGAAGTTGAAAAATTTTTATTTTCCTTAAGCACTTTTCATGGGAAGCTTTAAGTCGCGAGCTTCTCGCGAAACTGCCTTTGAACCAGTTTTCGAAGAAAAACACAAAAATGCATTTTGAACAAAAACTAAAAACACGAAAGTATAAAATCACTTTCAAAAACAAATAAAATACTCAAAAATTTTTTTGGATTTGATTGACAAGTAGTTGAGCATACACATCACATTTGAACATGTACAATCACACAAATGAGATAAGCATTATTTGAACAAAGTCTTGTGTGTTGTCGGTGAGTATCAAATGTGGAATAGTCCTTAGACCAGAGTGAAGCTTCAATGATCAATTCAATCAAGTCATACACAACTGGTACTTAGTCTAGTGGACTATCTCAATTATAGAAATGAGCATATATGACCTCCCACAAGAGAATGATTACAAAAATTAGAAGCTTTTCATTTGGCTTCTGTATAAATCATAACATTTGATCCTTTTTGGATAATATATTTCTTTTTGGGATCGGCGCTTGAAATTTTTAATATTTCAACATTAAGAGTTAGCTTTTGGCTTTTTGAACACCATACATTTCAATACAAGAGTTGCTTTCCCTTTTTCCTAGTAAAATACTAGCATGTGCGATAGGCTTTTGCAACTCGTAATCTCTTTTTCATTTTGAGATTTACATTTGGTGAGCTCTATTACAAAAACAGAAAAATTAAAGGTAGGAAGATATATCAGCACAAGTCTATGTAAGTATCAAGACCATTAAGACTATTGACTAATCATTCATGACAAGCTTGAAGATCCATTTACAAAAATCACCCACAGTTTTCAATTTTTTATCCACAAAGATATATGTGCATACATAACAAGCTAAACTCGTAAATGCACTACGCCATAAGTACGAAGGAATTAGGCTAAACTCACATGAGATATACACAACACAAGTGATCAAACTTTTTAAAAGATTTTTCAACTTTTATGGGTTTTTTTTTATTTTTTTAACACACTAAAAAACAAAACAGGTAAAGTAAGATCAACAAAAAGAAAAAAAAAACATTAAAAGAAGAGAAAAACAAGCACAATTTTCAACTCATGCTGGAATGACAACAAATAGCACACAACCAATCAAAGTCACAAAGCATAGGAAGTATTAATGCATGGACATGTTGTAATGCTTATACATGAGTACTCCTCTTCACCCACACGACACGTGCGTTTGGGGTGATATCCCTAAAGGATTGGGTACGAGTGTTATGGCTTTCAAACCTTCTGTTGAAGCTTGCCAAACAAGTGGTGAATGCATCAATCATCCTCATCATATCCCTCAATCCAGGATCACCTTCTTGACCTTTTGATTGTTCAGCATTCCAATTCCCTTTGTCTTGTCTTGGTCCTCTCGACCTTTGAGCTCCTAAATTCTTCAATGCTTGCAACTTATGACAATTGGGTTTGGTGTGACCTTGAATTCCACAGTGATGGCAGAAGTGTTATGTTTTCGGACCTCTTTGTGACTTTGGGAGTAATTTACCTTTACCCTTAGATTTGACCACTGATTGTTTGGAAGGCTTAGTCATAAACCGTTGGTTAGTCATATTCTTCTTCTTCTTCGGCTTCACTTTATCAACATTTGTGGTAGCTACCATTGGTTCTTTAACTTTCACAAACTTCATATATTTGGTCACTTTGACACTTGAACTACTCTCACCGGTGTATCCCAATCCACTTTTATCAAAGAATGGCTTTTGATAAGCAAGGACTTCATCAAACTTCTTGGAGGAAACTCGCTCTACTTTAGCATAGGCTTGAACCACCTCAAGCTCAAGAAATTTTATCTTTAAGTAGGCTTCGGTCAGCTCTCCATTCAGCGTCTCCATTTCACATTTGGTCTCCTTGTATCGCACTAGAAGACTTCTATAATCTTCCTCTGCTCTCTTCAGCTTTTTAATGGCTGCCTTAGCCACTTTTGCATATTCACCGGTTTTCTCAAGGAGGGAATTATAGGTCTCTTCTAGTCCCACTCTCTTAGAAGCACTCCTTAACAATTGTGGGTAATATTGGTATATATAGTGTAGATACAGAACGTGTGTATCAGATAGCACAGTTTGGCAAAATAGAATATTTTGCAAGTGTTTCGCGGGAAGGCCTTACCCGCGAGCTACTTGTGAAACACAACTATCTCCATCTATCCTGACTCTTCACATTCCAATCATGTGTAGGGCACATGCATCATTTCGCGGGATGCTTAGTCGCAAGCTACCTGTGAAAGCTCTTCTGTCTTCAATTGCTTGAGTCTTCACACTCTCTCTCCCTATCATACAACCCTTACAATTAAATTCTACAATAAATACAAGGTACAAAAGATTGAATAAAATTACAATCAATTTGGCATGGAATTAAAGCCAACAAAACACATAGTTGTAAATTACAACTTTACATCTACCATCACCCTCTTCACATTGTACCCTTCTATTTTAAGGGTGACCACCAAAGCATCATCGTGTGGCTCAATGGTTCCCATCTTGTCTTCGTCCGAAAAACTTAGTGCTGGTCGGATCTCCACTCTAGCCCTCTTTAGCTCAGAATTAAACTCCTCAGCTAATAGCCAAGCTATGGATATGACCTTGAAAGGATGAGAACCAGTTCTTCCAGGTGCGGCGAAGATGACATTAATTGTGCCTAACAGTGGCCTTGAAGAAGCATTCCCCAAGCCCCTGACCTTGATTGGTCTCCTTGTCCGTTGGGCTAATACAAAAATTGTTGTAACCTTCCCTCTTTGACTAATTGCTCCAGGTGGTTCCACAAAGTTCTGTAGTCCTTGGTGGTATGTCCTCGCTTTTGATGGTATTGGCAATGAAGACATTGGTTGCACCTCATGGGGTCTCCACCCATTTTGTTTGGCTATTTGAAGTATGACTTATTCTTGATCTTCTTTAGGACCTGATGTACTGGTTTCCAGAATACTGTGCTCATCATTTGAGAAGCTGTAGGCACAGATTGCCTAGCAAAATCCCTCTAGGGTCTGTTACTATTGTAACGGTCCACCCCTTTTGAGAGATAACCTTACCCGTTCCCTTACTTTGTTGCTGGTCCTCCTCAACTCTCTTATACTTATTAATTCGATCCATAAGCTGGTGTACACTAGTAATAGATTTTTCAGTCAAAGACTTCCTTAAGCCATGCTCGGCAGGTAGGCCGACCTTGAAAGTCCTGATGGCAACGTCGTCAAAGTCACTATCTATCTCATTGAACATTTCCCAGTATCTATCCAAATATGTTTTCAGGGTCTTCCCTTCTCTAATGGACAGGGACAACAAGGAATCTAAAGGTTAAGGAGCCCTGTTACATGTAATAAAGCGAGATCCAAATGCCTGAGTGAGTTCCTTAAAGGAATTAATTGAACTTACACCTAGACTGTCAAACCACCTCATCGCCATTGGCCCCAAGTTGGATGGGAATACCTTGCACATTAAGGCCTCATTTTTGGAGTGCACAGCCATTCTTTGATTGAAGTGGCTAACATGCTTCACATGGTCTGTTTGACTATTATACATGGTGAACGTAGGTTGAGTGAATTGCCAAGGAAGTCTTCCTTCATCAATTCTGCGCATGAAAGGTGATCTGGAAATTTGGTTAAGTGCTCTACTCATAGCTTTATATCCCAGGCCTCTCGAAGATGAATTTTTGCTTCTGCGCTCATGATGGTAGTCCTCATCATACGAGAAAGACTCACTAGGAGGGGTCCTTGATCTGCGTCTATAGCTACTATCCTCTTCATAGTCGGAAGAGAAGTCGCATTTGGAGGGAGCTCACTTTCGCCGTTCATGGCGTAAGCTTCTCTTTAAGTGATCAATTTCTAGCTGCATAGCTTTGGTATTTCTCTCATGAGAGAGGTGGCTACCACCCTGAGAATGACTCTTACTAGTATGGGTAGTATGCACACTCTCCTCCCGGTCCCTTCTTTGTTCAAGACCACGGAAGTGATCTTGACATTAAGACCTCATATATTCTACCTAGTGAGGTCCTAAACCTACCATAGTTGGACGTTAAACTCACTATAACACTTGCCTTCCCACAAAAGGCGCTAATTGTAAAGACCAGATTTGAATTTCTAGCCCAATCGGTGGATGGACTCAGGCCCAACAAGCCCAAAACAATGAATTTGTAGAGAATGGGTTGTAAAACTGGGTTAAAATGAGTTGGACAACAAATAAAATGGGCTCAAATGACAACAAGAAGATAGATTGGTTTAAGCTAAAGAAAATCGTCCTCAGCACAATCCGAGGAGATCAGTTCTTATATATTTCTCACAAGTTTGATTACAATTTTGGTTCCTAATTGCTAAAACGTTTTTCTGTTGATTTCCCGATCCCCTTCTCTCATTGCCTCACTCTTCTTTTATGCTATCTCCCCCTTTCATTTCTACCCTCCATCACCACCTTCCTAAAGTCTTTGTGTAGTAGCTATAAGGCTAAAAATCACTGTTCAAGTATCACCTCCACATTAATGCAGCCAGAGAGTTAGTTGCAGAGCATTTAAATGCGGTGGTAGAAGCTTTTTCCTTAAATATTTTAGGACTCTCCTCTGTCCTTTGTTTATGCTTATCCATGCCAATAGAATTTCCAGAAACATTCCCTAGACGATAGACCGCATCTACGGACCTCGGCTTTGGTTGGCCGAGGAGGCAATCATCCTCGGCCCAACCTCCTAGGCCACCATGATCAAAACTAACTCCTTCATTTACTAACACGGGCTCTTTTGACAATATTTACCCTTCCTTGGATGGCCCCTTATCCTCGGCTTGGGCCTCAGGCCCAACATAAACATAGATAATGAGCTCCTAGGCCCAATACCCCTACAGTAACCATTATTTGGAAAATAAAAAAGTGGCTAAGAGGAGTAAGAAATAAAATAGAAATGACTATATAGAGGACATTAAAAACTTTATAGTGCAATATAATCAACCATTACATTCACTAATTTATTAAATCAATAATCAACAATTAAATATAATAATACAAAATTTAAACTTAAAACTAATTAAACTTTAACTAGGGAAATTATATTTCCTATATAACTATAAGTGAGATGTTCTTCAGTAATTTAGAAATTACATTAGAAATAAAGTTGGAAAATTTTATATCTCATTTTTTGACATTTCATTTAACCTTACACACACACACACACACACACACACACACACACACACACACACACCATGACTTAAAAAAAATCTAACGAACAATTATACCTCTTATTTAATGTCTGTGTTATGCAAATCATCAACCAATAAATATCTGATAATGGTAAGAAATGTTATAAACAAGATTATAAAAAATATGATAAAACTACTTTTTTAATTCTTTAAAAAGTTTAGGGATTAAAATAGTATTTTATTTAAAAATTATCATGCGCAACGCGTGGGTCTGTGACTAGTTAACTATAATAATTAGTTGTTGTGATTTCATTTGTCATATTCAATTTTGATGTTCTTTCTCTTATTGTGTTATTCTTTGTTTTGTTTTCCCTTGCCAGCATGGCACTATGTGGTCTATCTAAAACAAGTAATCATTGAACCGAATTATGATTATATTTTAATTTTTTGTTACAACAAAAATTATTTTAATTGTTGGCGGCCAGTACTTGGAGGAAGTGTTTGACAAAAAACCATGGTGTTAGAGACAACGAATGAGACCAAAGTTAGGAAGAATGTGATCATGTTGGTAGACATTGTTAATGTGGTAAGAGAAGAGAAAGATAAGTGTTGGTGGGCTGTGGTTGAAGTTGCTGGTTTGCAAAAGAGTTGGTGTAATGAGTGTTAGGATAACTGATAATGGATTCAGATATGGCTAAAGATAATGCCAAGTCACTTTCTAAAGATCACGATGCTGCTCAAAATTCAAATGTTCTTATAGTTATCACATAATATGTTTTGTTGTTTTTTATTCTTAGCTCCTCTGCCTCTATCTAGGAATTTCTATTGTAACCAAACACTATCTGTGTTGTGTGTATATATATATATATATATATATATATATATATTTCCTAATGCATCTTAAGGATTGGGAATTAAGCCAATACCATTTACTCAGCTTTTGTTTCATGGTATCAGAGCCTTACTAAGCTAACGCATTTTTTTTTATCATGTTATCCATGGCTTCCTCAAGCTCTCGTGTTATCACCCCACCATATGACCACTAGATCCTAAACTAGCTCTCTTAAACCTATGACCTTCCCAGATTATAAATTATTCACCTCCACTAAACATCCTTTCCATCTTTTTCATACAATTCTTCATGAGACTGAACCTAGTTGCTATAGCAAGGTTGCCTCTGATGCCCAATGGAGAGATGCAATGAAATTGGAGTTTGATGCTTTGATAAGTAATGGGACTTGGACACTTTGTCCCTGACCCAATAATCACAATGTGATTAAAAATATGTGGGTTTACAAATTAAGCACAAACATGATGGTTTTCAAAGCAAGATTGGTTGCAAAAGGATTTCAGCAATAATGTGGGATAGACTATACTGAGACTTTTAGTCCTGTCATTAAGCCATTGACTATTCGTATTATTTCAACATTGGTAGTGAGTTATAATTGGCCTATTAAATAGTTGGATGTTTCCAATGCTTTTCTCCATGGTTCATTAATTGAACAAGTGTTTATGGAACAGCCTCAAGGCTTTGTTGATACAAGACATCCTGACTATGTATGTTGATTACATAAAGCTATTTATGGTTTAAAATAGGCTCCTAGAGGTTGGTGCAATCGGCTCTCATCCTGTCTTTTGGATCTTGACTTCATTACTTCTCTTGTGGACACTTCCCTATTTATATATCACTACGGTGACATTAAGATTTTTATTCTTATTTATGTTGATGACATAATTGTTACAGGGACACATCTTGAATTCATCAGCTCTCTAATTTCTAGGTTACAGCTTGAATTTCCCCTTAAGGATCTTGGTCCTCTCAGTTTTTTTCTTGGTATTCAAGCCACAAGAACTGAGCATGGTTTACATCTTTGTCAAGCTAAATATATTGTTAATTTGCTCACTCGGGTTCATATGATTAGGGCCAAAGCAGCTAAATCTCCTTGTTCCTTTGGTTCCAAACTCTCATAGTATGATGGTGAAAGTCTACTTGATCCTACAAAATATCGTCATGTGGTTGGCTCTTTACAGCATTGTACACTTACAAGGCCTCAGATTTCCTTTGCAGTCAATCAACTTTGTCAACACTTGCATTCACCTACATCCATACATTGGACCTATGCCAAATGAGTTCTTTGGTATTCAAAAGGCCCTGCTGACTATGGTTTACTCTATACTAAGGGTGATCTACAATTGTTTACCGTTTGTGATTCTGACTGGGCAAGCGATCTCGATGATAGACACTCTACTTCTGGATTTGTAGTTTTTCGTGGCAAGAGTTTGGTCTCTTGGAGTGCAAAGAAGAAAGCAGTTGTTTCTTGCTCAAGCACTAAGGCTGAGTATCGGTCTCTTGCTCTTACTATTGCAATGTTATTTTGGCTGTGCATGTTGTTCAAGGAACTTCAAGTCCCACTTCCTTCAATTCCTATCTTATGGTGTGATAATGTCAGTGCACTTGCTTGGGTGTCTAACCCTGTATTCCATGCTTGAACAAAACACAATGAGGTTGATTATCATTTTGTTAAAGAAAAGGTGCTTAATCGTGATATTTCAGTTAAGTTTATTTCCACTATTGATCAGGTTGCAGACATTTTCACAAAGGCACTATCCTTTTCTCGTTTTGCACATCTCACTTCCAAGCTCATGGTGATTCCTCCCCCGATTAGCTTGTGGGTGGTTGTTAGGATAACTGATATGGATTCAGATATGGCTAAAGATAATGTCAAGGCACTTTCTAAAGATCACGTTGCTACTCAATATTCAAATATTTATATAGATTCAGATATGGCTAAAGATAATGCCAAGCCACTTTCTAAAGATCACGTTGCTGCTCAAAATTCAAATGTTCCTATAGTTATCACATAATCTATTTTTTTCTATTTTATCCTTAGCTCCTCTGCCTCTATCTAGGAATTTCTATTATAACCAAACACTACTTGTGTTGTGTACATATATATATATATATATATATATGTATGTATGTATGTATATATGAGATGGGTTCAAGTTACACCTGGTGTAACTTCATAAGAGTTACATCTTTTTTGGACCATTGATTTGTATTAGATCTAAGGATGAAAAAAACACTCATAGTCATGTATTTATTGTTCACTAGAAATTAGTAACTAAGTCATTAATTCTTCTTATTAAAAATAGAAAAATAAAAAACAGCATTCACTCTCTGCTCTCCATCATCATCTTCATCTTCTCTCCCTTTCTCACATGGTCTTATGTTCTATCTTCTATGTGCTTTCACCCTCAAAAATGGAAATTAATGGTGAGTTCAGGAAAAAAGTGAAATATTTATTATTATTTTATGTCAGGGAGTGTTTGATTTCTTCGTTCATTTACTACCACTTATGAAGCTATTCTTTCATGGGGCCATACTTTTTGTGTTGCACCACCAGTGAAAGAGTGTTTGATTTCTTTGTTCATTTATTTATTATATTATCCATTCTTTCCTATATAATTGCAGCCTGTATTCAAAATTTATTTGTGAAGTCCCTTTGTTCGTGGCTAGACTTAGTTATGACTTGTGAGACAACTGAAAGCAGAGTCAAAAGGGAGTTTGAGTCTCATTGTCCAATCAAGCGGGGAGGTATTTTGAGCTTTCCCTATGGGGGTTTGGTAAGAGGTTCAGTTCTGTGGTAGCTTTATCCTTTCTGTTTATCTTATTAAAATTAGAAATAAGTTCTTAAAGGTAGCATATATGCTCTAGCTTTATGGTTTGACACGGTGATTTATTTTTTCACCCTTAGATTTCTTTTTACCGGAATTTCTTTGTCATTCCAATGACTGAAGTGAAAAACACCAAAACATATTGTGCAAACTTCAAATATTGCCTCAACGGTTAAAAAATAGAACACAAGACCATGTGAGAGAGGGAGAGAAGATGAAGATGATGATGGAAAGCAGAGAGTTAATGTTGTTTTTTATTTTTCTATTTTTCATAAGAAAAATTAATGACGTAGTTACTAATTTCTAGGGAACAATAAGTACATGACTATGAGTGTTTTTTTCACCCTTAGATCTAATACAAATCAATGGTTAAAAAAAGGTGTAACTCTTATGAAGTTACTACAGATATAAGTTGAACCCATCTCATATATATATATATCTAATCTAATATTATCTATATATATATAAAAGCAGAAGCTGAGAGAAAATGAGTTCCTAGAATTAAGGAGGTAATGACAAATAGGAAAAGTCCCTAACTAAAATTTAGACATGTGTAATTTTAAAAAGCGATACATTATATTGTTTTTAAAAAATTAACACCGTTTGGCTGTAATTGTTTATATTAAAAAAAAACTGTTAAAAGAAAAAAAAAACGTAGAAATTAAAAAATATCTATCGATCGTTTTAGACTACTTAACATTCTCTCTCTTAAAAAACAAAAAACCCTGCCAATATTGCGATACAGAGAAAGGGAAAAAGGGCTTACAATACTCCCAAAAAACACTTGCGTTACTGAGAACGGAGAAGGAGAGAGAGATCGAGAGATCAAAAACTGAAACCCAAAACATCAGACGCCAATCAAGATGAAGAAGAGCCATACATTCTCTTCCAATATCCCCAAACTCTCTCTCTCTCTTCTCACGAACCCTAATCTTTTTCTTCAAGAATATTCAATCCCTTCAATCCAGGCTACAAGTTTGTTCTTTAATTTAATCTTTTTCCAATTTAAGATTCACGTATTTGTTTCTTTCTCTCTATATTATTGAATTCCTCAAATTTTTAAATTTTTTTGAAAAAATCAGATTTGAATCGATCTTTGTGTATGTGTATATGGCGAACGGTACGGATTCGGAGGAGTTCGTGTTGCTATCATAGGTTCGGACGGGTCACAAGCGCGAGTTCGCCTTCGCAATGAAGGCGCAATCAGAGATCTGCGGGTCCTTGGGTCGGACCCGGTCCAGGAAGACCCGGAATGAGGCTGTGGCGACCAATAGAAGCAAGAAATTGAAGAAGCTGGATCCGAAGGACGATGAGAACGACGAAGTTATGGATCAAAAGGAGAAGGATTTAGGCGATTCGATGAGCGAGGAGGAAGCGAAAAGCGACGTGGTGGACCTAACGAGCGACGACGAGCCGAAGGGGCACGTTGGAGAATCGGAATTGGTCGGAGAAGGGGGTTCCAAGAAGGACAAGTCAATGCCGGTTTTCGACGAGGAATTGAAGGGTGGAGTGGTTGAAATGGTTCAGAATCCTGTGAAGGAAGAGGAATTAGTGTGTGAAAGCAAGCCGAATGTGAATGAAGAGATGAAGACAGAGCTGGGAGTCGAGAAAACGAATGACGATTTGGTTAACGATGAGAAGATTGAGGGGGTTAGCATAATGTTTTTTTTTTTTGGTTTCTCTCTTAATCAAATATTGTTTCTACCAGTAGTTTGCATGGTTAATTGATGGGGTAATGCTCTTTTTTTGGGTGCTCTTTCTTTGTATGTTTTTCCTTGGCGTATATAACCTTTGGCTTTCTATTTGCTTTCTAATGTATTCTGGTTTTTTTTTTTTTTTTTTTTAATTCAAATGTCTTTCATTAATGTTTCCTTTACCTTTTTGCTTTCTCTATTTCTTATTGTGTTGATTATAGGGTTTTGATTGAGGCATTTGGGTTAAATATGGTTTCGATAAAGGTATTTTGGTTATAATTTGTTTTTGCTTAGCTTTGGTTTTGGTTTGGATATTTGGATGAATTTTTTTGGGGGTAATTTTGCAATCATCGCAGAAAGCAGACTGAATCAATATTGGATAGCGTCTTTTGCTTTTTTGTTAGATTTCTGATTCAATATCTTGGTTTCTCTGTTTGTGTTTGGCTTTTGGTGGGCATCCAAATTGGAATATATATTGACTTTATATGTATGGCATTGAAAATTTCATTGTAATGTGGCAACTGTGGAATGATAAGGTAGTGGGCAATGATTATGATCATTGTCAAAGACAATTGTGAAGAAGGCTTTAGACCTTTAGATTTGTTCTATTAATGTTCTCCAGATTTTTTGCTTTTTTACTCTTTTTTCATGCTTGATCTGTTCCCCTATGTATGATGCTTTTATTAGATTTTTTTTTCCCTGTTTATCTGTCATTGATTGTCCATCTGTGTATAGAGCAGAAAGTAGAAAAGGTGATGAGAAAATCAAAAGCATGGGGATTTGGAGTTGACGGAATACCTCCACTCTTTATAAAGCAATCTTTCACTAACACAGATTTTTTACTTCTTCACCTTTCTTATCTGAGACACTTTGTAATTTTTCCTATTTGTTTTTGGACTTCTATTACTTCTGTTAAATATCTTTTCACATTGATCTTATTTTAAAATAATTTTTTATGCCATTTTTTAGTGTATACTACCATGATCAGCATGAAGATTAGTTTTCTGGTGTTTATTAATTATATGTTATTGAATCACACTTAGTACATAATACCTCTTTGGCCTTCAAATAGTGGCATGCATTGATCTCACAAACAATTTAGTTTATGTATAATGTTTATCTTAATTTTATTTTGGAGAAGGATTGTTTATCTTAATTGATTGCGCCTTGAATTTTACATATGCTGTTATTGTTAGATTACCAAAATCTTCAGTTTTTTTCCCTGATTTAAAATTCAGTTACTTCTTCATTCTGCAGCCTTTGAAATGATTTGGCTTTGCTTGGAATGTTTGGATTTATTTTTTGGGGTACTCCAGACTTATAATTCAAATGATAAGATATTTAGATTGTTTTAATACTTGGGCTGCTAATTAATATACAACAGATTTATCTTAACTGCTTGACTGTTGGCTGAGTTTTATAGCATGATACATGTTTGACCAAATGTCTTATGGACTTGAATTTAATTCTTTAGAATTATGTTGTTCAGAAAATATATACGTGCAAAACAAATCCTCTGACTTTTAATACCATTATGATTGCACTATAGACTCAGAGGTATTAAAAGATGGTTGTATTATTGACTCATAAAATAGACGCCTACAAAAGAGAAGGCCAAGGATGGCCCATAGCTGTATGATGCCAGTTACTATCTTTTCGATCCAAGGTTCTTTTTCTCTCTTTTGTTTTTTTGGTAATATGTTTGAAATATTCATAGAGGAATGCCTCCAAACCATAACCACCACCTTATACTTTGTAGGGTTGGAGTTGTCATTGTTCACAAAGGTCAATGATCTGCTTATTTACTTTGATTTCAAGGAAACATTTAAAATATAAATGAAAACAAACCAGCAGTAGTTTTACATAAACAAAATTTTAAAGTAAACATACTACAATTGAGATACTTACTTCAATGCTTTTGACTGGCTTAGTGTAGGGGGATCTCTTGGGTTCTGCATGTCTAAATATTGTAGTGCTCTTTACACTTAAACTCACATGACTGAATTTAAATATATAACTAAAGGAACTTATTATGCATTTTTCATTCTTAAAGAGAATTTTCATGTTGATGATCATGACATGTATTGGTTTGGGGAAAAAGATATAGTTGCACTTTTAATGTTTTTCAGCTCACTATGAATATAATTTAGTATAAATGTGTCCACATCTTTATTTGATTAATCTTCAGTTGCATAAGAAAGTTAAGCTTAAAGTATGTAATATGGATATGTTTTACACATTTTGATGAATCGTTTTCCTTAAATGTCAAACATTGTAAGAAACAAAAAAAAAATGTTGTAGGAAAGCCAAAGGCTGCCAACTCCATCAACAATCAAAAAATAGAAGTAGCAGAAAGTTTAACTAATAATTCTGCACTTGCTTCCCTCATAATTGTTGAAGCTCTAAAATACCAATCCAAATGCTTCACAAATAATTAAATAACTTATCTCTCCTATTTTTTTTTTTTTTTTTGAAGGAAACGTATATTTTATTGCAATTGTATTAAGGATAAATTGTAACTAGAAATTGCATTAGACTTGAATTGGGTTGATTAGAAAGTATTGACTTTTAAAAAAATAATAGAAAACTAACCCAAAAAAAAAATGCCTCTACGATACAAGTTGCATTGTTAGGAATATCCCGCGCATTGCGCGGGTTAAAGACTAGTATATATAATAGCAGAAGCATTACTGCCACGTTAGAAAAAATGATCTCTTAAAATTCTGCCATGTTTACAATTAATTCTTTAAAATATCATAGATGCATTTCACTTTTACACGCCGTTTAACTTAATACAATTCAATAAAACCGATTAACCAAATATAAAAACCCAAGAGGATTGAGAGAGATACAGAGAGTTTGAGGGTTTATAAGGCACAGAGAGAGAAGGAGAGACATCTCAGGGCACCACCGCCATTCGCCTACAGCCACCAAAAAACTGGCTTTCCTCAACCGTCATACTGCTAGAGCCATTATGGGTAAGTTTATTTTTAAAAATAAAATACTAAAAATAAAATGGAATGACGAATGCTACTCAAATAGAGATACTATCGCCCTAACGCCCCTATCAGACGACCAAAACCACTATATAGAAACTCCACAAGGTGCGAATAGAGAGATCAAAGGGTCGCTATTGGTAAAGTTTTCTCTTTCTCCGTTAGGTTTTGGCTTTGAGTATTTTGGCCAGATTTGTTTTAATTCAAGTTTGATTTTAGATTTTGGTTTATATATTAAGGTATTTGGGTTAGAATTGGTTTGGTTTTACATATTTGTGTTAGATATGTTGATTCGAGTATTTGGGTAATCGAGGTTCGAAAGGAATTAAAAAAAATGCACAATGTAAATACAACCATCCATCCCTATTAAATTTCTTTCCATTGTTTAAACAGATAATATTTTTGAAAGTTATTCCATGTTTTTTTTTTCCCACTTAAATAACAAATTCATTTCAATAGAAACAGGAAATTAGATGTTGATTTTTTTCCCTTTTTTTTTTCCTATTCAATTACGTTTCTAGGGTTCTTCTCCCCCCCCCCCACCCCCCCCCCCCCTTTTTCCTATTCACGCAAGGGAAGATAGATAGAGAGAGGCCGAAACCACTACCGGTGAGAGTTTATCTTCGCATTTAAGTTTGTTTATTAATTATGAGTAGGTTTTGATATTTTGTTTGGATTGGTTTGGATTTGTGTGGATCCTTATGTTATATTTGGTTCTCATTATGGTATTTGAGTTATAAGTGGTTCTGTTTTGATTATTTGGATTAAACTGCACCATAGTACATCCACCCTCTGCCCCAATCATACCGTACCTCCATTGATGTAGTCTCTATTTTTTGTTTCTTTAACTATTGCTATTCGGAGAGAGTGTTAGTAAGGGCATGTGAAAAGAGTTGGAAAGAGAGCAGTCTGACATCTTAGGTCAGGCTGCCTTAAACCTTTATAGGTATTATTTAAGTAAATATTGCTTTAAACGTTTTATTTGATTTAGGCTTAAGTTTTGGTACTCAATTGAATTGATTTTGATTACGATTGTCAATTTGTCATATAATAGAAACTATAATTATTTTTTCTTCATGTATTATTTTTATTTCTTTTCATGCATGTTTTGATCTCATGTTGGATTGATGCAAAGTTGTGATTGCCACTTTATCTTCTATTGCAGTTATTTTAAAATTAATTTCCTTTTCGTTTGTTACTGCCTGACTACAAAACAAAAACCAAAGAACAAAGTTAGTATGAGGTGTTTATTTTTAAATGAATTTCCTCCTGCCATCATCATGCTGGAACCAATGCCAATGTGTGTTTCTTTTTTCCAGTTTGTTCATTAAATATGATTAGAAACTGATATTTTATTTGGAGTGGTTTTGATTTAAGTCTTTAACTTGAAGTTATGTTTTTCTATCAACTTTTTAGTTTGTGCATTAAATAGGATCAATTTTTTTATATTTGTTTGGATTGGTTTCAGTTTAGGTCTTTATGTTATATTTGGTTATGATTAAGTTATTTGGGTTAAATTTGTTCATGTTTATCTATTTATGTTGTCGAGGTTAGAACACAGGGGAACAGATATAAAGAACTTATGCGAGACTCAATCTCTTTTGGACAATTTGAATGTCGAAATAGAGCAGGAGATTATTCTAGACAAAGTTATAAACAATACAAATCAAGTTGGAAGGAAAAAGTAAATTGAGAGTTTTCCCTTAATCCAAATCCTATAGAAGTAGTAACATGAATCTCTGTGGAGGAAAGGCTTTTCAATTTCTTCAATTTTTTTATCCTGTTGAAGAATGAAAGAATAAGGTGATGAATTCAGAGGGGTATAGGCCATATTTTATTGAGTTCATTTTTATTGCCAATTAATTACGTATGGTACAATCTTGGTATTATAGAAATAAAATAATGTCTTACCTTAAATGTGGCCTCATGATTGAGTAAGATGTGTATTCAAGTCATGATACCTTGTGATCAATTTGTATTCTAATCATGCACCACAAATGTGTAATACTAATATCCATATTCCCAAGTCCCAAGAGGATTGACTTTTTACATTTTGTGGCTACTTTGCTTTAAGTGGATGTGTTTTAAGACTAATTGTGAGAATTAACACAGTTCTATCTTTTGAGAAAGGAATATATTTATCTTCAAAAGGAAGATAAGCAGAGAACTTACTAGATAGGACTGCTTCATTAATAGAAAAAAATTCCCTACAGCCACAATTAATTTGCAAAAAATCAGTGAAACTCAAATGGAAACAAATGCAACATAGATTTATGTGAGAAGCTGTGTTTCATTTTTGTTTAATTTGTTAAAAGTCTTGGAGGTGGTAAATGTTTGTTTGTCAAGGCAAGTGTGTGGTATGGAGTCTAATACGGGTCAGCCTTCTTTTTAATGCTATTACTTGGTTCTCTTTTAGAATAAGTTTTTGTTATTGCCTTTTGGCTTTTCTTTCATATTTTCTATTAAAAGTTTTTATTGCCTTCCACTCTATTTGCATAATTAACAAGGTTAGTTACTTTAAACTTTTGTTTTAATGGTAGACAATTGCGGACAATGTGTTTTGTTATTGTAGTTTTACAGTTGCTGGTGTGTGAATTGTATTAACACAATTGAAAAATGAGCGGTCGCTATTAAGTTTGTAGGTTTGCATGTACTAAAAAAACTGCAAAGATGCTCTATTCATGTACTTATTTTATACAGAATAGATACAATACAATGTTTGTTTTCTACCCTATCCCTTCCCTTCTAATTGCCATCCGTTCGATCCATACTTCACCTCAATCCTTGCTGCTCTGTTCGTTTTTCCTGCCCCTATCCCTTCTCTGCAATAGTATATCCGGAAGGTAAGCACACTCTTTCCCACTTCACCCACTATTTTCAATTCCTATAACTTCTCAACGGTACTTTTCTTATTTGAATTTCTATATTTAAAATTTTCCATTCTTGCTGAATTGTCTAGGGTTTTCCTTTGATCCCTATTGAAGGATAGATGGGTTTATTCTCTTTCGTTGGATGCTTTGGTCTCAAATTATCATCTCTATATTTTGGTTTGGGTAATATTAGGGATTTTCACTCTTGATTTTAATAGTTAGAGTAAAGTTCAAAACTTAGTTTTTAACTAAGATCCTTGCAACATTTTTTCTTTGAGAATGCACTTGAAATTCCAATGTCTCTTTAGTTTCACGAGTTTACTTAATTTATGTTTATTTTTGATGGATCAAACCTTTCTTTTGTAGTCTCTCTTTCATCTTTCTCTCCTATAATTTGAAAAACCTTCTAACCCTATCATTTTGTTGAAATACAGATTTGCTTAGTTCTTTGCCAAGCACAACACTTGGGTAATTTACAAGAAGAGTTGAGGAACAAACTGAAAGGTAAGGACAGCCTAATTTTCTCCTTGTTTATCTCATACTTCGTATTAGATTTTGTCCATTATGGTCTGTTTGGATTGAGGGAGAAGGAGGGGTAGTAGAGTAGAGTAGAGTAAATTTGGCCCAAAATTAGCTTAATTTTAACCAACTCTACTCTACTCCCCTCCACTCCCCCTCCTTCTCCTCTCCATCCAAACAGGCCTTTAGTGTATTTATGTTTGAATTGGCTCTGATTTGCATATTTTGGCCAGCTTTCTCTTCAAAGAAACAAATATTTGCATTCAATTAATTCTTATTCAACTACCTGTCAAGCTATTATGTTCTCTTTCAAAAATAATTGCCACCAACCATATTGAATTTTTTGATTTGTCCTAACTACATAAGCTGTTTGCGATTCTCTTTCATTAGTTTATAGCATTAAAAGCTCCACGACAGGAGATTTATTTGTATGGGAACAAAAGAAGACAAATCAAATGAGTATTCAAAAAATAAAATACCTATTGGGAGGCCTTTTGTAGAACACCTAGCAGATATAGTAATTTGTTTTTACTTACATAATCCTTATGGAAAAAAATAAACAAGATATATGGTTCTATAGAGCCTAAGTATTAACAACCAAAACATAACCTATACTTGTGGCCAAATTAGTTAATATCAAAGTGATGCCATGTTGTCTTTGGCAAGAAGCTAAATGGGATGGATGTTGTCTACAAGAGTGAAGTAGAAGGATATCTTCCTTTGAGTTTTATAGAGTGCAACTCAATGCATCATTTATGTTTTATGCTAATGCTATTTTTTATGAATATTTTATTCTTATTTTGCTAGGTCTTAGTTGCTACTTAGAGCCAGAGAGTAGTTGAAAAGAGGTAGAGACAAATAAGAAAATGAATATTGGTGATACTGAGAAAAGTGCAAATATTATTAAGATCCTAATGAAGTAGGAGTTGATGAAAAAGGACAGTAGTAGGAAGCATCAAGAAATTGAAAACCTAATGTACACAGCTCAAGGAAAGAGCAAGGCAATGCAGATTTCTTTTGGTACTAGCTCTTATCTTTTAGTGATTGTTATTGAGAAAATTCTATAATGGAAGACTTTTTTTTTTTTTTAGAATACTAAGTATTTTCAACACATACACGGGGAGGGGGGAGAAGGTTTTAAAGAAACTTATAGTGGTGTATATTCAAAATGGCCTAGCATAGCCACTTTCTTTGCAATCTAAATTGGGGAGTCACAGAAAGAATCCTATAATTGTATTTTCCTCATTATGTTTCATTTGGATATATTTCATGCATAAACACAGATTAAGAGGGATTTTATAATCTCCTTTTAAAAAAAAAGTTTATAAAAAAAATAATAGGGAATATTTTTGTCGTTTGAATAATTTGTCTTTTTCTTTTTTGACAGAAGTATTTAGTTTTCTATTAATCATCTATAGAGTTATCATAAGAATTTTATGATATCATATTTATGATTAGTTGGCTTAAGGAGTTTTCATGGAGTTTTTATGATATCATGTTTACATTATTAGAGAATAATATTGGTAGGACTAAACACTTAGTGAAAATAGCAATTTCCTAACAATAGAATTTAAATATTTTATTATTAATACTTTTAAATATTCTACCATGAATAAGAATTAAAGTATCCTGTGCATTGCGCGGGTTGAACACTAGTAATAATAATGATACTGACTGTGTAAGTAATGGGTTAAAATAAATTCCAATATACGTCAAAGAAAAGAAATAGTGGATCAGATGAAGAATTAAAGAATCTGATCAAGCTAAGAGTTATAAGATTTTTTTGATTAAATAGATCATAATATTAACTAATCACAAATATGTTTATTACTCCCAAAATAGCTCAACTTTATCAAAAGTGAGTAAATGTTTCACCACAAACAATGGTTCATACAAAATAAAGAAGTCTATTAATTGTATATGGTGTGGCCAAAATGGCTAAAGACTATTGTTGGCCAAAATATTTGATGATTTACCACTGTTTTGAAAATATATATAGATTTTCTACTCTTTTGGAACTCGAATTTGCTATATGGAAGTTGAGTTACAAGAATATGATTCTTTGAAAAATAGTCTTTAAATTTCTCGTATTATTTTTTATGAAACTCGAGTTATATGGCAAAATTCATAGACTTGCACAAAGTTCACTACAAAATAGCGCACCACCACACCACAATTCTCTAAACAAAAAAGAGTACTCACAACCATGGCCTCCACAGCCACCCCTCAAACCCTCAAAGTTCGCCTAAACAAAGCTAATGAAGAACCCCCCTACGGTCTCTTCCTCCTTAGCCTCTCTCCCACCCTAGCTAAAATCGCAGGCCATGCAGGCTATGACTTCGTTGTTGTCGACATGGAACACGGCCATGGTGGTATCTTCGAAGCTCTCCCCGAGAGTTCTGCAGCATGGGCCAAGAACGCACTCGACTTAGGCCCACAAGGCCTCATGTTCCAAATGATTGACGACCCAGAGTTGGCCAAGAAAGCTGTCTCCTATTGTCGGTACCCACCAAATGGAGTCCGTGGAACGGCCCACCCGATTGTGAGAGCCTCCAAGTACGTTATCGATGAAGAGTATATAAAATTATTATAAACAAGTGTGAGAAAGAGTTGTTGATTATGTGCCAGGTTGAGTTTTTCTTTCTTTTTTTGGCTAAATAAACATTAAAAAAAATATACTATTTGAGAAAATAACAACATTTAGAAATTATTGTAAGATCTAGTTTTTCTTCGTTGAATTCGTCTCTTGAAATCTGATTTCAAAATTATATATATATACAAAATCTAAACTAAAGTAAACTTATCTCATAAAAAAATGAGATAATGAACATTCATCTTTTGCATATACAATATAAATCTTTTAGTGAAGTTTAATTCATATTTTTGTGGAACTCCTCTCTTGTCTTTTTAAGGAAAAATTATGCAATACTTCAACGTATAATTGCGTCATACTCCATTTGGAACCAATTTTTATGTGGAAAGAAAGTTATATAATTAGGACTTGATGAATCCATTAATGCACCCAAGATTTGCCCATAAAATTACTCATTTTCAAGAGAATAGTTATATTTCCAAAATACCTTTTAAACAATCCTAATTAAGCAAAATAAAAATTTTAAATAGTACTAATATTAACCAAAATTAGTTTACAAGTTGAGTCTATGGAAGCTGTGAAGAATGTTAAGTATATAGTCATATAGCAGCTATTGAAAGGGTTGACTGTGTTTTGTTCATTTGACTTATGATGGTCGTCGGATTTGAGTGGCAACATGGGATGGTTGAGGGAGCCAGTGAACGACAAAGTGAAGGAGGTGATGAGGGTGGCTGAGAAGGCAGTGTTGGATTCTGAGAGTAAAACCTACTTGGCTGGGCTTGCGATCTCAAGTTTGTGCAACTATAATTAATGGACATTTTTCATCCACTACTAGCTTATGTGACTAATTGCTTTTCATTAATTACCTCGTTAATCAACAACTTGTGAAATTAGATATGAAAACGGTTGTACCCATCCCATAGTATTGATTTATTTATTTATTTTTATTTTTTATTCTGGTTTCTGTGCTTTTTTGTGTTGTTTTGGGGTATTTGGGTTTAGAAATCCTAGGTGCTGCTGATGTGGGGTTCTTTAGCAAACCAGGGTCGCAATTGAAGTTTTGGACTTACTACTGCAATGGGCGGCCATGGTAAATTTTGTCATCAAAACTAAGAATAGATGAATAAATAAGAGTTAGGATAGTATTGACCATTGATAGAAATGTTGTAAATATTCAATAAAACCCATAAAATAAAAGGTTTTTATCAATATCTTACCGTTGAAGAAAGAAAGTGGTCCATCCACACGAATAAGGTAGTCTTGTATATTATTTTGCTTGATTGGAACCATTTTTCTTTACTTATATGTCTTTCCCCTCTCATTTCAGATGTTACGAAGTAGCATTATAAACTAGTATAGTTTTGATCGCCCTAATTAAGCTTCTTGTGCTTTATATTGGCATGCATTTTTCACTCGAAGTGTGTTCATTTCTTTATTATAGTCCTGTAAAAATGCTTTCCTATTAGCCGAATAATTTGAATAAAAGCCTTTATTTATTTATTTCACTCGAAATGTGTTCAAGCCGCTCCTTTTATTAAAAGGAATCGCCATGCGGCTAGTGGTTCATGAATTTGTACTAGAATAGGTTAGCAGAAACCATAAAGCTAGAATAGGAAGCAACCAACAAATCAAAGAAATTTCTCAAGCGACCCAACCGACATATTTTAAATGAGCGTGAAGATCAAGACGGGACCCACCTAGCTCGGGTCCCACAAAACCATCCTAGTGAGCAAAGCTGAGCAACCAATAGTCTCTCGACAAGTGGTGAGTTGAAATAGCGAGACTCTGTGTAAAAGTGGGGCGGCGACGAAAAAGTGTGGAAAAGACTAGAGAGCCAAAAGACAAAGAAAGGGACGGTCAGTTTTGGAAAAATGTGGGAAATGGAAGAAATGAAAAATGACGATGAAATGAATGAATCATAGTTTTGATCTTTTAGAGTCACCAAAGCACGGGAAAGGAATGATGTGTGAGTCAGGTGGGGCCAGTTTTTTTTTGCGGATCAAAACTATGAAACCCATGGTGGGGTCCTTTTCTATATTTTGCTCTTGTGGCCTTTGCCTTGTCATGAAGATTCTTTGATTCATTCTCATTTATGGTGTGTCTCAAAATTTATGGTGGAGCAATATTGGAGTAGCTTCTAGACTCAACCCAAAAAAAAAAAAAAAAAAAAAAATCATAGTGTAATAAGTTATAATTGGTTGAATATCACTTTTTTATACAACTATTATTCATACGATTTTTTTAATAGAGTAAATGTTTTTGTTTTTATAAGAAAAATTAAGATTTCTTTAAACGGATCACTATCAATTACATAATTCTTTATCTTTCTCAAGGTATCACTCAAAAATTCAGGTCCATCTTCAATCCATACAATATCTTGACTTAAGTTTTGTGTAAAATTATATTCGTTTTGATCTTTAAAGTTTTGAGATGTTTCATTTTTCATTTTTAATTCATCAGGTTTAATTTTGCTTTTCAAAATAATCCTACCATTCATGTATGAATAGTGACTAATATATCATTCAATCCATACAAGATCATGACTTAAGTTCCGTGTAAAATTGTACTCATTTTGATCTTTAAAGCTTTGAAATGTCTCTTTTTTCATTTTAATTAATCTGGTTTAATTTTGCTTTTCAAAATAATCCTACCATTCATGTTTGAAAAGTGACTAATCTGTCATTAATTAAGTTATATGCCACTTGTATTTTTGTTAATACTTACTAAAAAAAAAAAAAAAAACAAAACAAAACAAAAAACTGGCATTAACAAAGGTTTAAGTAATAACATTGTGGTAATGGCATCTTTATGTGGTGTCCCATATATGTGGTTCGAACTCCACATCTTTCCCTCCCACACCCACCTAACTAAAACAAAAAACTAAAAAAGGTTCATTAATGAAGACTTCACTCAAACTCCTAATATCTTAGATACATTTGGCAATATTCTCTTTTTAACTTTGATGAAGACTTTGCATTCATCAATAAGAATATTGATACAATTGGCACTACTTTGTTTTTCTCTTTGTCAACATTAAGAATATAACGCTTCCTTCATCCCACTAAATTCCACAATAGATAAGAGTTTGCAAATGGCATGCATTGTAATGAAACAAATTAAGCACAACAATCTTTCTAAAATATCCAAGAAAAAGTGACAGATGCAAGTATGGGAATGGTATCAAACACACGAATCCCAACTCAGTGTGTTTCAGAAAGATGCTTATATTTATTTATTTTAGATTAAATTTGTGCCATTCACTACTTTGCACTTGCATAGCATGCATTTTAATATTTTATTGAAAGGAAATAAATAAAATCTTTCCTTAAAGGGATGACCGAAAATGTGGCTACTGGCTAATACCCCTTACATAGCTCAACTAAGGGGTTTTTTTAGGTAGATTGTTAAGTTAATTAGGTGTTATTTATTTGGAGATTAATTTGGTATTATTAAAATGCATGCCATTCTCAAACTCCATTCTATTTTGTAAGAGTTATGCTTGTGCCACTTTATGCGGCACTAGCATAGCTCATTTTGTAAGGAAGGGAATAATGATGTAATATCATGAACCACATCTGAAAGAAAAGAATCAACTGGTCGGCTAAACTTGCAAATATTGCAGCTGCTACAAAATTTTAAATCTATATAGCATGAGACATTTTGTTGGGAAGAAGGGGAGAGGGCTTCTGCTCTGCTAATGCAAAGTGTGCCTTTCCTCAATTATATACAGATTGAATACAATTTGAGCGGGCCATAATGTCATTGATTTACATGAAAGGCATAAGGTTGTACCTGATAATAGCTGATGGATATCAGCATGGAGATCGTCTAGATGAAAGACGATTTTAGCCACACTCAGATCAGGAAGAAGATTGAGGGCAAGACCCCGTCGCCATACTTCACCCTCATAGACGAAACAAACCATCACTCATTGAAGCACAAGTAACTACCCACAAGACAGCTGTTAAGCAATGAGTGTGCCAAAACAATTACAATAGCAATGATAGCCCAACGACTATCCATTACACCTTAAAGGGAATCATCAGTGTCAATTAATGTTACGTTTCTCTCAGGAGAAAAACATTCAGAGCAGCATTAACAGACATAGCTACACCTATCCATGGCAAGCTATGAAAAGGAGAATAGAACTCAGGTAAAAGGCATGTAAGAATTTGTGATACTCACCTGTAATAGAATTCCCTTGAAGGCTGACTTAAGCATCAGAGTATTCTCAGCTGGCCTTATGCCAGTGAAACCCTCCCTTGCCTTTCTTTTCTTAACAACAAGTACTGAAGATCGTCCATCGACATTGATGAGGAGCATACCAACGAGGTCAAGTTTCAGCTTCATCAGTTTGGCGCTGTCTGTGGGGAAAGACGAGTTGATCCTTTCTCAAACCATCGTGCTCCTACCAATAAAGCTCCTATCACCTGATGGACTTTGCACCAACACCACCCCCAGATCCTGTGGTAATGGCACAACAGATCCAAGCTCTAACAGTGAATGTACAAGAGCTGATGAAGCAAAATTAAGAATTGAAGCGTCAAGCCTGTCCTGAGGGCAACAACACCTCCCATCATTGACATAACCGTAGAAAACATGACGAGGAGGCTAGTAGCCCTGAAAATAGCAAGGGAAAAGATGCAACCGAATACACAGGGCAGTCCATGCATGATAATGATCATATGATGAAAAGTTTAAGAAGGGAACTTGACGAGGTGAAGAATGCAATGAAAGGGAAGACGACGATGAATCTTGATGGTATGCTTAAATGAACAAATTCTCCTTTCATAGCCAGTGCGTTGGAGTGCCCTTTCCCTCCAAAATTTCGTTTGCCATAGCTAGAGTTCTATGATGGTACGAAGGACCTTCTTGACCACATAGGGGCCTTCAAGACTATCTTGAACCTCCAACAGACCCCGGACGAAGTTATCTGCAAATCCTTCCTTGCAACTCTTAGAGGGGCTGCTAGGGTGTGGTTTAGTAAGTTGCCAGCATCTTCTATAGCGAATTTCAAACAGCTCAACAACTTATTTGTTCACCATTTCATTAGAGGACAGCGTCACAAGAGGCCAACCTCTTACTTGCTATCAGTAAGGCAACAGGAAGGGGAAAGCCTAAGGGATTATGTAAGACATTTTAACAAGGCCGTGTTGGAGATTGATGAGGCTGACGACCAGGTCATAATGACGACCTTTCAAGTTGGGCTTAATAACCCCGATCTCATCTTTTTGTTGGGAAAGACGTTGCCAACCTCCATGATGGATCTTTTGTTTAAAACCCAGAAGTATATGAACGGAGAGGACGCCCTTATTGCAAAAGGGCTAACAGGAAAACGAAAAAAGTAACTTGGTGATTCTCATGATAAGAAGAAAGATCGTAAGGATTCATATTCAGAGACTTAGAGTAGCAAGAGCAATTCTAATACTCCGAAGAAGAAGATGAACTTCACCCCATTAGTGATACCTACAAACAAAATCCTAATGCAAATCAAGGATGAACCAGGGTTAAAATGGCCCAAGCCGTTAAGCACGTCCTCTAGGAAGTGTGGCCCAAAGAAGTACTATCTTTTTCATAAGGATCACGGCCATAACACTGATGAATGTCGCAATCTGAAAGAGTAGATAGAAGAACTAATTCAATGGGGAAAACTCCAAAAGTTCATCAAGAGGGGCCACCAACCCCGAGCAAGGGCAAATGACAAACCCCATGACGATGTCAAGGATGACGGATGAGATCATCCAAAGCAAGCCGTAGGAGAAATTTGAACGATAATAGGGGGACTCATATCAGGTGGGTCATACAAGTCTTTGAAGAAGACTTATTATAGGCAGATCAATAGTGTTCACATCAAACATCCGTCTCCAAAATGTCAACGATCAGAGAGTGACAATATCACATTCTCTGAATGAGATGAAATTGGGATTAAGAAACCCCATGATGATCCACTCGTCATTACACTAGAGATTGAAGGTTTCAAAACAAGGAGAGTATTGGTTGATAATGGGAGCTTCGCAAACATAATGTACATGACGGCCTACCAACAGTTGAGGTTGGATCCGAAGAAGCTTAGACCTTTCAATTCCCCACTAGTCAGTTTTAATGGAGATAGAATTTATCCAAGAGGAATTGTCTTATTGTCTGTCACAGCAAGAACATATCCAACCCAAGTAACAAACCAGGTCAACTTCCTGATCGTTGATTGTCCATCATCCTATAATGTCATCCTAGGATGACCTACACTGAATCGGCTTAAGGCTGTAACTTTGACTTATTGCTTTAAAGTGAAGTTTCCAACCCCGCACGGGATAGGGCAAATGTACGGGGATCAACTTTTGGCTAGAGAGTGTTACCAAGTAGTATTAGCCTCAAGAGAGAACCACGCTTGGGTGGTGGAAGAAGAAACAAAGGAACCTACCTGAGAGTTGGAAGATGTGAGCCTAGTTAATGGAGACGCTACCAAAGTAACAAAGGTAGGAGCAGGACTTGACTCAAACCTAAAGGGCAAGATCGTGGAGTTCCTGAAGCAAAATCTAGATATTTTTGGTTGGACTGACAAAGACATGCCAGGCATAGACAACAAAGTGATAGAACACAAGTTGAATGTCGATCCTACCAGATAGCCCGTCCAACAGAAGTGACGAATTTTTGCTCCTAAGAGGAACAAAGCTATTGTGGAAGAGGTGGAGCAGCTTTTGACAGCTGGGTTAATCAGGGAAGTATACTACCTTGAATGGCTAGCCAATGTTGTCATGGTGAAGAAGTCCAACGAGAAATGACGCATGTATGTCGACTTTAGAGACCTCAATCGTGCTTGCCCGAAGGATAGCTTTCCACTTCCTAGGATTGACCAGCTAGTGGATTCAACAGCAGGCCATGAGCTGTTGACATTCATGGACACATTTTTAGGCTACAACCAAATCCACATGAACGAGGATGATCAGGAGAAAACAGCATTTGTTACTAGTCAGGGGTTATACTACTACATGGTAGTGCCATTTGGCTTGAAGAATGCAGGGGCGACTTATCAGAGGTTGGTGAATCAAATGTTCAGCTAGCAGATCGGACGGAACATGGAAGTATATGTGGATGACATGCTCGTGAAGAGCAGGAAAGCAAAATTACAGCTGGACAACCTTAAAGAGACTTTTAATACATTAAGGGAGTATCAGATGAGGTTGAACCAGGCAAAATGTGTATTTGGAGTCTAGTTAGGCAAGTTTTTGGGATTTATGGTTTCACAACGAGGGATAGAGGCTAATCCAAAGAAAGTCAAAGCTATACTGGACATGACTTCCCCAAGAAGTGTGAAGGAAGTATAAAGGCTGACAAGACAAGTTACAGCTTTAAATAGGTTCATCTCTAGAGCCACCAATAAATACCTTCCTTTTTTTAAAACATTGAAGCAGGCTTTCCAATGGACAAAGGAATGCGAAGAAGCCTTCCGGGCCCTCAAAGACTACCTGTCCAGACCACCTCTCCTAAGCCCGTCCATTGTAAGTGAAGATTTATTCTTATATTTAGCTGGTTCCCAAACAACTATGAGCTTGGCCCTGATCCGGGAAGAGCTCAGGGTGCAGAAGCCAATTTAATACACAATTTAGACTTTCCAAGGCACAGAAGCACGATACCCAAGGATAGAGAGGTTAGCCTTTGCGCTAGTTATCGCGTCAAGGAAACTTAGTCGCTATTTTCAGGAACACAAGATATTAGTCATGACTGACCAACCATTAAGGAAGGCAATCGGTAAACCAGATGCAACAGGGAGAATGGTCCAATAGGCAGTAGAGTTAAGTCAATTCGACGTTGATTATCAGCCCAAAATGACAATTAAGGCCCAGGCATTGGCAGATTTTGTCGCCAAGTTCACTATGGCTGATCAAGATCCAGAAGCAAATTACTGGACGGTGTATACTGACGAGTCATCAGCATTAGGCATAGGCGGAGTAGGAGTGATTCTCTTAACTCCTGAGAAAGACGTTCTCAGATATGGGGTCAAGCTTCAGTTCCTGGCAACGAATAATAAAGCAGAGTATGAAGCAGTCTTGACAGGCTTAAGGGTTGCAAAAGCTCTGGGTGCGAGAAATTTGAAAACTAAACTCTGATTCAAAGCTCGTGACAAGACAGATGAAGAATGAATATGAGGCTAAAGAGGATAGGATGAAGAGGTACTTAGCACTGACCAGTCAGTTAATTTCTAACTTTGATGATGTCCAGATTACTCAGGTATCCCAGGAGGAAAATTCTGAAGTGGACAAGGTTGTTAAGCTGGCATCATCAGAGACCAATGAACGACAACCTAGATTGTACATGGAGGTGCAACACCTCTCGAGCATTGAAGGGTTTGGTGTGAATTACGTCTAGTCAGGAGAAAGCTAGATGGATCCAATAGTCACATACATCAAGGATGGTAACCTCCCTGCAGATTTCGTAAAAGCCAGAAAAGTCAAAGTTAAGTCGTCCAGATTTACAATCTTGAATGACGAGCTTTACAAGAAGGGATTCTCACAACCTTGCTTGAAGTGCCTCAATCCAAAAGATGTTGAGTATGTACTAAGGGAAATCCACGAAGGGGTATATGGAAGTCACTCTGGACCACAATCACTCGTTGGACAAGTTATTCGTGCAAGGTATTTATGGCCAACCATGCAAAAAGATGCAGCCCAGGTCGTCTAGAGATGTGACAGGTGCCAACGGTTTGAAAATGTGAAGCATGTCCTAGCAGAACATTTGACCACCATCACCTCACCATGGCTATTCTCCACATGAGGAATCAACATAATGGGCCCCCTACCTCGTGGTAAGAAGCAGGTAAAATTCATAATTGTCACCATTGATTATTTCACAAAATGAGTGGAAATAGAGCCTTTGGTAGTTATAACGGAGGACAAAATACAACACTTTGTCTGGAAAAACCTTGTGTGCCGGTTTGGAATTCCACGGGTCATCATCTCCGACAATGGACGACAATTTGACAGCCGCAAGTTTAGAGATTTTTGCAAGGAGCTGGGAATAAAGAATCACTATTCTTCCCTTGGACATCCATACGCAAATGGCCAAACTGAAGTCACAAATCGGACTTTCCTCAAGCTGATCAAAACCCGACTTGAAGAGGCAAAAGGAGCATGGCCTGATGAACTCCCAGGGGTGTTATAGGCTTACAGGATGACAGTGAGGACACCAATGGGAGAGACACCCTTAAAAATGGCATTTGAAACCGAAGCAGTAATCCCTATAGAAGTTGGAATGTCGAGCCTCAAAAGGGCATGCTATGATGAACAGAGCAATGACGAGGGCCTTAAACTAGCTCTAGATTGTTTGCCTAAAGTCAGAGATGATGTAACTCAGAGGATGGTCGTGTATAAGGAGAGAATGGCAAAGTACTACAACTAGAGGGTGAAGTTGAAGCACTTTAATCCCAGAGATATGGTTCTACGAAAATTTTCACTAGCCACCAAGGATTTAAACAAAGGAAAGTTGGGCCCCCACTGGGAGGACCCATACAAGATCGTCCGTTATTCAAGAAGAGGGAGCTATTACTTAGAGGATGCAAGTAGGAAAACGCTGCCACGTCCTTGGAACATAGAGCATCTTAAAAAATACTACCAATGAGGGATTGAGATTTCAATTCTAATAAGTTCTAGGATTTGGAACATCTCGGTTATTCATCCACAGATAAGCGGGACTTCAAATTCGTTGTTTTCATGCATTTATCCTTTCTCTTTCAGTACTTTATTTTCAGCACTTTTTGTGTTTCCATGAAGTATTACCCTTGTAACCCTTTTTATGAACAAGGATGAATAAAATAGACAAAACGTTTGCAGAGCCATTTCTTTTGATGCCAAAAAACTCCATGGTGAAAATCTCAGGTAGTCGAAGGGAGCAGTTATGATAAAAACTCCAACGAGTTTTAATCATGATCAAGTAATAAAAACATTGAGTTTAAATCACAAGGTTAAGAACTTCGTCAACATAAATGATGAAGTTAAAAGCCTAAATCCTGTGATAAAAACGTCAAGTTTAAATCACAAGGTTAAAAACCTCGTCTACATAAATGACAAAGTTAAAAGCCTAAATTCCGTGATAAAAACGTCAAGTTTAAATCACAAGGTTAAAAACCTCGTCAACATAAATGACGAAGTTAAAAACCTAAATCCTGTGATAAAAACATTATGTTTAAATCACAAGGTTAAAAACCACATCAACATGAATGACGAAGTTAAAAACCCAACTATGATAAAGATGTTAAGTCTAAATCACAGCCTCGTTAGTCTAAATGACGAAGTCAAAATCCAATTATGGCGATAAAAGTGTTAAGTTCAATCACAAGGACCAAAACCCCGATAGAGCTAAAAATTCAAATTACATGATAAGAACGGTAAGTTCAAATCATGAGAATAGAAGGCTTAGCCAATGTACATGACAAGTCCAAATCATAAATCAAGCAGTGAAAACTACAAGCTTAATTCGTAGAGATAAGCAATAAGTTATAGCATAAGCAAAACAACAAGTTAAAAAGTTGTCCAAATATAAAAGCCTCAAAACAAGGAGGCAACCCATGATTGTCAAAAGATAAAACCCCAAAACAAGAGGGGCACTCGTTGTCTTCCAAATAAATAAAAGAGAAAGGGGAAAGAAGTTATGAAGAGGAAATAGCAGATTTGTCAATGGTTTCAGTAGGATTCTTCTCCATGGCATCAACTTTAGCTCTTTCTTGATCCTTAACTTCATCTTCAAGTATCTCTGTATTAATATCCTTAAAGTCCAAATTAGAAAAATCCACGGCTAAGCTGTGATGCTTCATTGTCCCCCGACGTAGAAGCTCGAACACCAACCCTTTGAAGTATTGCATAATCTGAAGGTCTGAAAACTCCTCTGCTTGTTTGAACTTTTGAATAATCTTCTCTCTCTCTCGTCATCAGTCTTCAGAAGAGCAACCTGAATCTCTCAATCCTTCTGGATGACAAGCGCCTTTTCCATGCGCAAAGCTTCAGTAAGCTCCTTTACCTTCTGTTTCGCATCATTCACCTCATTCATGGCATTAATCAAATCTTTCCTCAATGTGGAGCACTCAACCTCAACAGATTCCGCCTTCGAGGTAGCCACCACAACCTTCTCCTCAGTGTTCAAATAGTCGGTTATAATGCACAACGACTCCCCAAGAACCTAATAGGAAACCAATAAGTAAGGAGAACACTATGTGTGATCACTTGTACAAACGACCATAAAAAGGATGCAAAAAGAGTAAAACTACATACCTACACCAACTTATGAATGTGTCAATTGACTAACTCATTGGAAGGGATAGACAACAAACCCTTGAGTTCATCGTTGGTAATCACATTATGAGAGCGGCCCATAGCGGTGGCAGGATCATCCCAAACGCTTCTCCCAACTTTAGATTTTCCCTTCGCACAAGTAGTTGGGGGAGTGAAGGCAGTCACTTCCAAGGATGGCGTAGGAGAAGAAGGGGCTGTATGAATGGACGGGGGAGCAGCAGTCTCAATTTTCTTGTCACTCAATTTCCTTTTCTTCGAGTCAGTAGTCAGATCGAACAAGGGCTCATTCTTCAAATCCTTGATACAGGTGTATTTATCTTTGCTATACCTAGTGGCCATTTTTGCTAGAAAGAAAGAAAAGCAAGTAAGAAGGTCAGGTAAGGAATAGACAAAGCTAAGGAATTTAAGGAATTTATGAACATACGATCTTACTCTTTTCTTTTCAGTGAATTTTTTCTAATACGTATTTTGAAGGCTCGAGACCTAAACAGCAGTCGAACAAATGACAAGGATTAACGAGGTTATCGAAGTCCTCAATCTCAAGGGCATATTTAAGAGCAGCTCAGACCCGATGACGATGTTTATCTTCTAAATCAGGATGATCAAGCACTGCAAAAAGACAGAAGGAGGATATTATTAGATGAACACTTATGATTTGAAAGAAAAAAAAAAGGAAAGACAATTGAAATACGCACCAAGTGCTGGGACTTCCCATTTTCGTAATAACCTTGGGACTTCCCCCCAGAGATCGTCAGACAGGGTTTCCCAACCCTTACTAGAAATAAAAAAAAAAAAAGTATCGTGATTTCCAATCACGGAAGGATGAAGGAAAACCTCTAACAACCCTAGATTTCCTGTCCCAAGGTAAAAGTTCAAAATACTTGTAGTGGGTAGAAGCTTTTAAACAATATAGAAACAGGAATTCATTCAACATTATGATTTCCCCATCACAAGCAAACACCCAGATTAACATACAACTTATAATCGTCCTCCAAGCATTGGGGACAAGTTGACCTGGGGCGATTTGAAATTCATTCAAAAGCTGCATGATGAATGGATGGACTGGGAAACGAAGGCCGCACAAAAAGTCAGCCTCATAAAAGCATACCTCTCTATGGGCAAAATTACAAGCTTTTTTCACCCAGGCGAGGAAATCTGACAGAGGTACCCTTAGGAAATTAGAACCTCTTCCTAAAACCTTTTAGATGACTCTCTTTTAAGGAACAAGACACGGAAAGGGCGTGCAAAGGATGCGAGGAAGAAGATGAGAGCAACTTTGAAGCCGCGGTATCAACTACCTTCTTCAAAGACTCAGCACTGGAAGATAATCCAGTCTCCAACTCACTAGACCTAACATCATCTGCCCTATACTCAACGAGGTCCATCTCAGAATGGTGCCTAATCAAAGATTGACGGATTAAAGGGTAGAGAGAAAACAAAACGAGCCTAAGTACAGAATAACAGGACACGAACAAACCCACCTGGGGATGCCAACCAGAAGAATGCTCTAAGAAAACTCCTAACCAAGCAAAGAAAAATGAGACCGAGGGGCACTCTTGACTAAGGAATTCAAAACCAACCATCAAAAGATAGGGAAAAGAAACCATACTAGGAAATTTTGAAAGATGAAGATCTCTTAGTGCTTTGGAGTTCAGACCAAATATAGCAGAGGAAGAGGAACGGTTTTCTCTAAAAGGAAAACTTGGAATTAAGGCGCACCAAAATCAAGAAAGCTTCACACGCACCACGAACAAGAAACTAACACGTGTTCATTCCCTGAAGAATAGTCGCTTTGCATTTAAAACGAGAAGCCGAATTTCAGGAATTGTAAAGATACGAAGCGTCACGTCTTGTCACATTCCAAAGATCGTCCAACACCTTGACGACCAAGGAATGGGGGGGGGGGGGCAACTGACAGATATCAACATTGATATCGTCTAGATGAAAGATGATCTTCACACACTCAGATCAGGAAGAAGATTAAGGGCAAAACCCCGTCTCTATATGTCACCCTCATAGATGAAACAAATCATCACTCATTGAAGCACGAGTAACTACTCGCAAGACAACTGTCAAGTAATGAGTGCACCGAAATAGTTACAAGAGCAATGATAGCCTAATGGCTATCCTTTACACCTTAAAAGGAATCATCATAGTCAATTAATGTTATGTTTCTCTCAAGAGAAAAACATTCAATGCAGCATTAACAAACATAACTGCACCTATCCATGGCAAGCTATAAAAAGGAGAATAGAACTTAGGTAAAGGGCATGTAAGAATTTCTCATACTCACTTGTAATAGAATTCCCTTGAAGGCTGTTTTTGTTGACTTAAGCATCAGAGTATTCTCAGCTGGCCTCACGCCAGTGAAACCCTTCTTGTCTTTCTTTTCTTAACAACAGGTATCAGAGATCGTCCATCAACACTAATGAGAAGCATACTGATGAGGTCAAGTTTTGGCTTCATTAATAGCATAATATGTCTAACTTTCCCTGAAGTTGCATGATTTTGGACAAGTGAACTATGCATTGTGTGACACATCTGCATTGCCAAGGTGATTCCCAAAAAAGCAGCAACTTGCCACTTCAGCTATTTGATTTTGGGTTGGTGCAATTTGAATGCATGAGTCGATCTCCATCGATTAATGTCAGCCCAAATATGCTGGACATATAAAACATATTTAAGAAGTAATCTGCCTCTTGCATCTTCCTAAGAATTTATGTGGGTTTCATGCTATTTCATGCCGCTCTATTGAACACACTCTCTCCTTGTGGATGAATTAGCTGCTGTTTGTTCTTTCATGGCTTCCTTCTCCAATTTCTTCTTTTCAGCATCAGCCTGCCTTTCATTCTCATCTCGTGACTTATTGAACGTCTTAACAAAGACAACCAAGATTTGTGTCATTGATGCAAAAGCCACCAAACAGGTTTCATCAGTTCATATAACAAACCCAATATTTATATAGGCAGAAAAAAAGAAAAAAAAAAAACAAGGGGGGTGGGGGGATCATAATCTCTGTTTTACAATTCAAAGGAGATAAATTACACCATGGACCAAGTAGTAACTGCATATATCTTTTGAAGTTATGATTTTTGTGAGAATAAGTAAAGATTAAAGCAATCAGAGCTTGATTTTAGAGAAAGCATAAAAGTTACATCAATTCCTAACATTCCTTTATGTTGGAAAGCCAATTAATGTTGATTACATGCTGGTCCCATGGATTAAATGAAATGAGGGTTGTTTGTTTTTAGACCCCTTAAAAACACAATCGGATTAACCTAGTTAATTAGCCAAGTGATTACTTAGTCCAAATTTCAGATCTAGGTTAACACAATCATATAATCATATCAATGTAAAGTGCAGAATATAAATAACACAAAGATATGATGACCTAGGAAACCAAACCGGTAAAAACCTGGAGAGGATTTAACCTAGCTATCCTCAAGGTAAACCTGAATCCACTATGAAAGAATTGAAGTTTTACAATAGCGACTTAGACCACTAACATCCTAGTGCTACCCACCAGTAGAAACTTACTGACATGACCACGTGCAAGCTTCGAGACCACGGACTCCTTCTTTCTTGGATTCTCCAGCAAATACAAGCATACTCGCTTGTGTTTCTTTAAGCTCTTTAGTGTAGCAACTAAATTGATCACCAAGTTCTTGACATAGTCTTGAATCTTGAAAACCCAAAGTTTGTGTGAAGACAACCACCTCTTGATCTCACAAAAGATTCACACACACATCATAATGGACAAGAAAAAACGTGGCTAGGGTTTTACCTTTTATACTTAAGACAAAACGTAAAACCCTACACATTAGATGGGCTTGGACTGAGTTGGAGAATTCTGCAGAAAAACATTTTTTCTGAGTTTCGATCGATCGAGTCTAATTCTTGATTGATTGATTGAGCTAGACAGAATTGCATAGTAAATTCTGCATTAACTCGATTCTAACTTTACATAAAACGCATACACTTTGAGCAAGTCTAAACAAGACTAAAACCTATTTTGATCACGGTTTGCCAACAATACAAATTAGAGTTCTAATACATTAGTTCCTAATCCTTAGAACCTAACAAACTCCTCCTTTGGTAATCCATGACAAGACACAAAACTAAACAAAATTGCTCAAAGTTTACATAAAAACAACCCAATATAGAAACATAGCCCAACACAACAAATTCAACCTAACTACTATCTATCAGTTGCAAGTGTAAACAGTAACACGACTGAATTAACTTATATATTTCCTGAAACACTTAACAAACGCATAAACGCATGTGGAAAATACAAGTAAACAAAAATAAATTCTTGACTTCACAAAACACAAAACAAAGACATATATTATGAATAACTCATAAATATAAATCAATGAGCAGTGAAACAAGAAACATAGTATCTCCCCCTACTAAAAACAATTTCAACTCCCCCTAAACAAAACAAATAGTATTCCCACATATCAACTATTTCTCCCCCTTTTTGTCACGTATTGACAAAGACTACCCAATCAAAAGATAGACAGAAAACATACGCAACAGAGTAAGAGAAACTAGAGAAAGAAGGGAACACAAAACAAATCAACTCTATAGGAAATAGAGACAACTCCCCCTACGAAGAACAAAGGTTAAAAACAAGCTTCTTCCCCTCTAAAAATGGGAAAAACAAAACAAGTTTTGGGAAAAACAGTTTTGGGGAAAATTTTGAAGGTGGGGAAAATAAAGACACACAAACCAGACTTAAAAACTAAGTTGAGGATACACATGATGAAAAATATTTTCTCTTTCGATAAATGCAAACTTGACACTATGTGATCCATAAACAGTTGCATGAGTAGAGAAAATATTTGCACATTGATTTTCCATCATATCTCTTAAGAAAAATATTTCTGCAGTTCACAAATAAAAATAGCATATACTAAAAGGTACATAACTCAAAAATTAATCAATCAATTTTTAAATCAAATTGAGTACTCGGTTTAGCAAAGTGTATGCATGTTATGTGTGAAACAATGAGAGATATGACTGCAAAACTGCAAGATGGATATAGAAAATAATGCAATGCATGTGAATCCTAAACACAAATGATGCATGAAAAAAAATTTGGTCAAAAACTTAAAAACTGAAAATTTTTAGTTTTGATCGATCGAGCATCGATCGAATGCCAATCGAGTCAGGCAGATTCAAACAAAAAAATTTTAACATAATTTCAATCAGTCGAGAGACAAATTCGATCGATCAAAAATCTGGAAAAATCAATTTTTTGAAAAATAAAGCAATTTAATGCAGAAACTCCTCAAAGCACAATATTTCATGAATGAAATGCATAAGTATGAGATTAAAAGTTTTTCAAAAACATTTGAATTCAACCCAGATCTTCCAAAAACAAGTTTTTCAACCAATTTGTCTCCAAAACTCAAACATTAAAGACATTTTGCATCAAATTCCAGAAACATGTAATCTTGGATGGCCACAACAAGGTCACACACAATATAATGTACTAAGTTTAGCAAAGAGTAACTTGTGTAGTGTGTGCAACTAGCAAAAACTTGAAAAACATGTGAGGTGATATGTAAATAGAAATCAATCACAATTTCTACAAAATTCATTACATTGAATTTGAAAGAGACTATCACCTAAAAAGTTACATTATATAACTCTCACATCTCCTAGAAAACAAGCTTGCAATCATGTAAGTTTCTTGAATTGCCTCATATTGTACACACCAATTTAATTATTCAAAAACTTATTAATAATAGCCGGATAATGTACACACCAATTTTAATTGCTTGATTTAACATTAAGTCTAATAATGTATACACCAATTTTATCATTTAAGCCGAGGCTACACCTTATGTTCTTTTTGTGCATGTGCTACACTTTCTCGATCATAAAATCTTACGATATTCACTAAGGTGTTCATGATTGACTAGTAAACAGTGGTGAGATAGTTATTTATGCCTTTCTCAATAAGTTCAAGTCACAATAAAAAGCATGTGACTTCAAGATCAAAATCATGTGACCAAAAGCTATAAACATCTTCAACACAACATGTACTACAAAGTTCAAACTAGTAAAGTGCAATAAAAGAAGCTCATCCAAGCTAAACAAGGTACATAAACATGTTATGTAAAGATGATATGGCTAATCTTTGATTATAAATCCAAGATGTGAAATACAAAACACAAAAACTTTTTGGTAAAAAACATTATGATCGAAAACAAAAAGCACACATTATGCTAATGAACAATGCAAATGCAATACATGACAATACTTAACTAAGCTATAAAGGGTACACAAACAAGAAATATCAATTTCTTAATTAACCCTTGAGTACATGTACAAATTAGTACATATTCACACAAAATCAAAAATAGTTTAGCACTTACATAACACATACTATTCAAGTTTCTCCACAAAGTCAAGCATGTTCTAAATCAAGAGAGAGATATTATAACTCATGTAATCCTTAAAGACAAATAAAACAAAACACAAAATAAAAAATTTTTGTCTTTTTGAAAATTTTCAATGTTTTTGTATTTTTTTTAATAAAAAACAACCAAAAACTAAAAGAAAACATGTCCACAATTAATTGAAAGAATTAAATCAAGGACAAGTAAACAACACTTACCTTAGCAAATCTTTTCTCACCCATATAGCACGAGTCTTAGGCTTTGTAGATGAAAATTCATGAGAAGCAGAGTGTATTTGAGGGATTACACCAATCTTCTGAGAAAGACTCAAATCCTGCAAATTCCTTTCAAAAGCCAACAAGTTTAAACTTTTCAAAAGAATATGAAACAATTTGTATGGACTTATGGTAGGAGAAATATCATCACATATCCTAGATTGAAATACAGAATGTTTAAATTTCAATTTATGACAATTAGGACGAATGTGACCGAAGAAACCACAAAAGTGACAAATAGGAACAAATTTAGGAACATCAATATTCCTAACAGTAAATCTAATCTCAGATTTCGATTTTTGCTTCAACAAAGAACAATTTGGTCTAATATGACCAAAAACACCACAAAGGTGACAGGTAGGCACAAAAACAGATTTATTATACTCTTTCACAGTAGGTTTAGGTTTAGAAACTTCAGCGTCTACATCAGAACTTTTACCTTTGACTAACCTAGCAAAATAAGCATTTTCTTTATTATTCCTCTTAAAATGAGAGATATAAACTTTCTCAATTTTAGGCTTAAGAGAAACAGAAACACTTCTGTTATCAATAGCAAGCTTGGTACTAGTCAAATTTTTAATTTTAGCTTTAGATTCAACTAACTCTTGTTCCAAGCTTTTCATTTTCTCATCTTGAGAGGAAATTTGAATCCTCAAAAATTCATTCTTTTTATTAGATTCATCTAATCTAACAACCAATTCCTCTTTTTCAAGATTAGCCAATTTTAACTCTTCCTTGAATTTCTTAGCAATTTTCATAGATTTCAATAATTCCTTACGAAGAGTTTCACAGGCATCAATAAAATCAACAGAAGCATGAGCAGAAATATGATTAGAAAGACACTTCAAATTATCCATGACAACAAGGGTCAAGGATCAACTCTTAGATCAAAAGATCTAAAACAAAAGAGCTACCTGCTCTGATACCACTTGTTTGTTTTTAGACCCCTTAAAAACACAATCGGATTAACCTAGTTAATTACCCAAGTGATTACTTAGTCCAAATCTCAGATCTAAAGAACACAAAGATATGATGACCCAGGAAACCAAACCGGTAAAAACCTGGGGATGATTTAACTTAGCTATCCTCTAGGTAAACCTGAATCCATTATGAAAGAATCAAAGTTTTACAATAGCTACTTAGACCACTAACATCTTATTGCTACCTACCAATAAAAACTTACTGACACGACCACGTACAAGCTTCGAGACCACGAACTCATTCTTTCTTGGATTCTCCAGCAAATGCAAGCACACCCACTTGTGTTTCTTTAAGCTCTTTCGTGCAACAACTGAATTGATCACCAAGTTCTTGACATAGTCTTGAATCTTGGAAACCCTAAGTATGTGTGAAGGCAACCACCTCTTGATCTCACAAAAGATTCACACACACAGCATAATGGACAACAAAAAACGTGGCTAAGGTTTTCCCTTTTATACTTAAGACAAAAAAAAAAACCCTACACGTCCAACGGGATTGGGCTAGGTTGGAGAATTCTGCAGAAAAACATTCTACCCGAGTTTCGATCGATCGAGTCTAATTCTCGATCGATCGATCTATCTAGACAGAATTGCATAGTAAATTCTGCATTAACTCGATTCCAACTTTACATAAAACGCATACACTTTGAGCAAGTCTAAACAAGACTAAAACCTGTTTTGATCATGATTTGCCAACAATACAAATTAGAGTTATAATACATTAGTTCCTAATCCTTAGAACCTAACAAGGGTAAGCTCTAATTTCCTCGAGAAAAGCAAGTTCCTTTTGTGAAGGATGTAAAATATCAAACAATGAAATTTTAGTAGTCTGCAAAAGGAAATAAGGAAAGAAGATTGCTTTTGTGTGTGTACACATATAGAGAAAAACAAATCAGACCTTGCTCAATGGGGCACCAAGCTGGATCCTCCCCAAAGTACTGGGACAATGAATCTGCATTTCCTCCCTGCAAGGCAATACTTAGGATTTCAGTCATAGGCAGCACAGTGTCTAAGAATAATTATGACTCTGCACAGGACTCACCACTTTAGAATACAAGGAGATAAGTGACCTAACTTCAGCTTCTGCAGTGTCGAGAAAATTCTTCAGCACCTGAAAATGAGGAGTTTCTGGTATTCATACGTACTAAAGGTCCAAGCCAAAAAATAATGCTATATAAACAACTTATTTGTAATGTGGTGCCATTGCTGACTACAATATCCCAAGCATCAATTAACACAGTACCTTCCAATTTGTGGAAGAAGCAAATAATCCGAAAGTGTGGAATTAAACCAAGTATCAAGTCGTTTCAACACTAGCTAAACACAAGTTTATTCAGATGTGTCTCATTTGTTCACTTGTTGATTGGTGTTTGCCAGTTTAAGTCCATAGAAATTTAATTTTTACATAAATACAAAATTTACAAGACATCAAAATAAAAGTGTAGGTGAATATATTATATTAATGCAAAGCCAGAGAGCCAGAGAAAATAAAATATAAGATTGAGCAAAATAGTTACTGATACATATTCAAGAGATACAAAAGAAAGACCAAATGATGTAAAACTAAAAACTAGTGCCTTAATGCTACTACGCTAAGTGCATATGATAAAATTACAATGAGAAATGACATAAAAAATATTAACATGAAACTCAATCACAATCAATAAAAACCAATCAGGGTTGTTGGGGCATGGTGGAGACATCTTTCTTCAACAAACCACAAAAATAGGTGATGTTCATGAAGTCTTAGTCTAGGTGATCCCTTTTTAATAAATTCTTCTGCTTTGCACATCCCGCTTAGCAAATAAATAAACAAATAAAAATGATAGAAGCGTCATACAAATCAAGAATGTCTTCAGGGATGCTTTATCTTTGAAAAAATCAGCATGCTATAGTTTTTGAGGGCTGTTGGTAAAAGCAAGCCAACTAATTAGCCAAATTTTTTTTGGCACTTAAAAAAAGTATTAAATGGCAAAAATCTGGGAAATGCTTCAGACTCTCAAGGTATTAAATTTAGTTTATAAGGGAGCAAGAAATTTATCTGGATGTAATATAAAAATGAAATTCCCCTGCAACCCTGCATATTTGACTGGTTGACATATTCTAACTAGAAGGAGAAAATTCTTCCAATGTGCAGCTAAATCCACTATCCATATTCATATTCTTATTCAATTAGTATTTGACTATATGAACCACAGAAGGTGATCTTCAGGAGCAAAAATCCTAGAGGGGAGTCTTTAACAAAAAGAAAAACATTCTTGCTAAATGATCTTATAATAATTAAACACACACACACATCTTCCTGATATTCCTCACCTTTTGAAATCCCACAGAGATAGCTCCATCATTTTCTGAAGCAACGAGTTCTTGCTCAACCTTCTCAAGACCTTTACTGACAGCTTGCATTTCTTCAGCCAAAGCTTTCAATTGAATCTAGTCATTAGTGAAGGCCCAAGCAACAGGTTATGTAGGTCAGCTATAAACCACCCATTAAAAAGTTACAAGAAACAAAGGAGCCAAAACTAGCAAGATAATAAACAGACCTTAGCGGCAGCTTCTAAATGACCAAGATCCTAATCAAAATCCAGTAACTCAGGCATTTTTTCAGAAAGGAGCTAATGACGAAATAAAAAAAACAAATTAATATGGAAGCATAAAAAATCCCGTCCAAATGCAAAAGCAATTCTACAACAAATTTGAATAAAATAATGAAGGGAACCTGAACACGCTGAAATTTTGAAATTGAAACATCAACAACAATAATTAGACAAATAATAATATCTTAAAACAGACAGTTTACTTTACTCTCCAGTGTACTGGTCTATGATAATACTGCCAACAAAATTTGGATATTAAAGTATTTGACCATATGCTTATGGTGTTCATAGCTAAGTTCGCAAACTCAACACCTCTTCTTAAAAATCAGAAGATTCTTTTGCCATCTATTTGGGTAAGTTCATATTTTTAAGATGGAAGGGGTCACTCAGAAAAAGCAACTTTTAATATTGTTAGATTATTAATTCTCCCAAAAGTTTAAACTATTAGTGTAGGGAATTAGCATGAAATTCCCAACCTGTGAGAAACAAAAAATAGAGAAAACACACGCCAAAGAAAAAAAAAAAAAAAACAATCACATGCACAAGACAATATTTACGTGGTTCGGCAATTTGCCTATGTACACGAAATTGCAGAGATTTCACTATTATCAAGGAAAAAATACAAACTGCGGCAGTATAGTTTTTCTCTCTCTCAAAAACTACATCAACAGAAACCCTAATCACCAAAGCTACATTTTCTATATCCTGCTCACAGGATTCACAATGGGCTATAAAACGGGCCGAAAAATTTTCCTGGGGGCGTTGCCCCCGGACCCCCAAGAGACTTGTCCATGAGCGCCATGGCTTGGGCCTGTCAGCCCAAGCATCCGTTCCATGAACTAAGCCTCAAAAAATCTCCCATTAAAAAACCACACAACATTATTCAGGTTGGGTCGGATCGTCAACCGGATCAAACATAACTAGGCTTCACAAAGCCCAACAAATCTCCTACTTGGAGACTAGTTCAATCACCAACATTAACCGCAATCCTCCAAAAACAATCCCTCATCCCTGCAACTCATCCTCCTGTCCTCAAGCTAGAAGACCAACTGAAGCTGCACACAGCTTCAGCTTCTCAATAATGACACCCTTAGTCAACATGTCTGTCGGGTTCTTAGTTCCACAAATCTTCTCAAGTATTACCAGCTTATCTTCAACAAGGTAACGGATAAAGTGGTCTTTTGTCTGTATATGCTTTGACTTTGAATGAAAAGCCAAATTTTTGGCAAGAAAAATTGCACTCTAACTGTCACTGTGTAAAATGCCCATCTCCTACTTCTTACCTAATTCATCTAAGAAGCTATGTAGCCAAATCATCTCTTTTAATTTCCAACTTCAGTTGCTGTAACATACTCAACTTCTATAGTAGATAAAGTAACAATCTTTTGTAGATTTGAGGCCCATGATATAGCTATACCACCCAAAGTAAATAAAATCTAGAAGTACTCTTTCTACTATCAATATCACCAGCAAAATCAGCATCTACATAACCCTGCAGTTTCAAACTTGCACCTGTGAAGCAAAAACATGTATCTGATGAACCCTTCAGATATCTCAGAATCCACTTGACTACCTCCCAATGCTGCTTTCTTGGCCTACTCATGAATCTGCTCACAACTTCCACTACATATGCAATGTTAGGCCTTGTACACACCATAGCATACATCAAGCTGCCAATGGTTGAGGCATAGGGCACCTTGCTCATATGGTCCCTTTCTTCTTCTACCTTCGGTGACTATTCTTTGCTTAGTTTGAAATGACTACCCAAGGGTGTGCTCACTGGTTTAGCTTCATTCTTGTTGAATCTATTGAGAACTTTCTTCACATACTCTGACTGTGAAAGCTTCAATGTACCATTAGCCTTGTCTCTAATGATTCTCATACCAAGGATTTGCTTTGTAGCTCCCAAATCCTTCATTGCAAACTGTTTTGACAATTGTTTCTTTAGATCATTAATCTCATCAATGCTAGACCCTACAATAAGCATATCACATACAACAGTAAAATGATATAAGAATTGTCAAAGAACTTAACATAGCAACAGTGATCAGCTTCATATCTCTTGAACTCAATTTTACGCATAAAACTGTCAAATTTCTTGTACCACTGTCTTGGAGCTTGTTTTAGGCCATACAAGCTCTTTCTCAGTTTGCATACTAGATTCTCTTGTCCCTGAACAATGAACCCTTCTCTGACTACATTGGATCAGACAAGATTGGGAAGGTTCCCGATCCTAATATTCTCTTTACTTCTATCTCCAACAGACGCCTGTCCCTCCCTACTGTAGGCATTATATCTATTGCCATAAGCAGCAAGACAGGATTTGTGGAGTGGCATGCTTCTAAGGGTGGTTGGGTATGTTTTGCGCAAGATTTTCAGAAGACTTGGCCAGGGTATGACCTTATTGTTGGTACCTCCTCTGGTGTGCCAATTAAAAGAGGGGTAGTAGAGGCAATTGGTGCTGCCACTCCCATAGGCAAAGGTAGGGTACAAAGACTAAGAAGAGGAAGACTACGAAATCCCAGAAACAGTTAGTAATTTCTGAGGAACCCGAGAGAGTGAGCACTCTTATAGTTGGAAAAGAAGTTGGCCATCCCTTAATTCCAAAGAGTGGAGTGAAGGCTAAAGTAGGGTCTTCTCTCTCTTAGGTTCCTGTGAGTTCTTTAGCCTAAGGTTCCTCATGGTCCTTTAATTTTATACCCTAGTCTCCCTTAGGACCCTCTGGGCTTACCCATAGTAAACAAAATACCATTGAAGAATCTATAGAGAGAGAGAGAGAAGGGCAAAGCCTCTTTTCTTCTTCTCTCTTTTTATTTTGCAATAGTTCATTGGTATTATTGTGTCTCTCCTTTTCTCTTTCAACTGATGAATGGTTTTTTTTTTTTTTTTTTTTTTTTTTTTTTTTTTTTTTTTTCAGTCCAAACACAAGTTAGACCCCAAGAAAGGCAAGAGCTAGTCATCTGGCAATGATGTGTGATAATAGCTTAATTTTGCATATCTATATTGTTATTAGAAAGTATTATCATACTTATTTTGAGTTAATTCATGCATTTTATAGTTGATTTTGGAATAATTTTGAATAATCAATTTTGTGCTTAATTGAATTTTAATGCGTGAATTTGTCTTTTGTAGGATAATGAAATCAAATAAGTGGATTTGTGCAAAGAAGAAAGCTAATGAACTTTAATTTTACAAGGGCCATGATGAAGTCAAAGAAGGCCAACCCAATTAAATTCAAGTCCAATTGGAATAAGGAATTAAAGGAAATTAGCACCAAATCCAAGTCCAATTCAGATTAGGATTCCAGCCTACGCACCAGTTAGTACTTGGAGCATAACTTACGGCTCAGATATCCAATCGAGATGATTCAAGTTGGGATGGAAAGATAACATAAACGTCTACAAGTTTGTGTTTATGAAAAGTCTGAATTCTGAAGTTAAATGAGCCAAAACGTCAGTTAAATGAATCCTAAAAACCTAAGATTTTCTCCAAACGGGAATTCAACTTGTAATAGGATTTCTTGACCTATTTAAAGGTTCTTTAGGGAAAAATTTAGAGGAGAGCTGCTGTAGAACATAATTTAGGTTTTCTTAAAATTTCTTTACAATTTGTAGAGTTCTATTTGTGTTATGGCTTGCTAGAAGCCTTGCTAAGGCAAGGGGTAAAACCCAACCATTTATTGGTATGCTCTTAACAATTATTTATAGGTTTTAATGCATATGTTTTTACGTTTTTGATTGTTTTACTCATCTAGAAAAGTGTTTAGTTCTGTATAATCCTTTGATTTATCATAGACTCTGGGCACGTAAATGCTTAGTATTCCCTGCGAACTAATTCACTAGTTTTGTTTTGCCTAAAATTAATCAATTACATGAAACTACCTTAGACAATTAATTCTTGAGTTTTTATTGTTAAATCATCTGACTAAAATCATCCTTCGTATGAATTTTAGTTGAGTTATAAAATAAATATTGTTAAGACTACTAATAAATGTGTTGTGTGTGCATCCCTAAAGCTTAGTGCCTTAATATATTGTTATTTTCTCTCAATTTAAATTACCTTTACTAAACTATCAAAAATCTCTTTAGTTAAACCGTATTATTTTAGTTTTATTCACTTGTAGTTTGCTAATCAATTCCCTTTTCCCTGTGGATTTGACCTCGAACTTACCGAGTTATTACTTCACGACAATCCTACACTTGGGAGCATTATTTAAGTTGCAGTAAGTTTTTGGTGCCATTGCCGGGGATTAGGTGATTAGAGAAGCGTTCCACTTTGTTTGGAGAGGTCTTCGGCATTAAATCTCTTCACATATTTGGTAATATCTCTCCAACGCTTTTCTTTTTAAGTAGTTTAGTTTTCTTTTAGAGTTTTTCTTTTCTTTTTACTTCTTTTTATTGTAAAGGTATTTGTTTTCTTTTTCTTTTTCTTTCTTGCTTTACTATTGCATGCGTGTTTGGTGTCGTAGTGATAATCACTTGGTTAGAATTGAGTCTAATAATTTGTTTAGCAATTTATCTGATTCTTTCACACATTCTCACACACTTGATATCATGGCTGACTTAGGCAGTAATCATGGTGATGAAAATAATTTAAATAATGAAAACTTCCATGCTTACCAAGCCATTAGAACTCTTAGGGATTATTTGCAACCTACTAGGAGTAGTGCAACATCATGCATCATTTTTCCAACTAATGCAAATAATTTTAATTTTAAGCCCAGTATTATTTCATTACTTCCTAAATTTCATGGCTTAGATTCTGAAAATCCTCACCTACAATTTAAGGAATTTAAGGGGGTATGTTCTACCTTCCATGACCAATCATGTAATGAAGAGACCATTAGGTTGAAGTTGTTCCCTTTTTCTCTTAAAGACAAGGCAAAAACTTGGTTTAATTCTTTGAGACCTAGGTCAATTGGTACTTGGCAAGAGATGCAAATTGAATTTTTAAAGAAATTTTTTTCCAATTCTTAGGACTAATGCACTCAAAAGACAAATAATGAATTTTTCACAAAAAGATAATGAGACATTTTATCAATGTTGGGAAAGATTTAAAGATTTGCTTAACGCTTGTCCACATCTTGGCTATGAAACTTGGCGTATAATTAGTTTTTTCTATGACAATTTAACTCCAAAAATGGGCCAATTTGTAGAGATGATGTGCAATGGAGAGTTTTTGAATAAAATCCTAATGTGGCTTTTGATTATTTTGATCTCTTGGTTGAGAATGCCCAATCTTGGGATACCACTGATACCTCTGATAGGTCTAGAGCATCCACCAACCCCTCTGGGGGTGGTAAGTACCAACTTAGGGAAGATGATGACCTTAGTGCTAGGGTGGCTACTCTAACTAGGAAGCTTGAAGTCATGGAAATAAGAAAGGTCAATGGAACCAATACTGTGCCTAAAATTGATGAAGTTCGTAGAATTTGTGAGACCATGGAACACCCTACCAATGAATGCTCTACAATTCCAGCTTTTAAAGAGGTGTTGCATGATCAAGCAAATGCTACGAACATAGTGAAAAAATCATACCCTTCCAATTATTCAGAGACATACAATTCAGGGTGGAGGAATCACCCAAATTTTAGTTGGAGGAATGATAATGTGGTTGCACCTCCTACATATGATTCTTCAAATTTTGTTCCCTATAATGCCCCTCCAAAGAAAAGTCTTGAGGATACTTTGCAACAATTCATGCAAACTCAATCCACCATTAATAATCAAAACTCACAAGCCATAAATGACATTAGGAGCACTCTTACTAAATTGACCACATCCATGAGCACAATAGAAAAGGGTAAGTTTCCATCTCAACCACAACCAAACCCCCAAGGTCAATTTTGTGTTGATGATTGTAGTTCCTCTTAAAATAAAGTGAGTCAAGTTAAATCTGTACCTACCCTTTGTAGTTGAAAAATCATTGAAAAATATACTCCTAAAAGCATTACACATGATGAATCTTCCAAAATAAAGAGTAGTGATGAAGTCCTTGAGCCTAAATCTAATGAAATTGAAAGGTGTCCTATCCCTGCTCCTTTTCCCCGAAGGTTGATTCCACCTCAAAAAGTGAATCAAAATTTTGAAATCCTTGAAGTGCTTAAGCAAGTTAAGTGAACATTCCTCTTTTGGATGCCATAAAGAAAATTCCATCATATGCTTAATTTTTGAAAGATTTGTGTACTGTTAAGCATAAGCTTAATGTACATAAGAAGGCATTTTTGACTGAACAAGTTAGTGCAATCATTCAAAACAATAGACCTCCAAAGTTTAAAGATCCAGGTTGTTCCACTATTTTATGTGTGATTGGCAATTCAAAAATTGAGAAAGCTTTGCTTGATCTTGGGGCAAGTGTGAATCTTTTGCCGTATTCAGTGTATGAGCAATTAGGTCTAGGCGAGTTAAAACCCACTTCCTTAATTTTACAACTTGCCGATGGATCTATGATTGTACCAAAGGGTGTTGTTGAGGATGTTTTGGTTCAAGTGGACAAATTTTATTTTCTTGTTGACTTTATTATTTTGGACATGCATCCTATTTCTAATGCTAATTCTCAAATATTTGTGATTTTAGGACGCCCATTTCTTGCAACTTCTAATGCATTGATAAATTGCAGAAGTGGGGTCATAAAATTATCTTTTGGCAATATGACCCATGAGCTTAATATTTTTAATGCTTGTAAGCAAACTAGGGATGAAGAGGATGTGCATGAAGTTAACTTGATTGAAACAATTGTTCAAGACCAAACATTAGAAACTTGTTTAGTCAATTCATGTGATTTTAACTTTGATGAGAATTCCGAAATTGCATACATTCATTGTCTCTTGGAATCTGCACAGGAATTGGAAGTAAGCAATTGGAAATTGAAATATAAGGAGTTGCCACCTTGTGAAATAAAGTTGTTCCCATCTAGTGAGCAAGTACCTAAATGGAATTTGAAGCCCTGGACAAATGATCTCAAGTATGCTTTTCTAGGAACCGATGAGACTTTCCTATGGTAATATCTTCTGAACTTGATTCCTTACAAGAATGTAAGTTATTAAATGTTTTGAGTAAACATAAAGGTGTCATAGGAAGGAACATGGCTATCATAAAAGGACTTAGTCCATTGGTTTGTACTCATAGGATTTATTTAAAGGACAATGACAAAACATCTAGGGAGACTAAAATTTTTTGGAAATGACGGTTAACCCAAATCATAAAAATTGGTCTTTGAGGTTGAATGATGCACTTTAGGCATATCACACTGCCTATAAAAATATTCTTGGTATGTCTCCCTATAGACTTGTTTTTGGTAAAGCTTGTCACTTGCCTGTGGAATTGGAACATAAATCATATTGGGCAATAAAGACATTTAACTTTAACTTAGACAAGGCTAGTTCATTGAGAAAATTCCAATTGAATGAGTTGGAAGAAATTCCGCGTGATGCATATGAGAATTCTAGGATTTCTAAAGAAAGAATGAAGGTTTTTCATGACAAAAAAAATTTTAAGGAAATCTTTTGAACCATCTCAAAATGTTCTTTTGTATAATTCTAGGTTACATTTGTTCTTCGGAAAATTGAGATCTAGATGGACTGGACCTTTCATTGTTAAAAATGTTTTCCCCCATGGTGCCATAGAAATTGAAAATCCTAAGAATGGTAACATATTTAAGGTGAATGGACAACGTCTTAAGCCATTTCTTGAGAATTTTTCACAAGAGGAGGAATCCATTCATTTGGAAGATCCCATTTATCAAGATTTGCAAGCAATTAGCATTAGTATTTGTGTCGTAGTTTAGATTGTGTTTTTTCTTTTTCTTTTTTCTTTTTATTATTTTTGTTGTTTTGTTTTCTAACCCCTTTTGCAAGTGTTAAAGTTTTTTTTGTTCATTTATATTCATCTCTTCAAGGTACTCTCTGTAATCTCTACTCTTTTTTTTTTTTTTTCCTTGTTATCATTGAGGACAATGTAAGTTTTGGGTTGGGGGGAGGAACTTGAGATGATTTGCATTTGGTTTTATTTTATGTTATTATTATTATTATTATTATTATTTGGTGTTTTTAGTGATTTTTGTTTTTGTTTTATAGTCCAATTTTCAAAAAAAAAAAAAAAAAAGTGTTGCTTTAGCAAGAGTTTTAAGTCAAAGTTCTTTATGCTACTTCTATCTAAAGAATTCCACTATTTTTCATGCTCAACTATTATGCACATGCACTTTAGCCATATGAACATGTTTCATGGTTGAGAGATAGAGATGACTTTGAAAATCATGAAAATAAAATGTAGAGACTATAACCCAAGTGAGTTCTTGAGCCATCATTTTTTTAGAGGGTTATTTTCTTTTGACCTCATTTTTCATATGGAAGCACATAACTTTGTTGTTGTTTAGTCTCATTATTCTTTGATTTGGTCGAATGCTAAGAATTCATCAAATTTTATGCCACACCTAAATATGTTAAAGTCATGGATTTTGAAGAACTATCCCAATCCTTAAGAGATGATTTTAGGCCATCTTTGTTAATTTTGAGCCTTTATTATTTTCTTTCTTGATACATTACTGTTAGTCACCCATTTGAGCCTATTATTTTAGCCGTTCTTTCTCAAATCCTTTCCTAAGGTGTTCCAAGAATGAATGCAATCAAATTGTCTTATTACGATAAATTTGTGGTGAAATAGTTGGAAGAAAAGGAGGACTCACTCAAAAAAAAAAAAAAAAAGAGTCATTAACAGAAAAGGAAAAAGGTTGAAAGAAAAAGGGAATGTGAAAGAGGAAGAAATAGAGAATGAATTTGTTGATGAAATTTTGAAGAAAAAAAGTGAAAGTGCGATATTCAAGAAACTTAAGAGAATAAATTAACTGGCATATATTCAAAAGAATTTGTCTCTCTAATTATTCTTGGGAACACTTTTTATTTTTACCTATACCCTTTGTTCTAAATTCCTCCTCTTTACCCTACATTACGTCCCAATGAAAGTCCTATTTGATCTTAAGGAAGGTATGGTTTGGATCTTGACATGACTAATCAATGTGTGTGGTGTAATATTCTTAGTGTTTGATATCCTTTCATGAGACTATAAATATCCTTTATTTTGCTTCACCATTCTTCATCTTCTTTATATGTGAGATATTAGTCTTTGTTCTATATTATTCTACTCACATATGTTTGAGAGTGTTACTCCCTTTTCGAAGTGATTTTATTTGTTGAGTGTTAACAACTGTGAGATTTGAGTTGAAGCATAACTTTGGATAGGAATTCAAGCCATATTTTATCTTAAGATTAAGGTTGTGTTTGTGTTGGCTAAACTATTCACACACTAAGTATTGATGGCATGTGGAATATCTTTGGTGGTTGTTAGTGTTTTGACCTTTGATTAACTATTTCTACTAAAGTAATAATTTTTTGTTATTTTGTGTCTTTGTCTCGAGTCGCTTAAATTGATAGGGACTAGTAATGAGCTGGTTAGGGAGTGTGATAATAGCTTAATTTTGCATATTTATATTGTTATTAGAAAGCATTATCATACTTATTTTGAGTTAACTCATGCATTTTATAGTTGATTTTGGAATAATGCTGAATAATCAATTTTATGCTTAATTGAATTTTAATGCGTGAATTTGTCTTTTGTAGGATAATCAAATTAAATAAGTGGATTTGTGCAAAGAAGAAATCTAATGGACTTTAATTTTACAAGGGCCATGATGAAGTTAAAGAAGGCCAACCCAATTAAATTCAAGTCCAATTGGAGCAAGGAATCAGAGGAAATTCGCACCAAATCCAAGTCCAATTCGGATTAGGATTCCAACCTGCACACCAGTTAGTACTTGGAGCATAACTTTCGGCTCAAATGTCCAATCAAGATGATTCAAGTTGAGCTGGAAAGATAACTTCTTTTTTTTTTTTTTTTTTTTGGAGAAAGAAGAATTCAAACTTTGTTAATATATTAGCCATGGTCGGTGAGAAATACAGAATTCAGATGTGGAGGATCAGTCCACATTGTAAAACCTCTAACATGCCTAGCATGTTTAGCTAGGCTGTGCGCTACACAGTTACCCACATGACGAACATGGGAGAATGAAACACAATTGCTTGCCACCAACATGGATTTTACTGAGCTGAGTACGTAACCATAGTTAGATAGGGACTTCTCATCTAAGTTCAGGGTAGTTATAACGTTCACTGAATCGCCTTTTAAGATGAAAGAAGTGAAACCAAGGTCTTGTACAAAAGATATCGCCCTTGCTATAGCCACGGCTTCAGCTATCTCTGGGGAAAAAGGTAGTCTAGTTTGTTCGAACAGAGAGGCTATTGCTTGCCCGTTGCTGTCACGAACAATCACTCTGATGCCTGCTTTCCATATATCTTTGAATATGGCCCCGTTGAAATTTACCCTGACCGTTCCCACTGGGGGAGGAGACCAGCTGATCCGAGTTGGTTCACTGCGTCGGCTCTGTTTTGGGATAACAGAAACAGAGTCTTGGAAAGTGGCTAAAGCTTGTGAGGCTGCTGGTATTACTTGTGACAACGGGTACTCTTTGGATGAGGTTCGTACCTGATTTCGATGGTGCCAAATGGTCCACATAACCGATGCCATAAGCTCAACATTTTTCTGTTTTTCAACAGAAAACATTAACACTTCTTGGACTGATGAGGAAGTTTTTGATTGCCTAAAGGAGAATGAAGGAATGGACTCCCATATCTGTGAGAGCTGGTTACATCCCCATAATGCATGATAAATGTCTTCCACCCCCACTTTGCATAAATCACAAGTATCTTCATTCAATATGTGTCGTCGTCGTAGGTTGAACTTGATAGGAAGGGGATTTTGGCAAACCCTTCACACGAAGTTGCGGACTTTGGTGGGAACAGAGTGACTCCATATCATCTTCCACAAACCTTTAATATTATGGGTAGAGCTTGGTTGTTGGCTTTCAAGATACTTTGTAGCTAGGAACTTGGACCCGGACTTCACTGTGTAGCAACCTGAGGGAGTGAAAGGCCAAACCACTACATCCTCCTCCTTGTTCAAACACAGAGGAATGCTTGCAAAAAGCTCTGCTTCGTGGGGGTATGAAGAGTCCATGTAAAAGGTTTTGATCCCACTTATTGGTGGCTGGATCAATGAGATCTGATACCTTCATGCCTTCAAAACCTTGTACAAGAGGTGAGCTGATCCGAGGCTGTGTTGTTGAGGGCAACCAAGCATCCTTCCATACACTTATGGTCTCTCCACATCCAACCCTCCACCTGACCCCCTTCAACAGTAAATCCCTTCCTTTTAGAATACTCCTCCAAGCATAGGATCCGGTGTTTGAATATGGTGCTTCTAGAATAGAACAATTGGGAAAGAACCTCGCCTTAAAAACTCTATAGAATAAAGGGTTTTTTTGGTGTAGTAATCTCCATGCCTGCTTTGCCAAAAGTGCATCATTAAAGTTAGCTAGGTCCTTGAAACCCATACCCCCCTCTGATTTGGGTTTACAAAGAGTGTCCCACTTCACCCAATGTACTTTCCTTCTATCTCCTTTTTGCCCCCACCAAAACTTTCTAGTAAGGCTCTCGATATCTGCACAAAGTTCCAAAGGGAGTTTAAAGCAACTCATAGTGTAAGTTGGTATTACCTGAACCACTGCCTTGATAAGAATTTCCTTGCCTGCTTGAGACAACAGTTTCTTCTTCCAACCCTGAAGTTTTTTCCACACCCTTTCTTTTATGTAATTAAAACTAGCTTTCTTATGTCTCCCTATCAATGATGGTAGCCCAAAATACTTCTCATATTGCACAATCTCAGGTACATCCAGTGCCAATTTGATTTGGTCCTTGATTTCCTCAAAAGTGGACTTACTAAAGAAGATGGTGGTTTTGTTCTATTGATTTGTTGACCTGAGCATTTGCCATATATTTCCAGCATGTTCATAATCATAATCTGTTGACACTCCTGAATTGTGGCCCTACAAAACAGTAGGCTATCATCTGCAGAAAGGAGATGGGTTAGTCTGGGGCTATTTCTACAAAGAGAATAACCCTTGATATCACCCTGTGCAGTCGCCTTTATAATGAGTCCATGTAAACCCTCAGTGCACAACAGAAATAAGAATGGTGAAAGTGGATCCCCTTGGCATATTCCTTTGGAATGCTTGATCAAACCTTTAGGTTCTCCATTTACCAGAATGGAATAGAAGATCGTTTTGACACACAACATCATCAGCTTGATCCATTTTTCAGTGAAACCCAGCCTTCTCATCACAGATTCAAGGTAAGGCCACTCCACCCTATCATAGGCTTTGCTCATGTCTAACATACTATGAAGAGACTCAAAAGCAACCAAAATATTATCAGATATAAGCCTACTTTTAGTAAAAGCACTTTGATTTTCAGTGATAATATTTGGTAATATTTTTTTGAGTCTATTTGCTAAGACTTTAGAGAAAATCTTATAAAGCACGTTATAGAGACTTATGGGTCTAAAATCTGAAGCATGTTCAGGGGATTTATTTTTTGGAATAAGGGAAATAAAAGTGTGATTAAGATGTTCAGGGAGAATAGCAGCATTCAAAAAATGCAAAACAAATTGTGAGACATCATTACCAAGGATACTCCAAAAGTGTTGGTAGAACAATGGTGGCATACCATCGGGTGCAGGGGCTTTTAGTGGGGCCATTTCATTAATAGCCTTTTGCACCTCCCAAGTTGTGAAGTTTGAAGAAAGTCAGCACTAATCACTTTTTGGATTAAGTTGGTAGCATCCTCCCACTGTGTGCCTCCTGCCAAAGTGAACAGTCCTTTAAAATAGGACACAAGTATGTCGACCACTTCCTCTTTACAAAACAAATCAAGTTAGAAATACTAAATTAAAAATAAATAAAAATAAAAAATAAAATAAAATAAAAAACCTAATAATGCATATTTAATGTCATAGAATCATCATCAAATTTTGGAAAATGATAGATTGCCAATGGAGAGAGAGAGAGAGAGAGATGGTATAGAAAAAAAATACAAAGTAATAAAAAGTAGATAAAGAAAAAAAAAACAAACGTCAATTAGTAATTGTTGATTGGAAACAAAGAGGTTGTAAGGAGAAGTAAAAAATAAAATAGAAATTATCGTGTGGAGAATATTAAAACCTTTACAGTATAGTAACATAAACCATTAAATTCACTTAAAAAATAAAATCAACAATCAATAATTCAATACAATCATAGTACTAAATTTAAATTTAAAACTAATCAAACTCTAACTATGGAAACCATAGTTAGAAATTACATAAGAAATAAAGTTAGAAAATTTAAAAATTCATTTTTTGACATTTCATACACTATTACTTTCAAAAATCTAATGAACAATGCTACCTCTCATTTATCATCTTTGTTATGCAAATCATTAGTTAGTAAATATATGATAATGGTAAGAAGCATTACAAATGAGATCACTAAAAATATATATATAAAATTAATTAGCCACTATTATTATGGAGCAGTAATCTATAATTTTACGCATCCAAAAAAGTGGAATATACAGAGTTTTCTTAAAGGCATGTGTAAAGATTCACTATATATGTGTGTGTGTGTGTGTGTAAAGGTAAAAATAAGGTAAATTTAAGATTTTTATTAACTTAAAACCTAATGAAAAACCAATGGTTAATAACTAAAATTATAGTATTAATAAAATATTTAATGAGATCATCCTAAAAAAATTATCACGTGCAACGCGCGGGTATGCGACTAGTCTAACTAATTACTTATAACACAAACTCAACTCAACTCAATTATTATGGGTAAACTCTAACCCACCCAATTACCTAATTATCAAAATTACCAAAATGCCCATAAAGTGAAAATGACCAAACTATTCTAAAATCTTCAAAAATGACCAAAATACCCCCAAACCCTAAAAATTTCCAAAATAACCCCAAAACCTACAAAATGACCAAAATACCCCTAAAACCCAAAAATAACCAAAATACCCCCACAACCTAAAAATAACCAAAATACCTCCAAAACCCAAAAAAATGACCAAAATACCCTCAAAACCTAAAAAATGACCAAAATACCATAAGTTCCTAGGAGTGTGAGGCAGCAGATTAAATCCAGCACACGTAATAGCCCATGTAATGAGCTTTGTTGGATAGAATAGAATTCTATTTCTATGAGAAGTCTTTTATATAAGCTGATTTAGGAATCCATAAGTTCCTAGGAGTGTGAGGCTGCAGATTTTATATAAATAAGGGTTATTAGGTTTTGTGTGTTGCATAATATGGTGAAGAAAAAAGAAGGTGGATGCCACACAATGAAAAGAAAAAGAAACAGGTGTGCCGCATAAGAAAAAAAGAGGGGTACCACATAGTGAAAAAAAAAATAGAGAAAAAGGATTGCTGCCTTTTGAGAAAGATAATTTGTGTGTGTGAGAGCAAAGAAAAATAAGAGAGATTTTTTTTTTTTCCTTGGCCATGAGACATACACAAGAATTATTGTAATTGATTTGATAATAGTGAAATTATTCGAAGTTTGTCTTGTAATTTTTCCCTTCCAAAAAGAAAGATTTTTTCACGTATCTAATTGTGTTCTTGTGTGTGATTACTATTTTGGATTGCTAATATTCATGGTAATCTTATTTGGGACCCAACAGTTTTTCCTTCAAAGTATTGACTGTGTTGCAAGAGTTTTCAACTCTTGTTCATGTCAATCCCTTCCTATATACAATATCTCTGGAAATTGATTTCAAATTTCATGGCACTTACAGCACCGTTTCAAAACAATTTCCATGATGATTCAGTGACGAAGTTGCTCAGTATCTCTGAAAAATGTCCACACCCATTTTGCACGGTCCATGTTTCCTTTTTCTATTTCCTTATTTCCTTAATTTAACCATTGGAGAATGATGTTAGCCCTAGGAATAGTCATAGATCTTAAACTCTCTCTACTTACAGAAGAAAAGATGGCTCTTCTAATTATTATTCTTCACAAAGTCACAGTGGTGCTAGTTCTTTTCCTTATGTGCGTGCCTGCACATGAGGCTAGGACAATTCCCATGGACAAAACCAAAACGTGATGAAAAATTACAAGGACAAGTTGACTAGGGCAGTTTCCGTTAATTTTCTTTCATTACTTTCAAAAAAAGTTTATGTAAGTAGTAATCTTATGATATCAAAGTTGTATATATTAAATTATCGATTGTCCCAAAAGTTTAAGCTCTTGGTATATGGTAAATTTAATCATTTAATTACATACTTTAAACACTCCCCCTCACCTGTGGGCTGAAACTACCTTTTAGTAGGTGATATCCAATATGTGGGAATTTAAATGGGAGGTAAAGTGGAGAAGACAAAAATTGAACTCACGATCTCATGCTCTGATACCATGTTAAATTACCAATTGTTCCAAAAGTTTAAGCTCTTGAAATATAATAAATTTAATCATTTAATTACATACTTCTAACACAGCATATGGGGCATTGATTCATTTTGGTACAGTTCAATTTTGACATTGCAGAAGAGAATAAAAATGCCCTTTCCCATTTTTAATGATCATTGGTGGAGCAAAATATGAGTGGGAATGAAGATATTTATTCCCTTTTAAGCAGCATGAACACGAGGAGAGAAGCTGATAATCAGTAGATAAGTTGAAACTTCATTGCACTAAGAGTTTATAATTATTATATATGTAGATATTTAATTTTCTTTTGTTTTATTCTTTTAGTTTTGTTTTGATTTTAGTATTGAGCGAAATAGGAGCTTCTTAACTAATTTGTCTTGAAATAATGAACAAATCCTTATTAACAAGTTAGAACAACAGAGGCACTTGTGCAGATTCTTTAATTTGAGCAAGTTATGACCCTAGACTTTTGATTAATCTCCCATGGATCATACAAGGTGTTGAGATTGACAAAAGCTTGAGCGTTCAACAATGAAGATTTAGGAATTTGAAAGAAGGAGAGAATGAGAGAGAGAGAATCAATCTATGAAGTTGTATATGCGAATATGAATTAAATTACAAAAACTTTGTCCTTATATATTAGAAGAGAGTGGGAAAATCATAATAAACTAAACTGACTAGAAACCAATAAGAACAAGACACCTATCACCTAAAATAGTATTTGACAACTAACAAACTATAACAGAAAAGCTACTTGTAGTTTATAAAGTTATTACAAAACGATTGTAGTTTAAGCAGATATCAACATTTATCATTCTTCTTCTGAACTGCTTCTTTTTCTTCTTCTTCTCTATTCCTCAATTCTTCAGTCTGATTTCAATTTAAGGCTTTAACACAAGGCACAGTTTCTGGTCCAGTATTTGAGCTCAATAATAAAACTAATTTAGCATAAATTCGGAAGCTATTAGCAAGCATTAGCAACTATAGTACAAATAACCTGAATTAAGTCCAGACCATTAATTTGAAAATTTTGTGAAGAAGCCAAAGTTTTGATACAATATAATTAAAACTTAAGCCATTGGAAGCTCGAATTTGTGTGAAAACACAAAAGCTTGTTTAGACCCCCAATAAAAATTATGGCTCGATTGCTTTTACTCTAACTTAAGCTAATTGCGGAATAAGTGTAAATTAGCGCAAACAACTGATAAATCTACTCTAAGCCATATTAAACCAATATCAATAATAAAAGAAAAGCTTAAAGAGTAGGGAAGAAATATGCAAACACAAGACAACACCAAGATGTGTTATTGAAAAGGAAATCGAAGAACTCAGCGAAAAACCTCTCTGCCGCCCTCCAAGTGGTAATCAATCCACTGGAGAATAAAGTTGGAGACACAAATAACAAAAAAACCCTCCAAGTCTAGTCTACCCAATGTACTTGAGCTCTCCAAGCTCCTGCTACCAACTGGCTTCTCAAAACCTTATCTTCTCTAACTTTCCCAGATCCCGCAATTTAGCCTGATTGCATCCGCTAATGATTGGCTTCTCCCAATGCTTCCCAGCAGTACCAAAACCTCACTTTACACTCAGATTGGGTGTGGTAAGTGTTTGGGTTATCAAACTCTCAAGGATTTGGAGATGGAGAGGTAAGAGTAGAGGAAAACCACAAGGAAATGTGTAGATGATTGTGGGTATAACAATCTCTAACTCTCAAGTATGTATTCTAGGGTTTTCTCTCTGAGAAGCACTCCTTGCAATATGTGGGTACTGAGGGTAGATATAATGTGGGTAAAGACTTGGTAAAACAAAACATGACAAATTAGCCAAACAGAATTTTTTGTGAGTATTTCACAGGAAGGTCTTACTCGCAAGACACTCGCAAAAACTCTAAGTTAGCATGACTCTTGGCCTTCCAGTCATGTGCTTTACACGTGGCTATTTTGCGGGTTAGCTTCTTGCTAGACACTCGCGAAATCCACTTGTTCATCCTTTTAAGCTTGAGTCTTCACACTCTCTCACACTCATCCCTTATAAGTTCAAAATTTTAAATAATATAATACATTTTACTTTATTATTGAACCTAAAAAATAAAATTTTAATTTGCAAAATAGAGAGAATCCTAAGTTACCACACACGTAACTTCGAATAGTTCGCAAGGAAGATACCAACAATGTTGATGTACATTTAAAATTTGAAATTTAAGATTTGTGGACAAAGAAACTTGCATTATGCAGTCTATACCAATGTAGTCAATACTGTACCGATACGTATACCAGTATCGAAACACCAATGTTTCGTACTGATTTAAATACCGGTCGAACCGGCCATACTGGCCAATTTCGAGCAATACTATTTTTATAATTTTTGAATTTTTGAAGGGCAGAATGGTAACTTATTTTTATTAACTTATTAGTATTATTTGTTTTCTTAGTATGCAATGAATAATTAAGCTTTCTATTTTTTATATTGTGTTTTTTTCTTTTAATTGATGCTATGATTTAAAACCATGAATAATTTGTTCTGAATTGAGGTAATGTTTTATGGTAAATTTTTATATTTATTGTAACACACACACACACACACACACACACACACACACACACACACACACACACACACACGCACACATATATATATATATATATATATATTTATTATAAATATAAAAAATAACGGTAAATCCGAAACGGTACACCGGTATTTACCGATACTAAAATAAATCGTTCCACTGGTCAAATTAGTACAGCCTCCAGTATGAGGTTGACTCCCAAAACTGAACACAGATTCGTTACTTAATAGGTACATGCATGATTTATATCCTTGTTGTCTTGATTTTAAAGTTTAATACCATATGGCTAAAAGGGGGGCATTTGTGTCGCTAATTAGCCGTGCAGTTGCTTCAAAATTTGGCCCACAGGATCCGATATTTTTTTCTACGATATGCTATTTTGATTTGATTCTCCTCTGTCGTTAATTTAGCCATATATGTGAATATATCTTGTATGGGTCCTAGCAATTTTATTGGAAATTAGATCTGTACCAAGGACATCAGGAACCAAGGTCTAGATCCGTAGATCTATGCCAACCCCTTAGGCAGCCAACTATCCTCCTTAGAGATATACCTGCATCCCAGTGTAGTTTGTCTAGAACATGAACTCCCTTTCCTACATCTAGGAGAGACTTAGGTCCACAGTTTCAAGGTGTTAAAGACCACTCCCAGGTTAGTACCCCTTGTTACACAGCCAAGCAAGACTCAGTTGCTGATCCAGAAGAAGACAGCACTAGTCAAGATAGTCTTAAGCCTCCTTCACCATCAGGATCTGATTTTAGAAATCCTATTCAGCAAGAACCTGAATATGATCCTCAGCTCCTAATGTTGACAAAAGAATTCATCCCTGATATGGACGCTCTTGAAAAGGAATTTAATTCTGAAGAGAACAGAGTTAAAAGAGAAGCCTATAGAGCTAACCATACCAAGGAACAAAAAATTGAAGTTTTGAAGAAATGGAAGTTATTCATGAAAGAGGTAAAAGCAGATTATCCTTTCTTTGAATACTTTGAGAAACATTTCAAATGGCATAAAAAGAATTGTGTCAAAACCAAACTTCCAGTTAAACCTAACCAACCAACAAGTGTTAGGAATCCATCCCAAGAAGTAGAGAAACTTGTCTCTCCTTCACCAAAAGTAAATGTCTTAGAAGTTCACATATCCTCTAGTAGTTCTAATGAACCCTCCTTAGATGAAAAGGAGAAAAAACAACCACTAGATGATCAGCTTGGTGATACACCCCCACTTCCTCCTAAGAAATGGATATCCAAATATAGAGGGAACCCAGCCTTCAAAGATTTCCATAGGAAGAAGATTGTTTCCAAGGAATATAGAAGACAGAAGTTCATAAACAATGGCTTCTATAAGAAAGGAAATTCCAACACCATAGAATGCCTCAAACCTAGAGCAAAAGGAAAATGCTTTAAGTGTGGAAAGAAAGGACATTTCAAGAAAGAATGTCCAGGCATCTCCCCCACCCATTCCTTAGTATCTGAAGATATCTCTAAAGTTTTAGAGCTTGACCATCTAGAAAGTGAGTCTCTCAATAGCTCTATCGACCGTGAGATTTGTCAGATTTACCAAGACTCATCATCTCCTAGAGTTTCGTCCAACACCTCTAGTAGTCCAAATGAAGCCATACCATGCACAGATAGTTGTTGCAGGAACAACACTATCGAAGTTCTTTCTAAACAAGAAGAACTGCTCCTAGATCTCATAGAACAGATCAAGGACCCTGAAGAGAAATCTCAAAGACTCAGTGAATTCCACAAAACCCTAGTCAAGGAAGACAGTACATCCAAACCTAGGTTTTAGGAACCCAAAGTCGATTTGGAAAAAATCTACAATAGGTTTACCAAATCTAAGAAAGAAATAACCATCCAAGATCTCCAAAAAGAGATTAAGGATACCAAGTCTGAGGTTAGATGATGAAGACAGAGATCCAAGCTGGCTTTCAAAAATGTTTGAATATGGCTTCGTCAGACTCATCAAACTAACAAGCCATAATCAAATCAGCCAATTCCCTCAGATAATCCAACAGGTTGCAGATGTGTACTATGCCAGGTTCTGTAAGGAGATGTTATCCAGTAAGTCTAGGAGTAAGCCCGGTTTTGTGTTCGTTTGCTACCCAGTAAGTCTAGAGTACCGAGGTTGAGTGTGAACCGAGAGTTTCCCCTGTTAGCCGTTAGCTAGGAGGGCGTTGAGGCGTTGTTGAGGGAAAGTAAGGGTTCGTATACACCAATAATAGGGAAAAGCGACGGTCAATAGTAGCAGAGGACACGAAAGGCGTCTGAGCGGCGGTAAGTAGGTAACTATTCACAGGAGGCATCCATACACTCCCTGTTTCAGATCTAAGGTTAGATCCAGAAATTGGAAGATAATTGTAGCTTACCCCCATTTGGTATCAGAGCCATTTTAGCTCAATCGTAAGTGTTTGTAAGTTACTGTAATTATTTTGTTTTCAATCAAGTTGGCCGGTAAAACCGCCATAGTTATCCATTATTTTGTGCTTATACATTACTTTGAATTATGTTATCCATAACAAACATTATTTTGTTTTACAGCTATTTTCTGATAGCACTTCCACTCCCATATGTTGCATTCTTCATCTACTACTTCATCTTAGTCAGTGTTTACTGTTCTTTCTTTTGGTGGTAGGCTGAGTCTCCCGTTCATTCAAACTGTTTATTATCTTGAGATTACCTGTTTAAGCTAATCCTTTGCTTCCCAGTTATCTTTTCCTTCTTGTCTTTGTTTCTTTCCCCAAAATTTGTTGCAGATGTGTACTAAGCTAAGTTCTGTGAAGATATGTTATCCAATAAGTCTAGGAGTAAGCCCGGTTTTATGTCCGTCTGCTACCCAGTAAGTCTAGAGTACCGAGGTTGAGTGTGAACCCGCGTCAAATAGTAAAGTCCCGTGTGAGCCGTTAGCCAGGAGGGCGTTAGGCGTTGAGGGTATGAGCGATAGGGTTCGTAAACACCAATAATAGGGAAAAGTGGCGGTCAGTAGTAGCAGACTTCACAAAAGGCGTCTGAGCGGCGGTAAGAAGGTAACTATTCGCAGAAGGCATCCACACACTCCCTGTTTCAGATCTAAGGTTAGATCCAAAAATTGGAAGATAAAGGTAGTCTAGGTTGTAATTGATTTCTTAGGCTTCTAATCCAGAATGATAAATAGGATGTTTAGAAGGAGCGACTCATCCACCAGCATTAGATCTAGCAGTACAAACCTCCCTGAGATTCCACAAGAAGATGGAACAATCAACTCGGAGTCGTACCAACTTTCAGATCTAGATCAGAAGTTAGGAGATTGGAACATACCCAAAGTTCCCACAACCCAAGTCTATAAGTCTTCGTCATGGTCATTGAAAAAGTCTTTCAGAATGGACTACCATGTTAGGACTATAGAACAAGTATACAGCATCAACAAGGAGTATGAAACATGCTACTTGTTATCCCCTGCAACCATAAAAGCTCACAGGGAAAAAGATCATAAATTCCTCCACATAGGACTTGTCCAAGTTGGAGTAAAACCATTGATCAGAGAAGGTTTAAATAACTCGATCCTTACGGCCCTTAGAGATACTCGTCTGATAAGATTCAACGACAGTCTACTAGATACCATAGAATCCAGTTTGAGTAACGGTCCAGTTCACTTCGACTGTTTCCCAAACCTCACTGTTGCGCTTGACGACCCACACATTTTGAAGGTCCTCACCCTCAACATCAAAACCCATGGAACCCTTGTGTTACATGGCACTAGACAGCTTGCTCTTATATACCGAGTGTATTATAAGTGCATGAGGACGAACATGTCCATCCAAGCTTTAGATAAGAGAAAGGCAGGTGAAACCACTCTTATCCAAACTTCAGATGTCAGATCAACAGTCCAGGTACCCAAAACCCTGAAATGGTCTGAAATCACATTCCCAACACAATGGACTTCAGAGAATGAAAATTATCCTCTACAAATCCAGAACCCTGTTAGGAATCCAGATCTAGATACTGTCCAGCAGTTAGCCGATGGAACGGTTAGACTTAGCTTTGACCAGTCTAGGTTTTGGTCACCCTTAGAGTATGATGAATCCAGGCCCAGATCTCCTATAAATCTGTACCAGGAACCAAGGTCTAGATCCGTAGATCTACGCCAACCCCTTAGGCAGCCAACTATCCTTTTGAAAGATAGACCTGCATCCCAGTGTAGTTCGTCTAGAACACAAACTCCATTTCCTACATCTAGAAGAGACTTAGGTCCACTGTTCCAAGGTATCAAAGACCACTCCCAAGTAAGTACCCCTTGTTACACAGCCAAACAAGACTCTGTTGTTGATCAAGAAGAAGACAGCAACAGTCAGGACAGTCTTAAGCCTCCTTCACCATCAGGATCTGATTTTAGAAATCCTATTCAGCAAGAACCTGAATATGATCCTCAGCTCCTAATGTTGAAGGAGGCTTAAGACTGTCCTGACTGTTGCTTTGAAATGTTTCCAAAGTAATGTTAGACTACCCTAATGGATAACTATGGTGGTTGTATCGGCCAACCTGGTTAAAAACAAAATAATTACAGTAACTTACAAACACTTACGATCGAACTACACTTCGACTGTTTCCCAAACCTCACTGTTGCACTTGATGACCCTCACATCCTGAAGGTCCTCACCCTCAATATCAAAACCCATGGAACCCTTGTGTTACATGGCACTAAACAGCTTGCTCTTATATACAAAATATATTATAAGTGCATGAGGACAAACATGTCCATCCAAGCAGTTGATAAGAGAAAGGCAGGTGAAACCACTCTTATCCAAACTTCAAATGTCATATCTACAGTCCAGGTACCCAAAACCCTGAAATGGTCTGCAATCACATTCCCAGCACAATGGACTTTAGAGAATGAGAATTATCCTCTACAGATGCAAAACCCTGTTAGGAACCCAGATCTAGATGTTGTCCAGCAGTTAGCCGATGGAACGGTTAGACTTAGTTTTGACCAATCTAGGTTTAGGTCACCTTTAGAATATGATGAACCTAGGCCCAGGACTTCGTTAGATCAGTACCAAGGACATCAAGAACCAAGGTCTAGATCCGTAGATCTACGCCAACCCCTTAGGTAGCCAACTATCCTCCTTAGAGATAGACCTGCATCCCAGTGTATTTCGTCTAGAACACGAACTCCCTTTCCTACATCTAGGAGAGACTTAGGTCCACAGTTTCAAGGTGTTAAAGACCACTCCCAGGTTAGTACCCCTTGTTACACAGCAAAGCAAGACTCAGTTGCTGATCCAGAAGAAGACAGCACTAGTCAAGATAGTCTTAAGCCTCCTTCACCATCAAGATCTGATTTTAGAAATCCTATTCAGCAAGAACCTGAATATCTGGACTATCAGCTCATGATGTTGACAAAAGAGTTCATCCCTGATATGGACGCTCTTGAAAAGGAGTTTAATTCTGAAAAGAATAGAGTTAAAAGAGAAGCTTATAGAGCCAACCATACCAAGGAACAAAAGGTTGAAGTTTTGGAGAAATGGAAGTTGTTCATGAAAGAGGTAAAAGCTGATTATCCTTTCTTTGAATACTTTGAGAAACATTTCAAATGGCATAAAAAGAACTGTGTCATTTCCAAAACCAACTGGAGATTACTTCCCAAAAAGGATGCACCAAGTTCTAGCAAACCAGAAATTGTTAGGTCTAGTCATCCCCCCCAAAAAGCCTTACTCCTTAACCACCGTAATGCTGATGTCATTGCCTCTCCCTTCAAGTGTGCTACAACCCCTGAAGAAAAGGTTGTCAGGAAGGTTATAGAGCAAAACAACTATACCAACCAGTGTTTAGGAGTCATAGGAAAACAACTTGATAGGATAGAAGACAGGATTGACAACAAGGTTCTCCTTCAGCCAGGAAACCCTAGCAAACCAATCCAGACCCTAGAAAAACCCTTAGTCAAGCTCCCCACAACTAGACAAGCTAGCCTCAAACCTAAGGACCAAACAGCCTTACGTATAGTGGCCCAAAAGCTTGAAGATCTTATGAAAAAGGAACCAGCCACCCCTTCACCAGATCCCACCTCAACCAGTAGGGACCCAAGGCTAGAAACCTTGCATGCCCATACAGCTTCTAGCAGTTCTAGTAGAACCTCCTCAGAAACTGAAAAGGAGATAGAACAAATAGAAGACCAATTTCGAGGATTACAGGTAAATAGGCTTTACCAACCTAAGGTAACCCCAACTAGCCTTACCAAGAATTGGTATCCCAGACCCACACCCCCCGATCTTCAATTCGAAGAAAGAACCATGCAATTCACAGTATCCAGCGGTAAACTCTATGAATGGAACATAGACGGTTTATCCGAACAAGAGATCCAAAACAAAATTCAGCATATAACCATGGTAGCCAATAACTATCTAAATGATGGTATTCCAAATACTGAGGTTGTAGAGCTCATTGTTTTAGGATTTACTGGAAAACTGTTGCATTGGTGGAACAACTGTTTAACAGAAGCTTCCAAAGAAAACATTAAACATGCTGTCCAAAAAGATGAGGATGAGAACCCTATCTTTGACGAACGCATAGGAAGAGGTGTTCCCGATGGAGTCAATACCCTGATCTATACGATCATGAAACACTTCATAGGAAAACCCAGCAATATCACATCTAGGATTTACGACCAATTGAGTAACCTTAGATGTAAGAATCTTGGAGAATACCGGTGGTATGAAGATGTGTTCACCACCCGTCTCATGCATAGAAGTGATTGTAACTCTCCATTTTGGAAGGAGAAGTTTATCAATGGTTTACCCACATTGTTTGGACAGAAGGTCAAAGAAACTCTTACTAGCTCTTTTGGTGTCATAGATTATGATAACCTAACTTATGGAGACATCTCAAGCACAATCCGAAATGAAGGAATGAAGATGTGTAGAGATCTCAAAATACAGAGCCAAGCCAACAAGAGCAAAGCCAAGTACGAAATAGGGAATTTCTGTACCCAGTATGGCTTACCTTCGATTATCCCCAAAAGGAAATCCAAACACAGAGGTGAAGAACCCTCTGAAAAGCCTCATAGGAAGAAAACTACCTCCAAACATTATAGAAAACAGAAGTTCAAGACTGATGATTTCTATAAGAAAGGTAGATCCAGCCCCACAAGGAAATTCACACCTAAAGCATCAGGAACATGTTTTAAGTGTGGAAAGAAAGGTCATTACCAAAGAGAGTGTAAAGCTAAGGCCAAAACCCTTATCAATACCCTTGTTAGTGACCAAACCAGTAAAGAAGAAATCTTCAAACTCTTAGAACTCGATCACCTAAGCAGTGAGTCCAGTGACCAAGAGAAACACCAGTTGTTTAGGACATCTTCTGAAACCTCTAAAGTATCTTCTAGTTCCTCTAGTGACACAGACGAAATCCTAGCTTGCCAGGATAGTTGTTGTAGAAACAAAACTGTTCATGTTCTTTCTAAGCAAGAAGAGCTGCTCTTAGATCTCATAGAACAGATCAAAGACCCAGAAGAGAAAGCTCAGAGACTTAGTGAGTTCCACAAAACCCTAGTCAAGGAAACCAGTACATCCAAACCTAGGTTTCAGGAACCCAAAGTTGATTTGGAAAAAATCTACGATAGGTTTACCAAATCCAAGAAAGAGATAACTATCCAAGATCTCCAAAAAGAGATTAAGGATAACAAAGCAGAAATGAGAAACCTTAAGCAGGAGTTAACTATCCTTAGGGTTGATCATGGTCTCATGGATCTCAGAGTCAAAAATCTGGAGTTTACTTCTCATCAAGGCAATGAGGACAGAATCTCATTTCAGAACCCTTCTGATGATGAAGTAGATGAAACAGTTAACCCTACTGCTGATTTGGAACCAGAACCGTCCAATGGATCGTTCTTGCAAACCATCAGTAGAATTAACTTCCAGAAATGGCATTCCAAAGTCAGGATTGTCATTAGTAAGGGTTTTTGTAAGGTTGAATTTATTCAACCATCTAATTGGCTTTATTCCGTGCCAAATTTGCTTGTAATTCAGCATTTAGTAACCCTGTATTTAGGTGGGTTTGATGTAAGGGTAGTGAGTGAGATAGAGTGAAGTTTGCTCAAGAGTGTGCAAGAAAACAGAGTCTCGCGGCTGGGTCTCGCGGGTGACTCGCGGCTTCAAGCCGCCAGAAGCAACCTCACGTGCCAAGCATGCTGGAAGATGAACAGTCTGCTAGCTGGAGCACTACAGGACAAAACAGGACAACTGGCCATACGGTTATCTCGCGACTGGATCTCGCGACTTAGTCAAGCCGCGAGGTCAAGCCGCGAGCCACCCCTGTTTTGTAGAATTCTGACGTTTCACATTCCTCTCCACTCCAGTATAAATACCCCTATTACCCACGATTGAAAGAGAGCTTCCAGAGAGAATTTTGAGAGAGAAATCCTAAAGAAAAACCAGATTGTTTCACCCACAATCTCTACCTTAGAATCTCTTCAAATTCCTCAACTCTCTTCCTCTCCATTGTCAAATCCTTGAGAGGCATTATACCAAACCTGGTTCTCACCATCATCATCACTGTGAGACAGTTGTTTGGATTTCTGGGAAGCAGTTAGGAAGGAGCCAATCTTCATTGGTTGATGCTACGGTCTAGTAGCGGAATCCGGGAAGCTAGAAAAGAAAAAGGTTCGGCGCAACCTCGTTGGAGCAAGAAGCTTGGAGGGCTTAGGTGCACTGGGTAGATTAGGCTTGGAGGGTCTATTGCTGTTCTTGTATCCCAACTATATTTTCTAGTGGATTGATTACCGCTTGGAGGGCGGCGGAGAGGTTTTTCGCTGAGGGCTTCGGTTTCCTCTTCGATAACACATCGCGTGTTGTCTTTGTGTTTGCATCTTCCTTCCTCTATCTTTGCCTTTAAATTATCTGCTGTGGATTTTATTGTGTTATGGCTTAGATAGTATTTAATCAATTTCGTATGATAGCATATGTTAAGTTTCCGCACACTAGTTGTTTGACATATTGCTTGAATTGATTAAGTTGTAATTTGGGGGTCTAAACGTTCAAAGGTGTTTTTACACGTTTTTGAACTTTCAGTTTTCAATTCGAGGTAGTTGCCTTAATAGATTCAGGAGCTGACCTCAACTGCATCCAAGAAGGAATCATTCCCTCTAAATACTTCCGGAAAACCAAGGAAAGGTTAACTTCCGCAAGTGGAGGAAAAATTCAGATTGAATTCAAAATCCCAAAAGCACATGTTTGCCAAGACAATACGTGTTTCAAAACCACCTTTGTCCTTGTCAAGAATATGACAGATAGGGTCATCTTAGGAAACCCATTCATGTGTCTGTTATATCCATTCACCACGGATAGTGAAGGAATCACTACCCATCCTTTTGGTCAACCAATTAAGTTTAAATTTCTTAGAAACCCAGAACCTAAAGAGATTGAAAGTCTCCAGAAAGTTTCTGTTTCTAAAAATCTTAACCTCATCAATACCTCTTCATTTGGTCCAAATCAAGCCAAGAACCTTGATCAAATTGCACCAACCACCATATTTGATAATTCTTTGAGTCTCAATCAACCTCATAAATTATCATCTCATCATATTGCATATAAAAGTATTTGCTCCATAACATCTCATGATTTTAACAAATATGTTTTTAAAAATAACCATTTTGTTAATACATGGCAGGAAGAAAAGCAAATAAATTTTTATACTAGCCCCACTAGTAAGTGGAAGATGGCTTCTTCAAGCAGGAACAAAGGAAAAGCCCCTATTCAGGGTTCTCCTTCTCAAAAGCATGAAGGAGCTTCCTCTGGACCAGAACCCAGGGAAGTAACATCCCTTCTAGAACATGTTCCACTTCAAATAACATTTTCAGGTGGTAATATAGCCATCACTTTACATGTAGTTTTATCCAGGAATTTCCAATTTGCAAATGGAGTATATACAGGACTTCCACCCTCCATTAAAATTGTCCTCGATAACCTTCAAAGAGCCTTTACACAAAACAACACTCGCCTTTTCCAGAAAACCCTCAAAGCACTAGAAATACACCTAGTTAACCTTGAGGCAGAAATTGAAATAGGCCGAATGTCTATTAGTCAACTCTTTGGCAAAGAGGATATCTATTCAATGGATAAAACGACTATTATGGGCACCGATTATGCTAGGTTAAGTCTTAGGACTAAAAACCAGCTAAGAAGTGCTGTTGCCAACTTGCCTTCCGATATACTAGCACGTATCTTGTATAGCAAGGCTATGTCTGAATCATGTGACCTATGGTTCAAGCATTTCAAAATTATGGTCAATACTCATTTTCCAGTTAACGGTGAAGAATCAGAAGATGCTGATGCTGCCTTCATCCTGTCAACCTAGGAAAAGTACTTTGGAAGCAGCCACAGGGTCTATGAAAAGAAACATCCCTTCCCCGGCCTAATAATCAACTATGAAGATTGGTCCGTTGAAGAAGATCCAAGCTGGCTTTCACAGATGTTTGAATATGGCTTCATCAGGCTCATCAAGCTAACAAGCCATGACCAAATCATCCAGTTCCCTCAGATCGTCCGTCAGGTTGTATCAAAAATCAAAAGTCCTTTTGTCTCCATCAGATGCTGGAGTACTCTCCCACAATGGAACAGAAACAATTGGATGAATGTCCAACCTGCGCATCGTCTGGTACTCATCAACGGGTACACCCATAATGGTCCTTGGTATGAAGGGGACTCTTACCTCCATAATGAAGACCCCAACACTCTTGCAGATTGCTGGAGAGGTTACTTCAATAATGAGATTATAGATGTCACCAGCGAGCTATGGCAAAATTACCATTTTGTTGGAAATACTGGCAGAATTATAGTATTCACCACCAGGCCATACTCCGAAGCCCTCCATATCGACAGGATTGACTACATTGAGCCCGGACAGTTAGTTCTGCAGCAAGCAGATTATGAACCTATCCTGTACTGTGGCTTTTGTGATAAATATGCCAAGTATCATGAGCACAATTGTGACTATGATCCTCCATGGGATCCTTATGATGGTTATCCATCTGGCCATGATACTGATTAACTGATTAAAGCTCCCGGATGCTCCAGAACAGCTCCAGGCGCCCCAGATTAGCTCAAGAACCACCTTTACAAATTCGGTTACTATTCAGAACAGTACCCGCACTATGCAGAGTTGACCAACAAGCTACTATTCACTGCACAGTCCAGAACACTATGCAGAATTACTATTTGGAAAAGCAAGGGGACAAAACAATGTTCACAAACAGTGACTAGTTACTGTTCACTCAACAGTTCCCCAGCAGAATCATTGAAGTTACTATTGCTTTCGGCTGAAAAGATATTCACCTGGAAGTAAAAGCATTTCACCTTCCGTGATTCCCGCAGTCTCCTGATCTGACCCAAGGCTCCCTCCAGCTATAAAAGGCACCCTTGGCCTCAGTCTTCAGCAGGCTTTGTTGTAAACAACCTCAGAGGCTAAATCATACTTAGACCTCCTTTCTTCCAGAGCTTCTTACTTAGTACTCAGAAATACTTTGTAATCAGAATGGCTCTCTTCTTCTCCCCTCTCTTAGTTTACATTTGTACTAGAATTACACTTGTAACCTATTTATGCTTCCGCCCCCAGTGCCCTCTGAACGGCACCCTTTATTGTTAGTAGCTTACCCCCATTTGGTATCAGAGCCATTTTAGCTCGATCGTATGTGTTGTAAGTTACTGTAATTATTTTGTTTTCAATCAAGTTGGCCGGTACAACCACCATAGTTATCCATTACTTTGAAGTATGTTATCTCTAACAAACATTATTTTGTTTTACATCTATTTTCTAATAGCACTTCCACTCCCATATGTTGCATTCTTCATCTACTACTTCATCTTAGTCAGTGTTTACTGTTCTTTCTTTTAGTGGTAGGCTGAGCCTCCCGTTCATTCGAACTGTTTATTATCTTGAGATTACCTGTTTAAGCTAATCCTTTGCTTCCCAATTATCTTTTCCTTTTTGTCTTTGTTTCTTTCCCCAAAATTTGTTGCAAATGTGTACTAAGCTAAGTTCTATGAGGATATGTTATCCAGTAAGTCCAGGAGTAAGCCCGGTTTTGTGTCCGTCTGCTACCAGTAAGTCTAGAGTACCGAGGTTGAGTGTGAACCCGCGTCAAACAGTAAAGTCCCGTGTGAGCCGTTAGCCAGGAGGGCGTTAGGCGTTGAGGGTATGAGCGATAGGGTTCGTAAACACCAATAATAGGGAAAAGCGGCGGTCAGTAGTAGCAGACTTCACAAAAGGCGTCTGAGCGGCGGTAAGAAGGTAACTATTCACAGAAGGCATCCATACACTCCCTGTTTCAGATCTAAGGTTAGATCCAGAAATTGGAAGTGAACCTGAATATGACTATCAGCTCATGATGTTGACCAAAGAGTTCATCCCTGATATGGACGCTCTGGAAAAGGAATTTAATTCTGAAGAGAACAGAGTTAAAAGAGAAGCCTATAGAGCCAACCATACCAAGGAACAAAAGATTGAAGTTTTGGAGAAATGGAAGTTATTCATGAAAGAGGTAAAAGCAGATTATCCTTTCTTTGAATACTTTAAGAAACATTTCCAATGGCATAAAACGAACTGTGTCATTTCCAAAACCAACTGGAAGTTACTTCCCAAAAAGGATGCACCTAGTACTAGCAAACCAAAAATTGTTAGGTCTAGTCATCCTCCTCAAGAAGCCATACTCCTTAACCACCGTAGTACTGATGTTATTGCTTCTTCTTTCAAGTGTGCCACAACCCCAGAAGAAAAGGTTGTCTGGAAGGTAATAGAGCAAAACAACTATACCAACCAGTGTTTAGGAGTCATTGGAAAACAGCTTGATAGGATAGAAGATAGGATTGACAACAAGGTTCTCCTCCAGCTAGGAAACCCTAGCAAACCAATCCAGATTCTAGAAAAGCCTTTAGTCAAGCTCCCCACAACCAGACAAGCTAGCCTCAAACCTAAGGACCAAACAGCCTTACAAATAGTGGCCCAAAAGCTTGAAGATCTTGTGAAAAAAGAACCAGTTACCCCTTCACTAGATCCCACCTCAACCAGCAAGGTCCTAAGGCTAGAAACCTTGCATGCCCATACAGCTTCTAGCAGTTCTAGCAAAACCTCCTCAGAAACTGAAAAGGAGATAGAAAATAGAATACCAATTTCGAGGTTTACAGGTAAATAGGCTTTACCAACCCAAGGTAACCCCAACTTGCCTTACCAAGAATTGGTATCCCAGGCCAACACCCCCTGACCTCCAGTTTGAGGAAAGGACCATGCAGTTCACAGTCTCTAGTGGTAAACTCTATGAATGGAACATAGACGGTTTATCCGAACAAGAAGTCCAAAACAAAATCCAGCATATAACCATGGTAGCTTATAACTATCTAAACGATGGTATTCCAAATACTGAGGTTGTAGAGCTCATTGTTTTAGGATTTACTGGAAAGCTGTTACATTGGTGGAACAACTGCTTGACAGAAGCTTCCAAGGAAGATATTAAACATGTTGTTCAAAAAGATGAGGATGAGAACCCTATCTTTGACGAACGCATAGGAAGAGGTGTTCCCGATGGAGTCAATACCTTGATCTACATGATCATGAAACACTTCATAGGTAAACCCAGCAATATCACATCTAGGATTTACGACCAGTTGAGTAACCTTAGATGTAAGAACCTTGGAGAATACCGGTGGTATGAAGACGTGTTCACCACCCGTGTCATGCATAGAAGCGATTGTAACTCTCCATTTTGGAAGGAGAAGTTTATCAATGGCTTACCCACATTGTTTGGACAGAAGGTCAAAGAAACTCTTGCCAGCTCTTTAGGTGTCATAGACTATGATAACCTGACCTATGGAGACATCTCTAGCACAATCCGAAATGAAGGAATGAAAATGTGCAGAGATCTCAAAATCCAGAGTCAGGCCAACAAGAGCAAAGCCAAGTACGAAATAGGGAATTTCTGTACCCAATACGGCTTACCTTCAATCATCCCCAAAAGAAAGTCCAAACACAGAGGTGAAGAACCCTCTGAAAAACCCCATAGGAAGAAAACTACCTCCAAACATTATAGAAAGAAGAAGTTCAAGACTGATGATTTCTATAAGAAAGGTAGATCCAACTCAATTGGATGTCTGTTCAACCGGCTCACCATCTTGTACTCATCAATGGGTACACACACATTGGTCCCTGGTATGAAGGAGACTCCTACCTATCCTATGCAGACCCAGATGCTCTTGCAGGATGTTGGAACAACTACTTCAACAATGAACTCCTTGATATCCCCAGTGAATTATGGAAAGACTACCATTTCACCGGAAGTACTGGCAGGATTTCAGTGTTTACTACCAAGCCATACTCAGAAGCCTTTACTACCTAGAGGCTTGACTATGTTGATCCCAATCTGTTCACAACTCAGAACGCAGACTACGAACCTCTCATGTATTGCGGGTTTTGTAATCTGTTTGGCAAATACCATGAACATGGCTGTGATTATGATCCTCCTAAATGGGATCCTTATGATGGGTACCCATCTGGCTATGATACTGATTAAGGATGCTCCGTAACGGTTAGACTTAGCTTTGACCAGTCTAGGTTTCGGTCACCCTTAGAGTATGATGAATCCAGGCCCAGATCTCCCTTAAATCTGTACCAGGAACCAAGGTCTAGATCCGTAGATCTATGCCAACCCCTTAGGCAGCCAACTATCCTCCTTAAGTACTTCTCAGCTGGTTCTGAGTCTTAAGACTTAACCTAGCATAATCAGTACCAATAGTAGTCATTTTATCCATGGAATGGATATCCTCTTTGCCAAAGAGTTGACTAGTGAGAATTGCATTTCTTGCCTCAAGTTCTACTAGGTGTAATTCTAGTGCCTTAAGGGTTCTTTGGAAAAGGTTATAGTGGTTTTGGGTAAATGCTCTCTGAAGGTTATCAAGGATGAATTTAATGGAGGGTGGAAGATCTGTATACACTCCATTGCTAAATTGCAAAGCCTTGTTTTTAACTTCTTGAAGAGTGATAGCCATATAACCACTGGAATATGTAACCGCTGCTGGGTACATAGTTTGAAGGGATGTTGCTTTTCTGGGTTCTTGTCCAGAAGAAGCGCTTTCATGCATTTTCTGAGGAAATCCCTGTATAGGTGATTTTCCTTTGTTTCTTTTTGAACTTGAAGAAGACATTCCTGTATTAACAAAATGGTTGCTTTCAAAAACATTTTTGTTAAAATCATGAGATGTCATGGAGCAAATTCTTTTATATGTAATGTGATGAGATGATAATTTATGAGGTTGACTGGGACTTAAAGAATTATCAAATATGATGGATGGTACAATTTGATCAAGGTTCTTGGCTTGATTTGGACCATCTAAAAAGGTTTTGGCATTGATGAGGTTAAGATTTTTAGAAACAGAAACTTCTTGGAGACATTCAATCTCTTTAGGTTCTGGGTTCCTAAGAAACTTAAACTTGACTGGTTGGTCAAAAGGATGGGTAGTGATTCCTTCACTATCCGTGATGAAAGGATATAACAGACACATGAATGGGTTTCCTAAGATGACCCTATCTGTCATATTCTTGACAAGAACAAAGGTGGTTTTAAAACACGCATTGTCTTGTGGTTTGCAAAAACGATCCATTGGATGGTTCTGGTTCCATATCTGCAGTAGGATTAATGGTTTCATCTACTTCATCATCAGAAGGGTTCTGTAATGAGATTCTGTCCTCATTGCCTTGATGAGAAGCAAACTCCAAATTTTTGACTCTTAGATCCATGAGACCATGATCAACCCTAAGGATGGTTAATTCCTGCTTAAGGTTTCTCATTTCTGCTTTGTTATCCTTGATCTCTTTATGGAGATCTTGGATGGTTACTTCTTTCTTGGATTTGGTAAACCTATTGTAGATTTTTTCCAAATCAACTTTGGGTTCTTGAAACCTAGGTTTGGATGTACTGGCTTCCTTGACTAGGGTTTTGTGGAACTCACTAAGTCTTTGAGCTTTGTCTTCTGGGTCCTTGATCTGTTCTATGAGATCGAGGAGCAGCTCTTCTTGCTTAGAAAGAACATGGACAGCTTTGTTTCTACAACAACTATCCTAGCAAGCTAGGATTTCGTCTGTGTCACTAGAGGAACTAGAAGATACTCTAGAGGTTTCAGAGGATGTCCTAAACAGCTGGCCTTTCTCTTGGTCACTGGATTCACTACTTAGGTGATCGAGTTCTAAGAGTTTGAAGATTTCTTGCCTGCTAGTTTGGTCACTAATGAGGGTATTGATAAGGGTTTTGGCCTTAGCTTTACACTCTTTTTGGTAATGACCTTTCTTTCCACACTTAAAACATGTTCCTGATGCTTTAGGTATGAATTTTCCTGTGGAGTTACCAAATGGGGGTAAGCTACAAACAAAGGGTGTCGTTCAGAGGGCACTGGGAGCGGAAGCATAAATAGGTTACAAGTGTAGTTCTGGTACAAATATAAACTAGGAGAGGAGAGAAGAAGAGAGCCATTCTGTTTACAGAGTATTTCTATTACAAGGTAAAACTGGGGCTCTGAGGTAGTATGGAACTAAGCCTAAATTGAACCTGCTGAAAACTGAGGCCAAGGGTGCCTTTTATAGCTGGAGGGAGCCTTGAATCAGATCAGGAGACTGCTTGAATCACGGAAGGTGAAATGCTTTTACTTCCAAGTGAATATCTTTTCAGCCGAAAGCAATAGTAACTTCAATGATTCTGTCAGGGCACTGTAGAGTGAACAGTAACTGGTCATTGTTTATGAACAGTGTTTTGTCCCCTTGCTTTTCCAAATAGTAACTCTGCATAGTGTTATGGACTGTGGAGTGAATAGTAGCTTGTCGATCAACTCTGCTAGTGCGGGTACTGTTCTGAATAGTAACCGAATTTGCAAAGGTGGTTCTTGAGCTAGTCTGGGGCGCCAGGAGCTGTTCTGGAGCATTTGAGACCTGTTCAGGGTAGTTCTGGAAACGCCTTAATCGCTGTCCAAATTATAACCATCGTAAGGATCTTGGGAATCCTGGAATGGGTCAATCGGGGCACGATTGCAAGATGCTTCTGAAGAGGCAGGAGAGTTCTTTTCTGCTGACTCAAGCTGTGCAGATTGGAGAAGTAGCTGTTGGGCAAGATCCTTGAGTTCTTTACTATATTTTCCAGAGATTTGGACGGAGTCTAGACTTGACTGTGATCTTGTGCAATGGGCTACAGGTTTCTGTACTGGAAGAGGAAAGTCTTTATATAGTTTGGAGATAGCATCAGTAGGTCTGAATTTATCCCACCATTTTGTAAAGAATTCCCTATCGAGTAGATTCTGATTGATAGCATAATTCCATATGCTGATCCAATGGATCTTGTATTGAACTATCATATGCAAGATGGCTGGAAACTGCGAAGAATGCTTATCTGTCTGGAATCTGGAACTGAAATATCTTAATGCATCCTGTAAAGGTTCTGGGAAGTTCTGTGGAATTGAACCGAACATTTCCCACCACTTGAGGAACCACGAAGGTATCTGTCCTTTGAAATTCCTGGCAAACTGAATGAACCATGAGTGATCATAGGTCTCATTTTGAAAGAATAATACCTTTTCAAAGGCGTCCATATAGTCATAATAATTGTACAGGGGTTCTGAGCCCTTGAGTACTGTAAGTGTTCTGAGAGTGGAGGGGTGTCCCCAATCTTTGCAGCTTACAAAACTCTGAATTATGAACTTATGGTATAAGACAATTGAGGGATTATTCCTATCTCTGATATCTTCTATTCTGGCAGACTTTTCTTGGATGAGAATGCCTTTATAGAATTTGATGTTCTTCTCTGGGCTTTTGGGAAGGAAATGCCATTCATGGGACAATACTTCCATTGCTAATGCCAATGGATCCGTTATATGGGCCAAGTGTGGCTCAACATAAGAGATATGCTGAACAAAAGGTTTCTTGATGTAAGAGGCTCTACCTGTTCTAGGTTGGGAGAGTAAAAGAAGGTTGCTTAGGCACAATCGGGCCAAAGGGTTCTTCAACTGTATATGGAGAAGTTGCTTTGGAAGGTAATGTGGCTAAAGTAGAACTATAACTGTGTTGTCCTTGGGGCCTTTGGTAATTTGGTTTTGGGATTGTAGAGACCAAATAACGATTGGCAACAATGGATGGTGACACAGGTGAAACCTTAGGTGAACTGGAAAAGGGTACTACAGGGCCAGGGTTTTGTGCCTGACTGGTACTCCTAGTGGTTTGTTGTTTAGGCAATTTGGGAGGTTGGGGTTGTACGGGTTTCTTCCCGGACATTTTGATCTGGATTCTGCAAAAATTCACGGGTTAGGAAGCTAGGGATACTGTTCTGAGTTCCGGCAATGAATTCTATGTCAAAATCAAAAACTGAAAGAATGGCTTGCCAATGTGCAAAAATTTGTTTTGATGCAATGTTTTGAACATCTTTTTCTAAAACATGTTTTGCAGATTTACAATCAATTCTTAACAAAAACTTTTGATTCAAAAGATCACTTTGAAATTTTGAAATACATAGTACTACAGATAAAATCTCTTTTTTAATAGTACTATAATTAAGTTGAGTGGGAGTCCAAATTCCTGAATGAAAACAGACAATCTATTCTGGAGAAGTGGGACTTGCACGCTGAAGGAGAATGCCACCGTAACCAATGTTAGAGGCATCTGTCTGGACTACCTTGAAGGAATTTTCAGAGGGGATTCCAAGGCAAGGGAGTGTCTTGACATATTTTTTGATTTGTTGAACAACCGATGTATGAGTGGGTGTCCAAGGAGGAGGGTTGGTTCGGAGTCTATCAAAGAGAGGCTTGCATTGTTGCCTAAGATTTTGATAGAAATCAGAAATGTAATTGAGGGATCCTAAGAACCTTTGAAGTTAGGTCTTTTCTAGGATTTCATCCGGAAACTTTTCTGCAAACTGAATGGCTCTATCTATGGGTTTGATGACTCCATGTCTTATATCAAAACCTAAGAACTGGACACTTGTTTGGAAAAGTTTAATCTTTGGGGTCGAGACAACAAGACCATTTCTCTTGATGGTTTGGAAGAATGTTCTGAGATGCTTCCAATGTTTGTCTAGGGATTCTAAGAAGATGAGTACATCATCAATGTACACAATTGTATGACTGGAGAATGGATTAAAAATCTCATTCATGATATTTTGGAATTCAGAAGGTGCATTTTTAAGACCAAAGGGCATTACATTCCATTCGTAATGGCCAAAAGGTGTGGTGAAGGCTGTTTTGTACCTATCAGACTCTCTGATTTGTATCTGCCAAAAACCACTCTTCATGTCGAACTTATTGAAAACCACTGCTTTACTAAGCCTGTTAACTGAGTCTCTTTTGTTGGGAATAGGGTACCTAATCCATTCTAAGACTTTGTTAAGGGGCTTGTAATTGATGACAAGTCTAGGGACACCTCTTTCTATCTCAGCGTTTTTCTGGACATAAAAGGCTGGACAAGACCATGGTGACCTAGAGTTCCTTATGATTCCCTTTTTAAGAAGATCCTCAATTTCTGCCTTGCAAGTATCCATGAGTTCCTGGCTCATTTGGATAGGTCTGGGTTTGGTTGGGATGTTCTTTTCATGGAAGTCTTTGACATAAGGTAGTGCAACTTCGTGCCTTTTCCTATGCCAAAAGGCTGTGGGAAGATCAGAGCAGACTTCTTGCTTAAGTTTTTCTTCAAACTTTCTAATGTCTGATTGGTAACTTTGGCAAGCTAATTGCTCATCAAACCTAGCATAACTTAGTTCATTACCAAGGTACCTAAGGTGTTGGGTTTTGGCTTTGATAAGGTTAAGGGTCTTGGAGATAGAGACCTCTTGGAGACTATTTATGTCTTTAGGTTCTGGGCTCCTGAGAAACTTAAACTTGACTGGTTGGCCAAAAGGATGGGTAGTGATTCCTTCGCTATCCGTGATAAATGGATACAACAGACACATAAATGGGTTTCCTAAGATGACCCTATCTGTCATATTCTTGACAAGGACAAATATGGTTTTGAAACACGCATTGTCTTAGCATACATGTGCTTTTGGGATTTTGAATTCAATCTGCATTTTCCCACCACTTGCGGAGGTCAACCTTTCTTTGGTTTTCCAAAAGTATTTAGAGGGAATGATTCCTTCTTGAATGCAGTTGAGATCAGCGCCCGAGTCTATTAAGGCTACTACCTCAAATTCAAAATCTTTACTTATGACAATCCTAACTTTGGAATGCCATTTCTGGAAGTTAATTCTACTGATGGTTTGCAAGAACGATCCATTTGATGGTTCTGGTTTCATCTCTGCAATAGGATTAATGGTTTCATCTACTTCATCATCAGAAGGGTTCTGTAATGAGATTTTGTCCTCATTGCTTTGGTGAGAAGTATACTCAAGTTTTTTGATTCTTTGGTCCATGAGACTGTGATCAACCCTAAGGATGATCAATTCTTGCCTAAGGGTTCTAACCTCAGACTTGGTATCCTTAATCTCTTTTTGGAGATCTTGGATGGTTATTTCTTTCTTAGATTTGGTAAACCTATTGTAGATTTTTTCCAAATCGACTTTGGGTTCCTGAAACCTAGGTTTGGATGTACTGTCTTCCTTGACTAGGGTTTTGTGGAATTCACTGAGTCTTTGAGATTTCTCTTCAGGGTCCTTGATCTGTACTATGAGATCTAGGAGCAGTTCTTCTTGTTTAGAAAGAACTTCGATAGTGTTGTTCCTGCAACAACTATCTGTGCATGGTATGGCTTCATCTGGACTACTAGAGGTGTTGGACGAAACTCTAGGAGATGATGAGTCTTGGTAAATCTAACAAATCTCACGGTCGATAGAGCTATTGTGAGACTCACTTTCTGGATGGTCAAGCTCTAAAAGTTTAGAGATATCTTCAGATACTAAGGAATGGGTGGGGGAGATGCCTGGACATTCTTTCTTGAAATGTCCTTTCTTTCCACACTTAAAGCATTTTCCTTTTGCTTTAGGTTTGAGGCATTCTATGGTGTTGGAATTTCCTTTCTTATAGAAGCCATTGTTTATGAACTTCTGTCTTCTATATTCCTTGGAAACAATCTTCTTCCTATGGAAATCTTTGAAGGCTGGGTTCCCTCTATATTTGGATATCCATTTCTTAGGAGGAAGTGGGGGTGTATCACCAAGCTGATCATCTAGTGGTTGTTTTTTCTCCTTTTCATCTAAGGAGGGTTCATTAGAACTGCTAGAGGATATGTGAACTTCTAAGACATTTACTTTTGGTGAAGGAGAGACAGGTTTCTCTACTTCTTGGGATGGATTCCTAACACTTGTTGGTTGGTTAGGTTTAACTGGAAGTTTGGTTTTGACACAATTCTTTTTATGCCATTTGAAATGTTTCTCAAAGTATTCAAAGAAAGGATAATCTGCTTTTACCTCTTTCATGAATAACTTCCATTTCTTCAAAACTTCAATTTTTTGTTCCTTGGTATGGTTAGCTCTATAGGCTTCTCTTTTAATTCTGTTCTCTTCAAAATTAAATTCCTTTTCATGAGCGTCCATATCAGGGATGAATTCTTTTGTCAACATTAGGAGCTAAGGATCATATTCAGGTTCTTGCTGAATAGGATTTCTAAAATCAGATCCTGATGGTGAAGGAGGCTTAAGACTATCTTGACTAGTGTTGTCTTCTTCTGGATCAGCAACTGAGTCTTGCTTGGCTGTGTAACAAGGGGTACTAACCTGGGAGTGGTCTTTAACACCTTGAAACTGTGGACCTAAGTCTCTCCTAGATGTAGGAAAGGGAGTTCGTGTTCTAGACAAACTACACTGGGATGCAGGTCTGTCTCTAAGGAGGATAGTTTGCTGCCTAAGGGGTTGGCGTAGATCTACGGATCTAGACCTTGGTCCTGATGTCCTTGGTATAGATCTAACGAAGACCTGGGCCTAGGGTCATCATATTCTAAAGGTGACCTAAACCTAGATTGGTCAAAGCTAAGTCTAACCGTTCCATCGGCTAACTGTTGGACAACATCTAGATCTGGGTTCCTAACAGGGTTTTGGATCTGTAGAGGATAATTTTCATTCTCTAAAGTCCATTGTGTTGGGAATGTGATTTCAGACCATTTCAGGGTTTTGGGTACCTGGACTGTTGATCTGACATCTGAAGTTTGGATAAAAGTGGTTTCACCTGCCTTTCTCTTATCTAAAGCTTGGATGGACATGTTCGTCCTCATGCACTTATAATACACTCTGTATATAAGAGCAAGCTGTCTAGTGCCATGTAACACAAGGGTTCCATGGGTTTTGATGTTGAGGGTGAGGACCTTCAAAATGTGTGGGTCGTCAAGCGCAATAGTGAGGTTTGGAAAATAGCCGAAGTGAACTGGACCGTTACTCAAACTGGATTCTATGGTACCTAGTAGACTATCGTTGAATCTTATCAGACGAGTATCTCTAAGGGCCATAAGGATCGAGTTATTCAAACCCTCTCTGATCAATGGTTTTACTCCAACTTGGACAAGTCCTATGTGGAGGAATTTATGATCTTTTTCCCTGTGAGCTTTTATGGCTGCAGGGAATAACAAGTAGCATGTTTCATACTCCTTGTTGATGCTGTATACTTGTTCTATAGTCCTAACATGGTAGTCCGTTCTGAAAGACTTTTTCAAGGACCATGACAAAGACTTATAGACTTGGGTTGTGGGAACTTTAGGTATGTTCCAATCTCCTAACTTCTGATCTAGATCTGAAAGCTAGTACGACTCTGAGTTGATTGTTCCATCTTCTTGTGGAATCTCAGGGAGGTTTGTACTGCTAGATCTAATACTGGTGAATGAGTCACTCCTTCTAAACATCCTATTTATCATTCTAGATTAGAAGCCTAAGAAATCAATTACAACCTAGACTACCTTTATCTTCCAATTTCTGGATCTAACCTTAAGTCTTAAGGAGGATAGTTGGCCAACAAGTGCGAATAAATAATACATAAATTATGTTTGTTAAATGAATTAAATTTTATAATAATGCTAAAACATTTGAGATTTATTGAGCATTTAAGGTTATATATATATATATATATATATATATATATATATCTATATACTCTTTAACCACCGTGGTAGTGATATAGTTGCCTCTCCCTTCAAACTCCCAACCAATGAAGAAAAGGTTGTCAAGAAGGTAATAGAGCAAAACAACTATACCAACCAGTGTCTAAGTATTATAGAAAACAGAAGTTCAAAACAGATGATTTCTATAATACTTGGAGGCTATTCGTTTCCATTGGAACTTCTCAGAGGGTTCTCTTCCTTTGTACTTGGATTTTCTCTTGGGGATGACTGAAGGTAAGCCATACTGTGTACAAAAGTTTCCTACTTCGTACTTGGCTTTGCTCTTGCTGGCTTGGCTTTGGATTTTCAAATCTCTGCACATCTTCATTCCTTCACTGCGGATCGTGCTAGAGATGTCTCCAAGTTAGGTTATCATAATCTATAACACCTAAGGGGCTAGAAAGGGTTTTTTTGACCTTCTCGCTGAACAAGGTGGGTAAGCCATTGATGAACTTCTCCTTCCAAAAGGGAGAGTTACAATCACTTCTATGCATGACTCTGGTGGTGAACACATCTTCATACCACCTGTATACTCCAAGGTTCTTACATTTAAGGTTACTCAATTGGTCATAAATCCTAGATGTGATGTTGCTAGGTTTACCTACGAAGTGTTTCATGATCGTATAGATCAGGGTATTGACTCCGTCGGGAACACCTCTTCCTATGCGGTCATCAAAGATGGGGTTATCATCCTTATCTTTTTGGACAGCATGCTTAATGTCTTCTTTAGATTCTTCTGTTAGGCAGTTGTTCCACCAATCTAGAAGTTTTCCTGTGAATCCTAAAATCATGAGCTCTATGACCTCTGTGTTTTGAAGTCCATCATTTAGGTAGTTATTGGCTACCATGGTCATGTGCTGAATCTTGTTTAGGATTTCTTGTTCTGATAATCCATCTATGTTCCATTCATAGAGTTTACTAGTGGATACTGTGAACTGGGTATTCCTTTCCTCAAATTGGAGGTCAGGGGGTGTAGGTCTGAGGTACCAATTCTTGGTCAGGCTAGTTGGGTTTACCCGGGGTTGGTAAAGCCTATTTACCTGTAAACCTCAAAATTGGTCTTCTAAATTTTCTATCTCCTTTTCAGTTTCTGAGGAGGTTCTACTAGAACTGCTAGAGGCTGTATGGGCTTCTGGGGTGATAAGCCGATTGTCTCTGGGTTGTTCTCTACTGGTTAAGGTGGTGTTTGGTGAAGGGGTGACTGGTTCCTTCTTCACAAGTTCCTCAAGCGTTTGGGTGACTATTTCTAAGGCTGTTTTGTCCTTAGGTCTGAGACTGGCTTGTCTGGTTGTTAGGAGCTTGACTAAAGGCTTTTCTATGGTCTGGATAGGTTTGCTAGGGTTTCCTAGCTGAAGGATAACCTTGTTGTCCATCCTATCGTCTATCCTATCAAGCTGTTTTCCTATAACTCCTAGACACTGGTTGGTATAGTTGTTTTGCTCTATTACCTTCTTGACAACCTTTTCTTCATTGGTTGGGTGTTTGAAGGGAGAGACAACTATATCACTACCACGGTGGTTAAAGAGTACAGCTTCCTGGGGAGGATGACTAGACCGAACAACTTTCTGATTTCCTTTGTTGTCTTCTGTGGTCCAGTTGGTTTTGGTGATGACACAAGACTTCTTATGCCATTCAAAATGGTTCTCAAAGTATTCAAAGAAAGGGACATTGTTGGATATCTCCTTCATGAATTCTTTCCATTTTTCCAAAACTTCCATCTTCTGTTCTCTGGTATGGTTGGCTCTATAGGCTTCTCTTTTGACTCTATTTTCCTCTTAGTCGAACTCCTTGCCTAAGGCATCCATATCAGGGGTGAACTCTTTCCTTATCACCATAAGCTGATGATCAATTTCAGTTTCTAGCTGAAAAGGATCTCGCATGTCAGTTCCTGATGGTGAAGGAGGCTTTTGACTATCTTGACTAGTGTCGTCTTCTTCTTGATCAACAACTAAGTCTTGCTTGGCATGTGTAACAAGGGGTACTAACCTGAGATTGGGTTCTTACACCTTGGAGTTCTGGTATATATATATATATATATATATATATGGAGATTCTGGCAATATGCCCTTAATTTCTAAAAAAAATTGGCAATATGCCCCTGTTTGCAAACTATATAGGTGCGTGCCCCTGTTTCGATACTCGATTACCCTAAAATCGAGTTCAATTAAATACTCGATTCGTAGAAAATCGAGTTATGCCCGATCAAACTTAAAAAATAAAAATAAATAAAAATAAATTGCATGGAACTCGTCATTCAGGAAATCGAGTTCCATGCAAAAAATATTTTATAAGTGTGATCAAGCCATATTCAGGGAGCCCTATAGTGGCGTTTTTAAGCCCTATAGTGATGTTTTAAAGCCCTATAATGGCGTTTTCCTGCAAACAAATTTTATAAGTCCCCATACCAGATTCAAGGAGCCCTATAGTGGCGTTTTTAAGCCCTATAGTGACGTTTTTAAGCCCTATAGCAGCGTTTTCCTGCAAAAAAAATTTTATAAGTCCCCATACCAGGTTCAAGGAGCCCGAATTTTTTTTGTAAATAACAATAAATATTAAAAAATTTAGTTAATTGTCACATTTCAAAACAATTTTGAAAACTAGCATCTTGAGTGTCTAAAACTCGAGTTCCAAGGTAAAACTCGAGTTTTTAAGTCTCGATTTGTAAGTGAATTAAGTTAAAGTGGAAAAAAAATCAGGCTGAAAATCGAGTTTTAAAAACTCGATTTCCATTAATTGAGAAAAAACGCTGCTATAGGTCTGTAAAACGTCACTATAGGTCTTAAAAACGCCACTATAGGACCCCCTAAACCTGTACTTATAAAAATTTTTTGCAGAAAAACGCCGCTATAGGGCTTTAAAATGTCACTGTAAAGTTTAAAAACGCCACTATAAGTGAAATTTTTTTCATGGAAATCGAGTTTTAAAGACTCGAGATCTATGTGGCATTTTCACAATCGCAACTCGAGTCTTTTGAACTCGAGTTATAATGTGGATCTCGAGTTTCTGAAACTCGAGATGCTATTTTCTAAAATTGTTTCAAACCGTGTCTAACTTACTACATAGAAAGGCTGAAGAAGGTTAGTCCGCTCAAAACCTCCAAGGAGCCCTATAGTGGCCTTTTTAAGCCCTATTGTGACGTTTTTAAGCCCTATAGCGGCGTTTTGGAACTCGACTTTTCTAAAATCGAGTTCCATGCATTTTTTTTTTGTTTTTTTTTTTTTTTTTTTTTTTAAGTTTTATTGGGAATAACTCAATTTTCTATGAATCGAGTATTTCATTGAAACTCGATTTTAAGGTAATCGAGTATCGAAACAGGGGCATATCCCTATATAGTTTCGAAATAGGGGCATATTGCTAAATTTTTAAAAAATTAAGGGCAAAAGGCTAGAATCTCCATATATATATATATATATTATAGAAAGAATGAAGTTTTATAGCCTTGAAAATATTGATAGGTTTGATAAAATTGAACTCCATTATCCACTGATTTTGTTTATTCAATTAATAAATTGACCTATTTAATTAATCCGGTTGGTTGGTAAAACAGTTTAAACAAATCAATGAATAAATTGAAGTTTGTATAGATTAAATTGTATATTTGGCTTGGTCATCAACAAGTACTTGACTGACTAACATCTACAAGGTGGCACTCTCCGCACACTTCATATAGAGCAAATTTGGTTTAGAAGAGTGAGAAATTAACTGCATTGATATCTTGGGTAAGAGGATACGCTATCGTTGCTATGATAGCTAGTACATACTACATTATAAATAAAAATAAAAATAAATATAAAGTTGACTACGTACTTTTGTTTCATGCACCTGGACCCTTTGTTGCATAAAAAATTAAAAATAAGCAAACTCGAATTGTGTTATTAACTTTGTCTGGTTCTCCTCAAAATTCAGGTCTTACCTTTGAATGTATTCCCAAGGAATACAGGGCTTATTTGGTACATGTATTTAAATACACGCTTTTAATTTTTAAACAATATTACACATTTCTTTACATACTTTTTTACTCACATATATTTCTAAAAAATACAAAGACCGTTACTAGAACCAAACAGCCCCACAATATCGCAAGTAGCTGTGAGTGTATGGTTAATAGATGTGCCACTGCCATGTATGCAATTCAGCTCCTCTTTTCTTTTTCTTTTTTTTTTTTTCTTTTTCTCCTCTTTAAAATAAAATTTTCTTATTTCAATACAAACAATAATTTTAAGCACATGCATTATATATACTAGTGTGTAATTCTGTACATATGTACGGATACAACTAAAAACAATCATAATTATACAATTTAAATTATACATTAAAAAAAAATGATGCTTAAATTATTCTAGACTCTTTAGATCAGCTTCACCTATTACTATATTATTATTATTATTATTATTATCTCCTCCACAACACCACCCCCCCCCCCCCCCCCCTCCAACCCAAACATAAACGAAAAATCAGCAAGACCTTCACTTACTCAATTTCCTTTTCTTATGCAATTAAATTCCATTTTCCACAATAATTCACCCTCATAAACAGAGCAATTATGACCCAGTCCAAATCAACAAAATCTACTGTCAAGTTTTAGACAGCCCTAAGAGCAAAATAGCTGATCCATGAACTCTTACAGTATCAAAATGTGGAGATTACAAGAAATGTCAAGAGAAAGAACGAGTAGTGGACATAAAAAGCAGGCTCTAACAGTGATGAATCCAAGATTAGCAAAAAAAAATGAAACAGTGATGAATACAATATTCCAAATTTCCCAATGTCCAGAAAATTTCAACAAAATTGCAGAAAGAAAATAGCTTAGCAAACGGAAATTGAATAGCAGCAAGACAATGACAGAAAAGGTGAGTTTGTAATTAGTTTAGAAATCATCGGCTACATAAATTAGTTTGTAATGGACACTCTTGGACCTCCAGGGGCCATTTCCTTCAGCGCATCCTTCCTTTTAGGGAAAATGAAAAATTTGCAGGTCCCAAAATGGGTTGAGGCATTGTGTAGGAGCAGATGGATCAGTTCTGCAATCATAAGTACTGTATGCAGCTCTTGAAGAAAATTGCCAGTCTTCTACAAGAGCAGAACATTAGGGCCATCAGTAACATATAAAAGTTTTTTTACTGCTAAACAGAATTTTAACAACAATAAACAAAGTGTTATACTATGCAATGGCGATTCTGAATAACCATCTCATATGAAAAAATGCAACAGCTCACATACCCGACAAGCAAAAAAAGACTCAGGAGTTCATCATTTTATATTTAAGTGTGAAACCACAATTCAGTGATTTGACTGCACTCAACATAGCTCTATACATTGTAGATATGCATATTGGCTACAGACACTGTGACTCTACAAATATATATAAACTAAATTTGGTTTTGTAAATCACCATTTATGAAGTAAATTATGTATAAGTATCCAAAAAGGTAGGAGAAAGCAAACCTAACAGTTCCCAGTCAGCTTCCTGAGTTAGTCTTCGAAATCAGAGCAATCTGGCCATCTTCAAAAGGTAAAAACCATATAGAAAATGTTAGAACCATAAAAATAAAATAAAAAAAAAAAAATTCAAGTGTATGCCAACAAATGGAACGATTAACCGAATAAATTGTATGAGTAAACTTACCCACTATCCTGGATGTCAACAAATGGAATGTGGTCAATCTTGGACAGCTCATTGTCTTCCAAATTGGGGCAATCATAAATGATCAGCGTTTTCAATTGGGTGAGGCGTCGCATGGCTTCCTCGGTGGGCAGATGCACCAAGTGATTGCAATCCACAATATACAGCTTTTGAAGAGAGGAAAGGCAACCCAAACACTCTGGCAAAGCTTCTATTTCAAAAAATCTCTGTATCCACAGAATTTTAAGGGTAATGAAGTATTGAATTTGGCCCAGGAGAGAGTGAGCTGACTCACACAATTTGAGCTTTTGGAGAGAGGGGTGGGAGTGTTGAATGGAAGTAGAACCCACACACTGGACACCTGGCCAATACCTCAGCTCAGGACATTCCCATACTACCAACTTCTGAAGGGACACGCAGGTGTGCAGTGAGTCTGGCAAATCTCTCAGTTCATTACAGTAACTTATGGTCAACTCCTCAAGGCATGGAAACACCAACACCTCACCTGCATCCTTCCACTCTTCTAAGGCAATCATCTCCACCAATTTGAGCATTCTCAATGCCGGAAATAATGTAGTAGTATTTCTGTGACTCCCATCACTGTAACTGTAAAACTCGCTTCCTATACTTCTTACCTTCTCCATTCCTATTATTTCAAGAACCCTAAGACAGGGTAAATGTCCCAGGATGGGAACTTCTTCACATTCCTTACATCCATTCAAATAGATCTCAATCAAATTTTGATATAGCGACAAACCAACCCATGATGGGAATTTCTTTCCTCCATACCTTTCGATTGTTAAGCTTTTCAAATTTGGGTGAGGCTGGAGGCCTTCCAACACCTTTTCATCTTTATCATAGCTGTCCGCTGCTCTTATTGATGATGTCCAGTGTAATCCCAACTTGAACATTTCCTTTTCTTTTAATTTTGCACTTTTGGCTTCTTCCTCATCTTCCACCTTCTCTAGATTACTTATTTTTATTTCTCCCCTGAGATTCTTTAAAGCTCCCAATTCCTTAATCCGATAACCTTCATCTCGACCCACAACAAATATTGGCAATGTTTGAAGGCAAGTCAACCGCCCTAGATTTTTAGGTGCTTTCTTAATTTCATCAATACAAATATGTCTCAAGTTAATCAAATTGCTTAGGTCTTTTGGAAGTTCCATGAGAAACCCTTCGATTCTTAAAGTTTGCAAATTGTAAAGCTTAGTGATTGAATTTGGTAAATGATTAATTCCAGTGATGTGAAGAAGCCTTAGATGTATTAACACATCAATTGATTCTGGCAGTTCTATCTCCTTATATCCATATAACTTTAAAACACGCAAGCTTTTAAATTCTACTAATAATCTGATGCCAAAGTCAGCATTCTCTAAAATTAATGTGCATAATTTTGTGAAACAATCACCTTTAAATGAAATTCCTGGTGTCGTTTGGCCATCAAATCCAAAAAATAAACTTCGTACGTCGCTGAAATTATCTGAAGTTGAAGATTTTGATTTTGAAATTAAGAGCACAAAATCATGTACGGAATCATGCATTCTATAGCTGATAATATTACCATACTCATCCCTTTTACCATTTTGTAAAAAGGATTTGTCTAATAAAATTTCAAAATACTCATAACCAATATCCTCCATCACCATCCTTTCTTTAGATGGTTCAAGAAACCCTTCAGCCATCCAATGCTGAATTAGTTCATCCTTTCTAATTTCATAATCTTTAGGGAAGATTGCACAATATGCAAAACACCTTTTTAAAGATGATATTGTAAGACTATCAAATCTTGACTTCATTTTGAGAAAGACATCATCATCATCATCCAGTAAATCCCAACTTTTTAGGACACGGTATTCTCTTCCTGTAACTTCTGAATCATCAAGGGAGTCTATATTGTCTAGTCTAATCTTGGGGTTTGAATTCACAATTTTAAGACCCAAGCCATCTACTTCATTCACAATATTATCCAATGCAAGTTTGACAGTCTTAACTTTACCAAAATTGCATAATGAAAAACTAGGTACCTGATTCATCATTTGGTATTTCAGGAAACTGTCGTAGCTGAACTTATCTAGCACATTATCAACCTCATCAACTTCATCTTTAAGCTTTGTTAACCAAATCCTCACGGACTCATCGCTTACTTGTCTTTTTTGAGCATCATATAACATGATATGAATCTTGCATAACGTGTAAAGAAGATTTTTCAGCTCCTTGTTCTTGGGATGGTCAGTGGTAAGTGAAAATACATTGGCAACTAGTCTGTCCACAATATCATCGAGGAAAATTTCAACTATAAATTCTTCCTTGACCTGCAAAAGAGAAATTAGTATGAAAATGTTTCCAAAGTGTTAAAAAGGTATGGCTTTGTTAGAAATAAACAACTATGTTGGGACTAAACAAACACCTGTGTGACAATTCTATCCATAATTTTTGATGATGAAGCTGAAGTGATTTTTCTCTCGTTAGCACTGCTTGAGGATGATGAACATTTAAGCTTTTTGTTAGTCTCTTGAGTTGCCAGGGCTTCCTTTTGAACTTCTTGAGACACGGCTACACATGCCACAATGTCACGGCCTGAAACTCCAGCCAAGTGTGCCTTAATCCTTGTTGCACCTCCAGGAAAATCACCATGACAAAAATTGCATTTGAAACCATCTAGACGTTGCTCAGCATAATCCCAAAATTGATCTCTCTTTCTACCCATATTTCTTTTTTCTTAACAATAAATACATAAAGAACAAAATTTCATAACGGAATAGAAATTAATACCCAACTCAGATCTATATCAGTATCAGTTCTCAACAATTGTCCCAAAATTGATCTCTCTTTCTACCCATATTTCTTTTTTCTTAACAATAAATACATAAAGAACAAAATTTCATAACGGAATAGAAATTAATACCCAACTCAGATCTATATCAGTATCAGTTCTCAACAGTTGTTACTATTGAGCATGTATGTGTTAATTAAACTATTTATTCAGCCAAAAAAAAAAGCAACACAGCATAGGAGGCATGTCAGAGTGCACTTACTTCAGTATAATTAGCTTGCAAGCAAAAACTCTGTGAAAACAAATAGGTAGATATGCAGTCAATGGACGTCAGGAAGAGCGAGAGAGAGCGAGAGTGAAAACTCTGTGAAATGAGCAAAACACAGAGAGAGAGAGAGAGAGAGAGAGAGAATAAGAGAGAGAAGAGTTCTCGCAATTTATATTCGTTTTAAAGAGAGCCGTTTTAAAGTTTTAATCATTATATTTGTTTTAAAGTTTTAAACCGTCCGTTTTCAAAAAAAAAAAAAAGGGGGTCCTATAATAAAAAAAAAGTTTTTAACGGTCATATTTTCAGAAATCGTTTCTCTAACGGCTATATTTTAAAAAATTCATCTCGGGTTTTAAACGGTCCTGTCAAAAAAAAAAAAAAAGGTTTTAGAAGGTCATTGTTTCAGAAATCGTTTCTAACGGTTATATTTTTAAAAATTCATCTCTTTCAACGGTCAAATCTTCGAGAGGAAACGGAAGTTTTCCAGGTGCCGATCCAAGTCTTTTATTTATTTATTTATGAGAAAGACACATAAAAATGCACAACTTTATACTACAACTAGTAAAGTGACGAGTTGTAATTGGTGAATGTATGATAGTGGGTCATGTGGAGATACTTTCACCACTCACAACTTACCAAATGGCGAGTTGTGTGACGAATTGTGACACAAAATTGTGCATTTTTTTACTTCCCTACTCTTTATTTATGTTTTTTGAGAAGGTGGTCCAAGGCGTTTAAAAGGGTTAAAAAGCATGTGAATTGTGGCAGCATTTTCATAAGACTTTCCTAACAAATTAGAGGTAATAATAAGTTATTATTAGAAAAAAGAAATCTGTATTAAGAAAATTAGATCAGATTATCGCTAAGATTAAAATTGATGTTACAACCCTATCTAAAAAAAAGTCATTTAACATCATTTCCTTCTCACTTGTTATATATTTTCCATAAAAATACAACTAAAATTTAAAGAAAAGTACATATTAAATTTAATAAATCATATAGTTGAATTTTTATAATATCTTATAAAATTATATTATGATATTACAAGTATACTACTAAATTAAAATATAATAAAAGAAATAATTTAACATATATAACCATTATTTTAGTCCCGATTTTTTTTTTTTTTTGGTACAAATTCATAATATACCTATACACGAGTTTATTTACAGTTTTTTTCATTTCCTTTTCTTATTTTTTATTTTTTAATCTTGAGCCAAATAAAACATATATGTATTACATGTAGGGGTGGAACTAGGACTGGGATTTAGGAGGGTGGCTTTGCTAGTGTCCTTTGGCTCTATTGTTGCTGCATAACTGCTAAGTGCTTTTTTTTTTGGGTAAAATTGGTTTATTGCACTTAAATTTTTTTATTTTTTACTTTTTGGCTTTGTTATTGGTAATTTTTGTTGTTGGGCTAATTGTTTTGGGCTTGAATATTTTGTTTTAGATTTTAGATGTATAAATATTTTTATGCCCTCTAAAAGGAGGAAAAATGTTAGAGTTACAAATTTTTTTACAAATTATTGATAAAGTGAGTGATTATTGATAAGTAAAAAAGTGATATAAGTGACTAGCGTAGATATGTACTAGTAATAATTTGTACCTTAACAGTTTGTAACAATATTGTAGAAAAATTTGTAGTTGTAGCATTACTCTTAAAAGAATCGACAATATTGTTGAGGGAGTAAAGTGTAATTTTATAAAACAAAATTCTTAAAAGTAGTACCTATATATATATATATATATATATGCTAGTAATTAAAAAAAAAAACAGAAAAACAAAAAAACAAAACAAAACAAACAACCAAAGGGTCAAAGCAATGATAAGTGACAAGTCAGTCTGGCAAATTCTTGGTTTTTTCCTTAACCAACTCATCAACTAGAATGATTTTATCTCATCATAAGGATTTAAAGTTGTAGAGACCAAAAGGGGTTTTGCAATCCAAAAAATGTCACATTGCCTAAAGAAGCACATGACGATGTGCTTATAAGGGCATCCACAACAGTGAAGCTAAAAATTTAGTTATTTGACACTACAAAAAGTTAGTTTATCTATTTTACCTACTCACTTTATAAAACATCCAGCAATGGTGGATCTATTTTAGCTTTCAACACAATAAAGTAATATAAACATTACAATAAAATAATATATCTACTACAATAAAATAATATATTCACTACAATAAAATAATATATCCACTACAATAAACAACAATCACAACCACCACAACCGCTACCACTGCCACTACCGTCGCCACCATCGTCGCCACATGATAGCAAATAATCGTCTAGTATTAACAAGTAATTTTTTTAACCCCAAATTATACTTATACATTTGTTTTTTACTAAAACAATTACTCAATCATCATGAAAGCAAATAATCATCTAGTGTAACAATAGTATTTTGCTTTAACCCCAAATTATACATATACAAATTTATCTTTTGACTAAAAAAAATTTCTCAATCATCATGATAGCCTATTATTATCTAGTATAACAACATTATTTTTTTAAAAACCAAATTATATATATACAAATTTATCTTTGACTAAAACAATCATCTCAATTGTTTAGAAGTAATTTTGGAACAATGTAAACTATGAAATGGAGGAACTTTATAAGAAAACATATAAAATAGAACACATATTATAGTTGGAACAATGTAGTCCATAGATTACTCATATACATAACTCAAACCAAATTACAATAAAACTCACACACTCGCACAAGTTCCTATGACTTATGCTTCTCAACATATAAAAAAGGAAGTTCCTACGACTCGCCTTGGAATTGCTATAAATATTCAATGAGGTCCAACTGGAGTTGAGAATGAATTTCTTGATCTCTAATATGTCCATAACTCTCAATGTATGCCATAAATCCATCACTTTGTTCACATGACACTTGCATAGGAGGATTATCCACTCCATCTATTTGTTCATAATCCATGTCTACCACTTCATTATCATCCTGCTCATCTTCAACAATCATGTTATGGAGAATTATATGATCTTTTGGAGTGTTTCAAGATGAAAAAATTGTGCAGGTCCACAAACAATTGCGAAACGTGCTTGAAGCACTCCAAATGCACGCTTAACATCCTTCCTATACGCCTCTTGGGCTGCTGCAAATAATTTTTGCTTTTGTCCTTGTGGAGATGGGATTGTTTTCACAAATGTTGCCCACTTTGTATATATGCCATCAGTAAGGTAATATCTCATTGTGTAGTTATGACCATTGATTGAGTAATGTACTGCAGGAGCATATCCTTCAACAAGATCATTAAATATATGAGACCGCACTAACACATTAATGTCATTATTTGACCCTAGTAACCCAAATAATGCATGTCATATCTAAAGATCATATGATGCTACTGCCTCCAAAATAGTAGTAGGCTCACAAATATGACCACAGTATTGACTTTTCCATGCAGTTGGACAATTTTTCTACTTCTAATGCATCAATCAATTGAACCTAACATACTAGGAAAACCTCAGCGTTCGCCATGAGATAACAGTCTAGTAATGTCTTCATTGTTTGGCTTTCTCAAGTATTCCTCAAAGAAAACATCAATTACCACAGGAACAAATTTTTTCAAACTTTCTAATGTAGTAGTTTCTCCAATTTGCACATATTCATCCATGAAATCACCTGATACTCTATATACAAGCATTCTAAGTGCAGCAGTTATCTTTTGTAAAGAAGATAAACCAAGTTTGTTGGCATTATTTCTTTTTTGGACAAAGTAAGATTCATTAGCTTCTACTTTAGATTGAATACGGAAAAAGAAAGAATGCTTCATCCAAAATCTCTTACTAAATTAAGTGGGTGGATGTATTGATGTGGGAGCAAAATAGTCAAGAAAAAGCATCTTATGGCCTGCCAAATGATTACGTCAGATATAGCAACAACGTTTAGGTTGTGATGTTTCCATAACAAGTTATTCGATTATCTCATCCTCATCTGAGTCATCAAGAAGCAACTTGCGAAACAAAGAGCAATTCATGGATGCAACCTTCAAGACAATTGGAAAACAATTATTACTATAAATGAAAGAAACATAACCAATTCATGCTTTTAGTGCCATAAGCAATCATTATACCCACAAGCACACACGCACAAGTCACAACACAAAAAAGATGAACAATAAATTTAAAGGTTTATACAGAATCATTATACCCGTAAACCACGAGCAATTAAATTTCAGACTAAACCTACACTTGTGAGAGAGAAATGACAAGGCATTGGCATCTAAATAGTGGATAAAAGCTAATTAAGATGTTAAGGTGAACCATTTTGCTACAACACAAGCTTAAATCATTGCCCATTGCTCATCCTAACTTGAACATATATACAGAATAAGAAAGTTTTCCACATGGCATTCAAATTTGAAATAATGTAGACTAGGCATCAAGTTTGGTTGAAAGAGGGTGACAAGAATACTAAGTTCTTTTATGGTAAAGTAAACAAAAAGATCAAAGCAAAACAAGAGGAAATTAATCCCTCCCTTTCCCATTCCTCCACATCAACCAAACAATGATATCCTATCCTTTCTCTCATCTTTTTATTATTATAGATGCAAGAAACATAACCAATTTATGCTTTTAGTGCCATAAGCAATCATTATACCTGATGATGCCAAAAATCGTAAGTAAATCGTACAGTGCTCACGTGATCTAGACAAAAACCTGCACAACACAAAAAGATGAAAACTCTACAAAGAGTACTGGTGTTGTACCGGCCAAATACCCTCTGAATGTCAAGTTAGAGAACTTTCACCACTCTAGAGTGCTAGGGTTAGGGCGAATTATGCGTACCTTCGTTTGTGGGGGGTTTGAGGGTTTTTATAGTAGTATAGAGCTGACATTTGTTTCTTGGTGGAGAGGGTCTTTTCTTGTAGGGAAAATCCTTATTAATACGCGTATATTGCGGGATCCTTTCTTTGTAGGGATTTCCTTGTATAGATATTCGTGGAGGTCAAGCACGGCCACGCTGGACTCGTCATCCTCTTTATCCCGTCAGCTCCTTTACTTCCGTCGTCTTACATAGTTGTCATCGGGTATTGAGGCAATGTCATCAGCTTATGGACTCGTCGGCTTCTTCTCAATTACAAGAAGCTGAAGGGCTCGATAAACTCGTCAGCTTCTTTGTATGCAACGAGTTTATCTCTAAAAATATCCTTATCAGCTGCCCCCTACTCCATGACTCTGTCGACTTTAGTTAACGGGTTGTGGAGTGTAAATTTCCTTTCATTTATTATTTATTTGTTGAAAAAATAAAAGTGCCTATTAATGACTTCTTTGAGTAGTTTTTATTAAATGCTGGGACATGTGGCATAGGCCGGTTGGCCTTGTTTCTGAACAACGGCGTCACTTCATTCCCACGCTCTTTCGTTCTATAAATAGTTCTCTTTCTCCCCTCATTTTCCTCTATTTCATCTTTGTAAGTTTTTAAGAGGGAGAGCTGTTGAACTGTTACTTTGCCGCCGTTAACTTGCAGATCCTGTCGCTTCTATAGAGTCGTCAACTAATCCAGAAAGCTCCCTTCTCACATTTCTCTTTTTCTTTTTACTTTCGTTTTCTAGTCAGTCATTACTTCTATAGAGAGGCCCATCGAATAGGTTCTTAGAATACCTTCATCGCTTTGTAGGTGAATAGAAGTCAAGTGATAAAGAAGCGACGAGTGAGCAGTCATCGTCAGCCCGTGAGGGAGCAGGCTATGACGAAGTTTACCCATCAGGTCATGGGCCCAAGGAGGGCTTATCCTAGTCATCGGAGAGGGAAACGTCTGCCTATTCTCCTGATGAAGAAGGGGAAAATTTTGACAGAGAGGAAGTAGAGGGAGATTTGGGGAATGAGTGCGATGAGGGAGAAGGGGACAGAGTGCGAGAGGAGGGCATAAAGGATGACAAGGACGAGTAGTCAAAGAAGCCGTCACCTTCCAAACAAAGTTATGGAATTAGTAAGAGCTCAATGATGGCAACGGGCCCTGTCACCCAGGGAATCATTTGCCGTTTTCTTACGCATAAAGGATAAGCCGTCAAGATGGTTGAGTTAATCATCAAGGAGACAGACTTGGACCCTTGTGCTAAGTAGGAGATCGAAGACTTGGGGGTGTCGGGTCTTTTTAACCTTTCAAGGGAATGTCCTTTTCTTAGACTATCTACCATCCCGTTGCTTATTCACTAGCTAATGATTGTTTGGTTTTCAAGTGTTGGTGTGCATGAAGGCGCTTCAAGATAAAAGCATCGCCGAGGAGGGGGTGATCGCTCATCATAGGAAGAAAAATGAAACGTTGAATAATGAACAAGCACAATATAAGGGGGTCCTTCGTACTCTTAACAAGGAGGTGACAACTTTGAAGGAAAAGCTAACAAAGGAAGCCAATCTCCAAAGAAAGGAAAGTGTGGAGAAGGAGCTGACGGCTCTTGTTGAGTAGGTGAAGACGGTTAGGGCCGATGCCATAGCGGAGTTCACGGCTTCTCAGCCCTTTATTAATGTGTGTGCAGTGTACTATGGTGATGAGTTTGATGACTGACTGAAGCAGGTTGGGTCTGTCTACCTAAATCTTAACCTATCCAACATCACCATGGATGATCCACTGCCGACAACCCCTGCTGATGGCGATACCGTCAATGAGGAGACTAAGGACTCTACTCTTGCTGAGCAGGGTTTGAAGGATGACAGTATGGTGCTTGCTCAACCTACTCTAGGGAGACCCATCACTCCCGTGATCCCGTCTGCTGAAGATCTTAAAGATGCCGAGAACCCTTCTGCACAGGATGCTCAAAACTCTCCTGTTAAGGATGACAAGAACCCTCCTGCTAAAGACGTCCATTCAGCCTAGTTTTCTTTTAAAAATTCAATTTTCTTGCTTCTTATTTTCAGACGATGTTGAGTGCCCTTCTATTTTTAGACTTTTGTTGTAAACACATTTTTATTATTCGTGGTGTCTGTTTGATATATTACACCCATTGTTTTCTAGTACGTTCTTGTTGTGTGTTGATTTTCTATCTTGTGATATGCATCCTTTTGTTCCCTTAATGATGGACTTGTCCACTTGTGGGTTTGATAACTTTAAGGCAAATTTCGGAAGAAAACGACAAAAAATCCTTGGTGGAGCGTTAGCCAAGTCGGAGAGAGAGGAAGATTTGAAAAACTTTTGAAAAAGTGCCTTTGAAAAAGTCTAATCTGACTTTTAAAAAACATGATTCACGAGTTTTGATCGATCAAAAAATAGCCTCGATCGATCGAAACTGACAGAGGCTTTAACAAAACAATTTTAAAAGAATTCGATCGATCGAAAAATAGTTTCGATCTATCGAAACAGACAGAGGCTCTCTCTAACAAATTTAAAATTTTTCGATTGATCAAAAAATAGAATGGATCAATCGAAATGGGCAAAGGCTCACTAAATTTAAGGAAAAACACAGTTTTTTGAAAAACATTTAGAATCAACTCAAAGCATTGAAATTTAAGAACAAAATGCATTAGTATATGATGATATGATTTTCAAAAACAAGAATTTTAAGCCCAAATTCCCAAAAACAAAATTTCTTGCATTCTCCATAAATTTTCAAGTAACAAATTAATTTTGCACAAAATTCAAAGTATTTGCAAAACATGGTTGGTCAAACCATTAACACACACAATAACATGTACAAAGTTTAGCAAAGAGTAACTCGTATAGTGCGTGCAACTAGCAAAAACTTGAGATACATGTGAGGTGATATGTGAATAGCAATCAATCACAAAATCTATAAAATTCATCACAAAGAATTTAAAAGAGACTTTCACCTAAAGAGTCACATCATATAACTCTCACATCTCCTAGATTATAAGCTTGCAATCATATAAGTTTCTTGTATTTATGCCTCATAATATACATACCAATTTTAAGTCATGTGAGTTTGGCATCAAGCCTAATAGTACACACCAATTTCAAGTATTAAGCAATTTAAACTGAGGCTTCACCTTATATTCTTTTTGTGCATGTGCTACACTTTTTCGAGTACAAAATCTTATGATATGCACTAAGGTATTCATGATTGGCTAGTGAACAGTGGTGAGATGGTTATTTATGCCTTTCTCTAAACATTCAAAAACATGTGACTTCAAGATTAAGACAGAGTAATCAAAAACCATAAACATCTTTCCCACACAACATGCACTAGAAAGTTTCAACTAGTAAAGTGCAATAAGTAAGCTCATCTAAGCTAAACAAGATACAAATGACATGTTATGTGAAAATAAATTGACCAACCTTGTTCTCAAAAACCAAGAAGAATAATATAAAACAAAATTTGCTTCCCTTTTCATCCTTTTTTTATTTATTTATTTATTAAAAAAAAAAAAAAAAACACCTAGAATGAAATGCATGAATGTTATGCAATTCAAACCCTAGAAAACAAAACCAAGGAAAAATGGTCACAAAGGGTAGAGCAATGAAGCAGAAGGACCATGTCAAAAAAACTCAGTTAGTTCGAGTCTTTTGCATCCAAAACCTTTTAGATGCACCATGAGCATTGGAGTTCTTATTCACATGGGAATTATTACCAACTCCAGGATTGGAATAAAGGTTTAAAGCCTTTACCAATTCACCAATAAGTACCATAGGATCTTGTGCTTGAGGCACAGGTACTTTTGGTTTGTTTGCTCTCTTTGTAGCTTGCAGCTTATAACAGTTTGGACAAATGTGTCCAGACTTTCCACAAAAGTGACAAACCCATGCAGGCTTATCATGTGTCTTATCCTTAGATAGGGTAGGCTTCTTAGACTTAGACTCTTTTAGATCAATCCTAATCTTCCTAGATGGTGAAACTTCTATGGGCTTGACAACCTCACTCACAGGAGGTTTGACAGTTTCACTCACTATCTCACTCACAGAAGGTTCAGAAGAAGAAGATGAAGGAACAAACTTTGTGGAATGGGGAGCAAACACAGAGATGCTTTCAACATAACCTAATCCAATTTTGTCAGAAGAAGACTTTTGAACACTCAACATTTAATCAAGTTTAGAACTAGTAGATCTAGCAACAAGTAAATCAAGTTCCAAAGATTTAACTTTATCAACCAAAAGCATATTCTCAGTTTTCACATTGTTCAAAAGTTCATTAGCATCAAACAATTTAACAAGCAAATTCTTCTTATCAAGCTCAAGAGATTCAATTTTCTTCAGGCCAAGTTCAACATTCATAGCATCCTTTGCAGCAACTTTGCAAATTTTATTATAGGCCTCTTGAAGATCTACATCTTCAGAGAGTTCCCCATCAAAAGGGTTCTCTTCAACAAATATGCTCTCATCGACTATAGCAGTAGCGGTGAAAGCAATGAAGTTTCCATCCTCATCACAATCAGACTCATTATCAGAAACTTCACCATCACTAAGGGTTACAGCCATAGCCTTACCCTTAGACTTCAAATAGGTAGGACATTCAGATTTCATGTGTCCATACCCTTGACATTCAAAACACTTAGAACCCAAAGAATTATTAGAAGATTGACCTACTTTTTCTCGAGGTTTATCATTATTGTTAACCTTAGTGGGATCATGCTTCCTAAAGTTTCTAGGTTCAACAGTGTTTATGTCTCTTGCCTTTCTGTTACTGTTCCTGAGAAAGTTTCTAAAATTCTTGGTAAGATAAGCAATCTCTGTAGCAGAGAGCTCATCATCAAATCCACCACCTTCAATATCATCAACTGATTTTAGAGCCATTGATTTGGATTTGGTAGTTTTGGGTAGATTTAACTCATAAGATTGAAGAGATCTTACGAGTTCATCAACAGGGATGGAGTCCACATCCTCGCTTTTAGTAATAGCAGTCAACTTGGGTCTAAAGTCTTCAGTTAAAGATTTAAGAATCTTCCTAACAATTTTAGGTTGATCATAGATTTCACCCTAGTTAAAAGCAAAATTAATAATATCATTCAATTTAGCATAGAATTCATCAAAAGATTCATCATCAGACATCCTAATGCTTTCAAATTTAGAAGTCAATTGCTGCAATTTATTGATTTTGACAGCCTTTGTGCCTTCATGCACAGTCTGGAGGATATTCCAAGCAGTATGAGCAACCTCAACATTAGAGATTCTTTTAAATTCCTCCATAGAAACAGCATTAAAGATAGCATTCATAACCTTGCTATTAAACGCAACTGCTTCTTTTTGAGAAGTTTCTCACTCACTAACAGGAGTAGTGGGCTTCTCCCATTCGTATTCAACGGAGTTCCACACTCTCTCATTAATAGATTTCAGGAATGTTTTCATCCTTACTTTTCAATAAGCATAATTATTCCCATCAAAGTGAGGAGGAATAACTAAAGAGTGTCCGTGTTCAATGACAATAGGGGTCAAGGATCAGCTCAGTGATCAAAATATCAACAACAAAAGAGCAACCTGCTCTGATATCACTTGTTAGTTTTTAGACCCCTTAAAAACCAATTGATTTAACCTAGGTAATTAGCCAAGTGATTACTTAGTCCAAATTACAAGTCTAGGTTATTACAATCAAACAATCATATCATGCATAGCAGCGGAAAAATAAATAACACAACGATATGATAACCCAAGAAAACTAAACCGGTAAAAAACCTGAGGATGATTTAACCTAGCTATCCTCAAGGTAAAAAACAAATCCACTAGAAAGAATCGAAGTTCATATAATAAGACTTACAAGCCCCCACGCTCGACTTCTTATTGCTACCAACCAATAGAACTTACTGACACGACCACATGCAAGCTCCGAATCTATGAACTCCTTTTTTCTTGGATTCACCACCAGACACAAGCACACCCACTTATGTTTTCTTCAAGCTTCAATGGCAACAACTGAGTTGATCATCAAGGTCTAGATAGCTCTTCTCCTTGAAAACCCTAAATTTGTGTAAAAGAAAGCTCCTCTAGATCTCACAAGAGATTTACACAAACAGCAATATGAGCAACACTACAACGTGACTAGGGTTTGCCTTTTATACTTAGGACAAATAAGAAACCCTAAAAACGTTTTAAAACAACTAGGGCTGAGTTAGAAAATTTTGCAGAAAAACATTCTGCCTGAGCTTCGATCGATCGAAGCCTAAGCTTCAATCGATCGAGCCAGGCCGAAATGCATTAATCTTTTCTGCATTAAGCTCGATTCCAACTTTAAATAAATGCACAACTTTGAGCAAGACTAAAACACTTCTAAACATATTGTTTTGATCATGGTTTGCCAACAATAAAAATTAGAGTTCTAAATACATAAAATCCTAAATCTTTAGAACCTAACAAAGTTCCTAAGAACATAAAATCCTAAATCTTTAGAACCTAACAAAGTTCCTTGCCGGTTGATGGATCATAGGGGCGTGTCTCTGACATTGCTCACATTTTCGCACATACTCATTAGCATCCTTCTGCATTTGTGGCCAGTAAAATCCTTAGGTTATTGCCCGGTGAGCTAACGAACGGCCTCCTTCATGACCGCTTCATACCCCATCATGTAGCTCGGCCAGTAGTTCCCCAACCTTGCTGGGGTGCAAGCACTGCAAGTAAGGCCCACCAAAAGATCTTCGATATAGCTTATGATCGGCCGACAACCAATACCGAGTAGCTGTTTGACATACTTTTTCTGCTTCCTTCTCGTCATCCGGCAAATAATCCTCGGCTAGGAACTTGATTATTAGATCCATCCAACACAGCCCGACCGTTGCCACATGTGAGACACCTGCTCCTGCACTGATACTTGGTTCTGCTACCAGCTCTACTTTTATTAACTGAGGAATTCCCTTGGTTGATGAGGACACTAATGTGGCCAAAGAGTCGGCGTGCGGTTCTGTCCCCTTGCCACCTGGACCATTTTAACGCTTAGAAAGCGGTCTATGGTTTGCTTCACTGGCCGTAAGTACCTCATTATCCAGGGGTCCTTAGCCTCAAACCTTCCTTGTACCTGATTGACCACCAACCAGGAATCTGAATAGACTTCTACCTTCTTAGCACCCAAGTCTAATACAACTCTTAACCTGGCCAGCAAAGCCTCATACTAGGCTTCATTGTTGGAGGTGAATGTTCAAAAAGTGTGTAAAACACCTTGAACATTAAGACCCCCAAATTACAAATTACCAATTCAAGCTTATTATCAAACAATGTATGTGCGGAATATAAAAATAATCTAAAACAGAATTGATAAAACAATGTAAACCAAAAAAAAAAAAAAAATCACAACCACAGCAGAAATAAAATGGCAAAGATTAAGGGAAGAGAGATGCAAATACAAAGACAACACAGTGATGTGTTATCGAAAAGGAAACCGAAGTCCTCAGCATAAAACCTCTATGCCGCCCTCCAAACGGTCAATAATCCAATAGAAAATAAAGTTGGGATGCATGAACAGCAGAAGACCCTCCAAGTCTAATCTACCCAGTATACCTAAGCTCTCCATGCTTCTTGCTCCAACAAGGTTACACCAAACCTTTGTCTTCTCTAGCTTACCGGATTCCGCTATAGCCCATAGCATCAACCAAGCCTTACCGGCTTCTTTTTGCAATTCCCCAAAGCTTCCCAAGCTCCAAAAAACTCTCTACACTCTAAAGAGGTGTAGGTTGTGTTTGGGTATAAATCTCCTCTCAAGGTATGACAATGGGAGAGGGATAGAGAAGAGGTGTGAAAGTGCTTTTTTTTTCTTTAGCACACAGGCCCAAGGATCCTGGGCCAAATAGTTGTATTTTGGTGGACTGGGCTTGGTTCACCGCAGCTAAATAAGGGCTGATTACGAACCAAGTTGTGCGCAAGTCATATAAATCTCCTCAAGGCAAAAATGCGATTCCTCCTAAGCAATAAAATACCATTATAAGTGTTTTAGTATCATAAAATGACCTTTTACTCTTACAAAATAAGTAAAATAGATGTTCATATATTCACAATGAGAAAGAGATTGAAATAGAATATTTAAGGCTTATCTTTTATCGTATAAACATTTTAAAGAATTCCTTCACTTGGTACCCCGGGCTTACTGTCGTGGGATCCCGGGACGTATTAGGCCTGTAAGAACCCAAAATCTCTGATTCTCTGCACTATACAATAATATATATATATATATATATATATTAATACATATACATATATGTAAATGAATTTCATGAGAATGATTCAGCCACGAGGATCCTGGCCCCAATTCTCACAGACTTATGCTTTTGCACAAGACTTGTGGGATTTGGAACTCAAGTCTGAGTGGCTTTACTTAGGCCGGGACTCAGCTTTACAAGCAAGAATATATATGTATTGAGCAGCAAGAAGCAGTAAAGAAATATGCAAAGTAACTGTTAGAAATTCTCAAATCAATATGAGATATTTCATTATTTTTCTTGATTGTGGATTACAAATGTGCTCACTAAGACGTGATACAAGGTTCAAATAAGCTCAAAAATTACAGACTTTGATGGCTATTCAAGCCTCTAAGACTTGCAAAGTTTGAATCCTTTTGAATCCAAGTATGTGCTATAGTGGCTGTTTCTGGGATACCGGGAGACATTCCTATGTTTTTCTTAAATTTTACAGAGTTCTAATGACTCTGTTATGATATTCTTCCTACTGAAAATCCTCCCCGCCCCCTTCAACATGGGTCTTCTCTTCCTTTTATAACGTGTTTTCTAGGGCTCCATGGTACTAGTGATTTCTCTCTTTTGCCCCTCAGAGCTCGTGCTGTGGGGCTGGTCTCTTCCCTTTTTTTCTCATGGTTTTCATCTTTTAATTCTGTTTCTCTAAAAGTCACTTGCTGACTTTCCATTCCGGGGCGTCCTAGCCTTCAATCTCTCTTCCTTCAAGATTTCTCACTTTTCAAACTCAGCTACGGTTGTATTTCCTTGCTGTCATTATTCCCAAGTGAGCAGAATCCATTCCTGCTGGGTTGAAAGTTTTCCCAGCCACTTCCCTTTATAGTTCTTCATTCTGGGTTTCTCGATGTACCAGCTTTTTATTCATGAATTGTCACTCTCCAAGTTTCTGGTTCTTTGCTATACCACTGGGTGCTTGAGAAGGACATATCTGTTCTTCATTTATTGTATTTCGTGGTAACCCTTTTGAGCTGTCTCAATCCCACGTTAGCTATGCTGTACGTCCCGAGGATCCCGAGCCTCTAGCAGCCTCTGGGTATCCCGGCCCAGTTCTTTCACTGGATTTTGCTGGATTTTTTAATAGCCTTTTTGCTGGAAATCTGAACATAAATTGGGCCTTAATGTTGATTCTTCTTGCTGCTTGAATTGGGCCTTCTTTACTTTTCATGGAATGGGCTTTCTTGTGAAATTTTAGCCTTCAACATTAGCCCCCCGAGCTCGTGGGTTACCTGTAGCCCACGCACGAGAAAATAAATTGTTTTTGGACACTTTTCTGGTTTGTAGAATCAATGTGTAGATCAAATAATTCTTTGAGGGAAACTCCAAAGGAATTGCTACACTTCCTTCATGGGATGTACTAACATGTTGTGAAAGATTAGAATTCACCTTCATATTAGTATTAGGCTGTAGATTGGTATTCAATAAATCAACTTTGTCAAACTATCAATAATATAAGCAGATATATATGTATAACCAAATTATATTGGCATCGCATTTGATACTAAGAGTATATTTCTAGCACTAACGTTTTTTGCTAGCAATTCTAGGATATGCTTTTTTTTTTTTTTTGAAAGTAGCATACAAAAATCATGTTGAATGCATATTAAATCTTAATATAAGAAAGCACAGCTTTGTCAACAAGATTTTGTTTGTTTTACAAAATTGGTTGAATGAGGGGATCCCCCATGAACTTTGCCAAAGATATTCTATGCATTGTAGTACATGCTTGCTATGGCTTGTACCTATTGCTGGTACGTGCTACAGTTTGTGCCCAGTGCTAGTATGTGCTACAAGTTGTAGCCAAGACTGGGATATGCTTACAATCTGCACTGGTATGTGCTACAGCTTGTACCCATAAACTTTTGCTTTTGACCATTTTCTTGGTCGTACTTGGAAACTTTTGCTCTCGGCCAATTTCTGGGCCATGTATTTAGAAAAATTGTTCTAGGCCAAGTCTTGGGCCAGGTACATGGAAAATTTGCTATTACCAAGTCCTAGGCCATGTTGCTTGGAAAAATCTGTTTTGGTCAAGTCCTGGGCTAGGTACATGGAAAATTTTTCCTTTCCCAAGTCCTAGGCCATGCCACTCGGAAAAAATTTTGTTTTGCTCAAGTCCTGGGCTAGGTACATGGAAAATTTGCTTTTCCCAAGTCCTAGGCCATGCCACTTGGAAAATTCGTGTTTTGCTCAAGTTCTGGGCTAGGTACATGGAAAATTTGTCTTTTCCCAAGTCCTAGGCCATGCCACTTGGAAAATTTGTGCTTTGCTCAAGTTCTGGGATAGGTACATGGAAAATTTGCCTTTTCCCAAGTCCTAGGCCATGCCACTTGGGAAATTTCTGTTTTGCTCAAGTCCTGGGCTAGGTACATGGAAAATTTTCCTTTTCCCAAGTCCTAGGCCATGCCACTTGGAAAATTTGTTCATGACCATTGAATTTTTCAATCTTCAGAAAAAAGTTCCTTCGTAGCCCTTCATTTTCAAGTGGGCTTACTGAACTGATTTCTTTTCTTTTCTTTAAAGGGTTGAGGATTTGTTTTCTTCTACGAGGATCTTCTAAAATGTCCTCTCTTAGCTGTGAACAAATCCTTTATGGAAATAATCTTCTTTTATGAGTCATCTAAGATTGCTCTCACTGGTGGACTGATGGCCAGGAGCTCCACCAAGATGATTCTGTCATGGTGTTTTCTTCAAGTGGGGGATCTTCGTACGGGGATCCTGGAAGAGGATGACTTCCTCTAGGCATGCTCGTTGAAGGCTGTCTTCACAAACCTCATAGTCTGTTTTTTACAAGGATCTCTACCGCTACTACTTTTTTAGAGATCTTCTCACTTAATAGGTATTTCTCTTCTTCGGGGAACTGGGTTAGTGAGTTTGTTACAGCTTAGCTCTTGATAGCTCTAGGGATCCTTCAGACCTATGTTGTATTGGGAAATTAATATTAACCACCGGGCTACTCTTCAAGATTGCAAGGGCTGATTGAGGAGGGTTTTTATTGGATGAGAGCTTGTCACCAACAGGATTTGGTGGGATAAAAAGTAATGATTCAGTTGTTGAGATGCATAACTGCCATACACGCCATTTCTATGTTGGGATACCTCATTTCAGTGTTCTTCAATGCTTCGTATGCTTGGGATCAAGATCCCAGGTACAACAATAGTGATTTTGCCATGAATAGTACCCATATGGTAGGCAAATGACTCATGATCTGTTGAAGTTTCATGAAAGACATTTGGTTGCTCAACTCCCCATATGAAAATATTCCCCTTTTTCAACAGTTTGGATAGTCCACTACTGACCAAGGTTGGTCTTGGTGTGAACTTCCTAATGTAAGAAACTCTTTCTAAGAAGCTCTTGAGTTCCCTGATCGTGGCATGCATCTTCATGGTTGATATTGTTGTTGCCTTAGTTGGATCTATGAGGAGATCGATGTTAGGCAAAGGAAATTTATCCTTTGAACGTGCCTTATTTAATTTGAAAGAGTTCACGCCAATAAATCTTCATATTTTTTCAATAGCTCCACCAGTTACTCTTTTTTTTCTGTACTGATTGCTGATTAGGATGGGCCCTGGGTTCCTTGCGTCAGCCCCCAGGTTCACCTCTTCTAGTTTTTCCTTTGATAGGATTTATGTCTTCCTTTCCATATCTGTAAGTTTCTCCAGGATCTTCGTAAACAGTATATTAGCCTTCCTCCTTCTTTCTTTTTCTGTCCAAGGGATCCCTCAAACCATGGGCATTGCTTCCTTCTTCTAGGATGGGAACCCCTCAGGATCCTAGAGATGGGAAATTCTGACTCATCGTATCCCCAGGTTCCTCCAGGATCTCTTCCTGGGCTATCATGTAAGATGGTGGTCGGAGATCCTCTTGTAGGCTACATTCAGGTCCAGCGTGCCTTCATAAGCAATATTCTGCTTTCCCTCCAGGTTTCTTCTTCTTCTGCAATAGGAGCTCCCGGGATCCCAGATATGGGAGCCCCCCGGGATCCTAACAATGGGATATTCTTCAGCTGGAGCCGATTCATCATAAAGTATATTTTCCACAAAGTTTACTATGTGCTGGATGAAAGGACTAAGATTGGCAGCGACTTTTATGGGCTTCCCATTCAATCCCTCTTTCACGTGCTAATGGTACATTGAGAGGATCAGACAATACTTGTGATGTTGTGATTGACCTTTAGAGCTAGTTGTAGGTGTTCTTCAGTGGTCTCTGTATCTCCTCCAAATCTTGTTATTTCCATGGGTGAGCCCAATCATTGAGCTGCAAGAGATGATAGATGCACTGTATAGTTGTTGAGTTTTCAATAATGTTGATTTTGCTGCTGACTCGCAATATAGTGTTTCTATTGATTTTCTTCAAAATATATTTAAGTCCACTGCATAATAGGCTTTAGCCCCCAAGACATGAGGCGGTTGTTGAATCATGCTTGATCCACCTTCTCTCGATGCTATTATGGAACTTCTATCCATTTTTTGGATGCCTCCATTTTTTTTTATAACCATTTTACTTTGCTAGATTCGTGGAAATACTTCGCCTTTGCTGGAACCAACGATCTCTTAGGCTTTGCTAAAATTGAGGGTGTACTTAGCCTTGCTGGAATTAAAGATCTCTTCAGCTTTGTTGGGATCAAGGATCTCCCAGGTTTTTACTTTCCAGGAGTCAAGGATCTCTTAGACTTTGCTGGAATTAAGGATGTACTCAGCCTTATTGGAATAAATGATCTCCTTAGCTTTGTTGGGATTAAGGATCTCTTCAGTCTTGTTGGGATCAAGGATCTCCTCAGCCTTGTTGGGATCAAGGATCTCCCAGGCTTTGCTTTCCTGGAGTTAAGGATCTCTTAGACTTTGCTGAAATTAAGGATGTACTCAGCTTTGCTGGAATAAAGGATCTCCTCAACTTTATTGGGATTAAGGATCTCTTAGACTTTGCTGGGATCAAGGATCTCCCAGGCTTTACTTTCCTGGAGTCAAGGATCTCTTAGACTTTGCTGGAATTAAGAATGCACTCAGCCTTGCTGGAATAAAGGATGTACTCAGCCTTGCTGGAATAAAGGATCTCCTCTGCTTTGTTGGGATCAACAATCTCCTTAGCTTTGTTGGGATCAAGGATCTCCCAGGCTTTGCTTTCCTGGAGTCAAGGATCTCTTAGACTTTGCTGGAATTAAGGATGTACTCAGCTTTGCTGGAATAAAGGATCTCCTCAGATTTGTTGGAACCAAGGATTTCTTAGGCTTTGCTGGGATCAAGGATCTCCCAGGCTTTGCTTTCCTGGAGTCAAGGATCTCTTAGACTTTGATGGAATTAAGAATGTACTCAGCCTTGCTAGAATAAAGGATGTACTCAGCCTTGCTGGAATAAAGGATCTCCTCTGCTTTGTTGGGATCAACGATCTCCTTAGCTTTGTTGGGATCAAGGATCTTCCAGGCTTTACTTTCCTGGAGTCAAGGATCTCTTAGACTTTGCTGGAATTAAGGATGTACTCAGCTTTGCTGGAATAAAGGATCTCCTCAGATTTGTTGGAACCAAGGATTTCTTAGGCTTTGCTGGGATCAAGGATCTCCCAGGCTTTGCTTTCTTGGAGTCAAGGATCTCCTAGACTTTGCTGGAATTAAGGGTGTACTCAACCTTGCTGGAATAAAGGATCTCCTCAGATTTGTTGGGACCAAGGATTTCTTAGGCTTTGCTGGAATTAAGAATGTACTCAGCCTTGCTGGAATAAAGGATCTCCTCAGCTTTGTTGGGATCAAGGATCTCCCAGGCTTTGCTGGGATCAAGGATCTCCAAGGCTTTGCTGGGATCATGGAACTACTCCATTTTGCTAAACCCGTGGGTGAAGCCAAGGAACTTGTCCATTTTGTTAACCTGCGCCATATGATATTATTATCAAGTTGCTGCAAAATTATTTAGCCCCACAACGTGAGGAAATTGCTTTGCTATGTAATTTACATTTCATCAAATCTCTTTGATTCACTTACTTCTCTTTCTTCTTTTTCTTTTTAAACAAATGAAACAATATCATGAATTTTTTTTTTTAAAGAAAGAATACATTAGCCCCCAAATGTGGGGCCATTTCTCTATTATGTAGCTCATAGAATCTTCATTTCATCAATATATTTCATTTGTTCACTTCTCTATTTTTCTTTAAAGCAATGAGACAATATTATGATTGTTTAAATATTACTACATGACCCCCTGTTTTTCTTTTAAAAAGCAGGGCAATGATCCATTATGTTCAAATTGTAAAGCAGAGAAAATAATAACGCATAAACTTATCTTGTGTTGGGAAATTCCCCAAAATTCTATATAGAGTCCCTCGGTAGAACATTTGTTGGAGGAACCCGCATTTTTGGGATCTTGATGTTGAATGCACTAAGAGGAACTTTCCTTCCTCTAGGTGTTTCCTAGCTTTGGAGCCATGCTTGCGAAGGGACTGCTTTTTCCCTCTCCTTTTTCCCAGTCCCCAGTGAAGTCGCCAAAATGTGAGAGTGCTTTTTTTTTCTTTAGCACACAGGCCCAAGGATCCTGGGCCAAATAGTTGTATTTTGGTGGATTGGGCTTGGTTCACCGCAGCTAAATAAGGGCTGATTACGAACCAAGTTGTGCGCAAGTCATATAAATCTCCTCAAGGCAAAAATGCGATTCCTCCTAAGCAATAAAATACCATTATAAGTGTTTTAGTATCATAAAATGACCCTTTACTCTTACAAAATAAGTAAAATAGATGTTCATATATTCACAATGAGAAAGAGATTGAAATAGAATATTTAAGGCTTATCTTTTATCGTATAAACATTTTAAAGAATTCCTTCACTTGGTACCCCGGACTTACTGTCGTGGGATCCCGGGACGTATTAGGCCTGTAAGAACCCATAATCTCTAGTTCTCTGCACTATACAATAATATATATATATATATATATATATATATATATTAATACATATACATATATGTAAATGAATTTCATGAGAATGATTCAGCCACGAGGATCCTGGCCCCAATTCTCACAGACTTATGCTTTTGCACAAGACTTGTGGGATTTGGAACTCAAGTCTGAGTGGCTTTACTTGGGCAGGGACTCAGCTTTACAAGCAAGAATATATATGTATTGAGCAGCAAGAAGCAATAAAGAAATATGCAAAGTAATTGTTAGAAATTCTCAAATCAATATGAGATATTTCATTATTTTTCTTGATTGTGGATTACAAATGTGCTCACTAAGACGTGATACAAGGTTCAAATAAGCTCAAAAATTACAGACTTTGATGGCTATTCAAGCCTCTAAGACTTGCAAAGTTTAAATCCTTTTGAATCCAAGTATGTGCTATAGTGGCTGTTTCTGGGATACCGGGAGACATTCCTCTGTTTTTCTTAAATTTTACAGAGTTCTAATGACTCTGTTATGATATTCTTCCTACTGAAAATCCTCCCCGCCCCCTTCAACATGGGTCTTCTCTTCCTTTTATAACGTGTTTTCTAGGGCTCCATGGTACTAGTGATTTCTCTCTTTTGCCCCTCAGAGCTCGTGCTGTGGGGCTGGTCTCTTCCCTTTTTTTCTCATGGTTTTCATCTTTTAATTCTGTTTCTCTAAAAGTCACTTGCTGACTTTCCATTCCGGGGCGTCCTAGCCTTCAATCTCTCTTCCTTCAAGATTTCTCACTTTTCAAACTCAGCTGCGGTTGTATTTCCTTGCTGTCATTATTCCCAAGTGAGCAGAATCCATTCCTGCTGGGTTGAAAGTTTTCCCAGCCACTTCCCTTTATAGTTCTTCATTCTGGGTTTCTCGATGTACCAGCTTTTTATTCATGAATTTTCACTCTCCAAGTTTCTGGTTCTTTGCTGTACCACTGGGTGCTTGAGAAGGACATATCTGTTCTTCATTTATTGTATTTCGTGGTAACCCTTTTGAGCTGTCTCAATCCCACGTTAGCTGTGCTATACGTCCTGAGGATCCCGAGCCTCTAGCAGCCTCTGGGTATCCCGGCCCAGTTCTTTCACTGGATTTTGCTGGATTTTTTAATGGCCTTTTTGCTGGAAATCTGAACACAAATTGGGCCTTAATGTTGATTCTTCTTGCTGCTTGAATTGGGCCTTCTTTACTTTTCATGGAATGGGCTTTCTTGTGAAATTTTAGCCTTCAACAAGAGGCTACAATGATTTCTCACTAAGGACTAGCTCTCTCTCAAAAAGAAGGGTGTGTGTGTTTTAGAAAACCTATCTAGGGTTTTTTCTCTCTGAATGGCCTCCTTTACATTTGTAGGTAATAAGGGTATATATAGTATGGGTGAAGGGTAAGAAAGTTACTCTTAAAAATCCTCTAGGCAGAATGTTTCGCGACTACCTCGCAGGAAGGCCTTACCCGCGAGACACTCACGAAAACAACAGCCTAGCACGACTCTTCAGCGTCCAGTCATGTGCTCCTCACATGGCCTTTTCGTGGGAACCCTTCTCGCGAACTTCTCGCGAGCTAATTGCGAAATGCACTGATCTGTAATACAGCTTAAGTCTTCACCAACTTAATACTAAACCCAATACAATAAAATCCCATAAAATACAAGAAACAAGATTAAAGCAAATACAACATTTTTTGTCATAGAATAAAGCCAACATAAAACATATTTGCAAATCACAACTTTACAAGAAGCCTTAAAGCCTAACCTAAAAGAGTGTTCCAACTTTATTCCTTCCGGGGTGATGACTACGATCTCGGCACCGGCTCCTAATGCACTGGATGCACCGTCCATGAATACCCTCCACGGGATCATTTCTGTATTGCAAATCATCTCCTTTCCCTCCCTTGGGGAAAACTCTGCAACAAAATCAGCTAGGACCTGGCCCTTCATCGAGCTCCTTGGCCTGTACCTAATATCAAAAGAACCCAGCCGAGTTCCCCAATTAGCTATCCTTCCCGTGAAATCCGACCTCTTCAATAATGACTGCAAAGGACACTCAGTCAATACATAAACGGTGTGAGCTTGAAAGTAATGGGGTCGCTTCTGTGTGGTGTGCACCAGTGCTAACACCAACTTCTCCAAGGGCAAGTAACTCATAATCAACTAAAGTTTTACTAATGTAATACACTGGCTGTTGCACTCCTTGGTCCCTCAGAAGTACGGCACTCATGGTATGCTCTAATACTGAGAGATACATAAATAAATCCTCCCCGGGTTCTGGTGCTATCAACATTGGCGCCGGTACCAAATATTCTTTCAATTCTTAAAAAGCCTTTTCACAATCCTCACTCCACTGGAACCCCTTCCACCTTTTCAAAATTTCAAAAGCTAGTAAAATGGTCGATAGCGGTTAGTGAAATTTGAAATAAACCGATTAAGTGCGGCTAGCATGTCGGTCAGCACTTGGACTTCCTTAGGATTGCTCAGTGGTTTAAGGCGTTTCACCGCTTTGATCTAGTCAGAATTGACTTCTATTCCCTGGTTAGTGATCAAATACCCTAGGAACTTGCCAGCCCCCACTCTGAAGGCACACTTTTCGACATTGAGGCACAGCCTGTACTGCCGAAGTACTTCGAACACTCCTTTGAGATCCTCGATCTACTGTGCTTCCCGTTTGCTTTTCACCACCATATCATCAATGTACACCTCAACTATACGCCTTATCTTGTCCCAGAACATTCTCGTCATCATTCGTTGATATGTGGCCCCGGCATTCTTCAATTCAAACGGCATCACCGTATAATGGTAGTTAGCATTAGGGGTTATAAATGCTGTCTTCTCCTAGTCCTCGGTAGCCAGGGCAATCTAGTGATAACCCTAAAAAGCGTCCAGAAAGCTCATCTTTGGATGCCTGTATGTGTCATCCACTAACTGATCAATCTTCGACATAGGGAATGGATCCTTCAGACATGCTCAATTGAGGTCAGTGAAGTCAACACAAACCCTCCACTTGCTATTTTTCTTTCTTACCACCACGGTATTTGCAAGCCACTCTGGAAAAAATATCTCCTTTATTACCCCGGCCTCTTTTAGTCTCTTGACCTCCTGCCTGATAACATCAACGTGCTCCTTAGCCGACCTCCTCGACTTCTGCTTCTTGGGAAGATGCAAGGGATTTATGTTGAACTTGTGAACTATGAACTCGAGGTCCACACCAGGCACCTCATACGGGCTCCAGGCGAACAAGTCTACATTCTGTACAAGAAATAGCAACATCTCTACCCTCTCTTCGTCCTTCACACTTGCTCCAATCAGAAAGCTCTTGTCAACATCCGATAATATCTTTACTCTTACCAAGTCCTCAGCATAGCTGGCCCTCGCTTCCCCTTGGGGTCCCTGTAATTGCTATAAGGGAGTCTCCTCAGTTAACTCCTTTTGCTTGATTCCCCAATCAACTGCAGCGACCAAACACAGCTTGGCCATTTGCTGATTGCCCCTTACTACACACGATTCCCTGCTCGGTGTGAAACCTAACCTTTACATGCAAGGTTAATGGTGTAGCACCCATTGTGTGAATCCACGACCTTCCTAGGATCACGGCATACGGAGAGAAAGAAGTGACCACTATGAATGTCACCATTACCTCCTTACCTTCCATATTCACGAGAAGCGTGATTTGCCCTTCCGGGATCACCATACGGCTGTCAAATCCCATCAGGAGTTTATCATATCTGGAGTGATCTTCATTCTTTAGGCCAAGCCCTTTGAATAGATTGGGATACATCACCTCGGCGCCACTTCTCTGATCAATCAACACTCTCTTTACTATGAAACCATTTATTTGAGCCGCAACTACCAAGGCATCATCATGTGGTTGAATCATACCCTCCAAGTCATCATCATTGAAGGCAATGGGCTCCCGAGTGTACTTCAATTTCTTCTCGGGGGGTTGTTCACCCACGCAGCTTTCCGTCAATGCCACAGCCAGTACCTCCCTTCTGCCAAATATTTGAGTACCTCTTAATGCCTTGTGGATAACTTCTATTACTCCCAGTGGAGAAGGGAGAGGAAGGCCGGGCGCCCTGCCCAGTTTCCTGATTCCTAAGATCCACCACGAACTCTTTCAGGTATCCTACTTTTACCAACTGCTCTAGATGATCTTTTAACACCCAACATTGTTCGGTGGTATGCCCCTTATCTTTATGGTAAGTACAATACAAGTTCTGATTCCTCCTGTTTGGGTCTCTCCCAATCTTGTTTAGCCACCGAAAGTATGGCTAATTCTTAATTCGATCAATGATTCTATGCATCGGTTCTTTGAAGGCTACATTCAGTTCTCCCATCTGTGGCTCTGGTTCTCAAAACCTCAAATCCTTCAAGGGCTTAAAAGGTAAGCCAATATGCCAAGGATGATCTATGACCAGGGCCTTGCCCTTGTTCTGTAACTGATCATCTTCCAAACGTTTATATTCTTCGATACGCCTCATCAATTGCCTCATGTCCTCAGAAAGCCTCTTCGTCAATGATTCCCATAGGCCGAAATCCTCGGGCAACCCCATCCTAAAAGTACTTACCGTGATTTTTTCATTACCTCCGCCAATCTCGTTGTACAGCTCCCAATACCAGTTAGCGCAGCTGCGAAGGGTTTCCCCTGCCCCCATTTTCATTGATAGTAATGCATCCACGAGCTGAGGGACTCAACTGCAGCTCTTGAACTGTACACCAAACTCTTGAATCAATTCAGAAAAACTATGAATTGAGCATTTCCTTAACCCATTAAACCATCTCAAAGCAATGGGGCCAAGGCTCGAGGGGAACACTTTACACATCAATGCATCGTTATGAGTGTGCAAAGACATCATTTGAATATAATGGCTTACATGTTCTACTGGGTCTATCTTTCCATCGTAGGAATTGAATGCAGGCCTTGTAAATTTGCTCGGCATAGGTGCCCTTTCAATGTCTCTCAAGAACGATGACCGGGCAGCTTGGCGCAATGCGCGGCTCATAGCATCCATGGCCACATTCCAAGGTCATCTCTCTTAAAGGGAAATCGAATCCTGATCTGCATATTTCCATGAATGGTCCCAATGCCAATAAGCCAGATTGATGGGATCCTGCCCCATGATGATCCCCTACGCTAGCCGACCTTTCCCTTCGCTCCCCATGGTCCCTTCTCTGATGCCTACCTCTTGCTTGCAACTCTAAATCCCTCACCAACCTACGAAGGCATTCGAGCTCCTCATCCCTTTGGTCGTGCTCTTCATCCCTTTTGTCAAAACGATTGCACCTCAAAGCGCCCAACATCACCCGGTATGTTTGAAACAACCCTTCTCCAAGGTCAGACTGCCCTTCCTCCTCATGCCCTCTATCTTCGCGTCTTTTCTGCCTTCTTTCCCTCCAAGTGGATCCCCGTGAAGACCTCCCAGAACCACTTTCAGCATAACTCCCAGACCAATCTCCAGACATTTTCCCATGCACGCCTTGACAAAACCACAACTTTGTAAGAGATTCCCACAGACGACACCAATTGTGCGTGCCCAATTGGTATGGTTAATGGACTTAACCTTTACGTGGGCTCACAATCTATTTGTTTCATGGGGTTTTGTGTTTCCTACTATGGGTGGTCCTATGCTCGGCAGGCCCAAATACAATTCTATTTACTTAAGCCTTTCTCCTTCCCTCACAGGATCGCTCCTTTGCTCCCTTTAAGTATTTGCTCTCCTCTCTTAATATTCTTCCCAGAATTGCCAACCCTTTTTTCTAATTCTCATCTCTTATTTATAACTCAAAAATAGTGGAAGGGTTATGATTATCCAGGTTATTAGGTGGGAGTGGGAGAAGTGGCATTGGAATTGCTTCCCACTTCAGAAGATCTACTTAGCGGTGATACTCCCCAAGGCAATGCTGGGCAGCCGAGATACGGTATCCTCGAGCAGTTGCCCTCCTGTCCAGAATATAGTTAACTGGGCCAGGCTTATGTGACGAAGCATGATGTGTTCAAACTCAGATTATCCATCCAATGGGCTCTAGGCAGGCACAAGGCCTGGGCCCATGGCCCTAGTAGGCCTAGGGCCCGGCCTCGGACAAAGGGGTTAGGGTCATAGGCCGTACCACTAGGCCGAGGATCAGGGCCCAAGTACCCTTGGGACCCTTGTGTCGTACATATATATTTTTTCAATTTAAAAATATATATAAATTGACATCATAAGGACGAAATTGACAATTTGTTATTATTACTATTATTAACATAAGTAGAAACCCTCTCCTCCCCTCCCATCCAAATTCTCCTAACAAAAAAAATAAAAATAAAAAACAAAAGGAAAAAAATCTAACTAGACCAAATAAACTAAACTTGACTGAAATTGACTACCACGGGCTAAATGGACAAAATGGACCGAATAGAAAGAATTGGACCAAAAAAGAACGAAGGGACCAAATGAACTGTACTGAACCAAATAGACCGAAGTGGACCACAATGGACCAAATGGGGACATTAGGAGCTAATTTATTTATTTTTTAGAAATTGCATTAGTCTGGGAGTGAATCAACCTTAAACCACTTTAGTGGATATTTTTAACCCCTCATGCATTTGGCTTAGTATGAATTTGACATCCAATTCAAATTATGGAGATCAAGGAAATAAGGATATGGAAAAAAATTACATGGGTGAAAAAAAAAAAGTTATTATCAATAGTTGGAAGGAATCATCATCAAAGAAGTAGCACAAGCTAATTCCAACCCATGCTATTGTTGGCAACCTTAAATGATGAGATTAATTTAATGATCATTGAATTTTGGAAGGGCCAAAAGAAAGGTGAGAGAGAGAGATGCACATGATGAAATGGGAAAAGTTACATGAATCAAAGCAACAAAGAGGAATAAAACTAGTACACAGTGTAAAGATATTATAAAATAATTTGTAACTCTAATGTTAAATATTGTGCAGCAGTATTGTATATAACTTCATGCAAAATAGAGAACACTTTAGTATTGTATATATATGCACGGCGTAATCTATTTTGTATTTTAAGGGTTTTACATAATGAAAATTATAAAAATATTATAAAATAATATGTGATTTTAGCATTTTCTTTATATATAACTTCCTGCAAAGTAGAGTACACTATAGTATTGTATATAACCTCATGCACGGTATTTATATAATTTGTTGTGCCTATTACTTTTGAGTTTTAGGAAGATGATTTCTTACTCTCGTGTATATATGAGAATTGGATAGCGCATGTATAAATTAAGGGAAGTGTTGATACTTTGTTCTGCAATCAATTTTTTTGGTGCAATTGTTGCTTCTAAGTAGGTTGTTTCAACTATGAGTGATCGAAATCCATGTTTTTGAAATGGTTATGAGTTGATGCAAATTGAATGATTTGAAGTGTGATCTAGAGACTGGAAATTTCTTATTCTCGACAGCTTGAGAGAACATAATTGTAAATGTGTCCGTGAGGCATGGTGCACATTGCGCATAAATGCATTTTCTGAAAGAAAATATGTGACAATATTAATTAATGAATCTTTGAAACATCAAAAGTCATCCAGCTATACTTCTTGTAAGATCGCTTATATCTTGGATAGTTGCAATGGCTAGCTTGATCATGAGTTGCTTTATGTTTTGTTTGTTAATAAATTTTGAAGAAATCTGGATCATGCTGGTGAAGATATGGTGCGAAACATTGTGCTGTTAGGGTTATATAGTTCAAGTATGGTCAATAGGGTTGTCCATTTATGTGTTGGTTCCTAGTTTACAATAAGTCAATAACAGGCTTTTGGTAGTAAAAAGACAGGGAAAATCTGTGATTTGAACGTTTTGTAGATGATACACTACAAATGCCTTTTCTAAGTTAATTAGAACTAAACTAAGATTGTCCTCATTCTCATGTGAAAAATATATAGATTCTTTTTATGTCTCTTTGAACTTGCTTATGGTACACCGACTTCATGTCTTTATTGAAAAAATAACAGTCAAGAATGAATTGAGCCATTATTTGACAAGTTAAAATAAGTGGCATTTTTTGCTTTTCACCTGATTAATCTAATAAAAAAAGGAATTGTACTTCACCTGATAAACATTGATTCTAATTATTATATATGGACAAATGCTTTTAGTAGAAGTTACTGAATGCTTTTATAATATATAAGGAACTTGACTGCACAGATGGTGTGATATTTTTAATCATCATCACATTGTTTGAGATATTTTAACCAACTTGAGACCAGTTGTCATCCAATAGGTATCACTTATCTCTATGCCTCATAGACTAACATTTCATTCAGCCAAAAATAAAAATAAAAACTAAACTAACATTTCTCTCATACTTATATGATCAATATATAAACTTAAGGCTGGCAAATTAATTCTGCTATATAAGGATGGGAACCTGAGAATAATTTGAGGTTCAGTTTGGACAAGGCATTGAAATAGAGAAAAGCATCTAATCTTGGAACAATTATGCTAGAAAAACTGATACAAGGAGTGAAGCAACAGTGACCCGGGCCTAAGTCTGAGAGCAGAAGGCATAGAAAACCATAGAAAACCCAACATGCAATTTCAACCACTTCAGCTGCTGCTAATGGTGTGTCATCTTCACCCACCACACACAAAAAGCAGTACAGGTAATTGTTACAAGTTTGAGCATCAAAATCTGATTAAGAGTACTGACCCTTATTATGAAAAAAATTCAGTTTGACAATTCAGTTTGAATCTGAATTTAACAATCATTTTGAATCTAAGTTTCTTAGGTACAAAAAGACTAGGAAAGCTAAGTCAGCAAATGATTGACTAGCAATTACTTTGTTATATCCGTGTCAGCAACTAAAAGAGTCCCAGCGAAGGACACTTCACACTGTTCAGGCTGAGTTAGTCTTCAAAATCTGCCAACTTTCTGCCCCAGATGCAAACTTTCTGCCAGCTTCCTGAGTTATTATTCAAAATCTGAGCAGCGTGGCCTCCTTCAAAAGGTAAAAACCATATATAAATATATTAGAACCATCAACACCTTCAGTGCTGTCTTAAATTTTTTAAGTTTAAATTTGCTTTATAAGAAATGCTGAGAGAAAGAACTAATCCATGAACCATAACAAAATCTACTGTCAAGTTTTAGACAGCCCTAAGCAAAAGAACTAATCCATCAACTCTTACAGTATCAAAATATGAAGGTTACAAGAAATGCTGAGAGAGAGAAATTTTCAAATTTGAAAAAATTGATAAATCCAATATTCTAAATTTCCCAATCTCCAGAAAATTTTGATTTTGAATAAACTGCAGAAAGAAAATAGCTTAGCAAACAGAAATTGAATCACAGCAAGACAAATTGGTAACAGAGTCAACTATTTCAACAACAGAGTCAGCTTTTAGCAACTTTTTAAGTCTTGTGATGATTTGCAGAAACCAAAATTTGAATAGCACCAAGACAAATGACTGCAAATAGTAATTTCATAAATTGAAATTTTCAAGTATTAACAGAGTAGTTGGTAATATTAATATCTACTATTTATTTGAAGAATCATTAACCAAAATTGCAGCATTTATATATTTTCTTAGTGGTGTCCAATTAAGTATTAATACTCTCAGCCATTACAAATAGAAGAGGATATAAGATATGAGTAAACTTACGAACTGGGAAATTGAATAAATGGAATGTGGTCAATCTGATTGTTTAATTGGGGGCAACCATATATCACCAGCTTTTTCAATTTGGTGAGGCATCGCATGGTTTCCTCGGGGGGCAAAATCATCAAGTTCTCGCAATCCACAATATACAGCTCTTGAAGAGAGGAAAGGTGGCCCAACCCCTCTGGCAAAGCTACCATTCTACCAAATTCTTGTATCCACAGAATTTTAAGGGCAATGAAGTAACGAATTTGGTCCAGGAACGGGAGAGACTGATACAATTTGAGCGTTTGGAGGGAGGAGTGAATGGAGGAAGTAGAAGGCAGACTTATCTTGGACAGGACACCTGGCAATGAACTCAGCTTAGGACAATCCATTACTACCAACTTCTGAATTGAAACGCAGGTGTGCAGTGAGTCTGGCAAATCTCTCAGTTTATTACACCCTTTAATAATCAACTCCTCAAGGCAAGGAAACACCAACAACACCTCACCCGCACTTGTCAACTCTTTTGCATCCTTCCACTCTTCTAAGTTAGTCATGCACATCAATTTGAGTATTCTCAATGCCGGGAATAATGCAGTAGTATTTCTGTGACTCCTATCTCTGTAACTGCAAAAAAACTCACTTCCTATACTTGTTAACTCCTCCATTCCAGATATTTCAAGAACCTCAAGACAGGGTAAATGCCCCAGGGTGGGTACTTCTTCACAATAATCGCACGAACTCAATTTGATATGAATCAGATTGTGCAATAGCGACAAATCATTAACCCAAGATGGGAATATCTTTCCTCCATAACATTCGACTGTTAAGCTTTTCAAATTCGGGTGAGGCTGGAGGCCTTCCAACACCTTTTCATCTTTATCTCTATAATCTTCTTCTTCATTCCAGTATAATCCTAACTTGAATATTTCCTTTTCTTTTAATTTTGCACTTTTGGCTTCTTCCTCATCCTCCACATTCTCAAGATTGTATATTTCTATTTTTCCTCTGAGATTCTTTAAATCTCCCAATTCTTTGATCCAATAACCTTCATCTTGTCCCACACTAAAATTTGGCATTGTTTGAAGGCAAGTCAACCGCCCCACATTTTTAGGTACTGCATTTACAGCAGAATCAACAAAGCAAATATGTCTCAAGTTAATCAAATTGCTTAGGTCTTCTGGAAGCTCCATGATATTAGGGCAGTTTTCAATTCTTATTGTTTGCAAATTGTAAAGCTCAGTGATTGATTTTGGTAATTTCATAGTTCCAGTGCCCGAGATGTGAAGAAGCCTCAGATGTATTAACTCACCAATTGATTCTGGCAGCTCTCCTATGAGATATCCATATAACTTCAAAACACGTATGCCTTTAAATTCTAATAATATGTTGCCAAAGTCAGCAATCTCTCTAATTAACCTGCAACATTTTGTGAAACCATCACCTTCAAATGAAATTGCCGGTTTAGTTTGGCCATCAACTCCAACAAATAAACTTCGTACTTGGCTGAAATTATCTGAAATTGAAGATTCTGATTTTGAAATTGAGAGCACAAAATCATATGCCGAATGATGCATTTTCCAGCTGATAATATTCCCATACTCATCCTTTTTTGTATCCTGTAACAAGAATTTGTCTAACAAAATTTTAAAATACTTGTTACCAACAGCCTCCATCTCCATACTTTCTTCATAAGGTTCAAGAAACCCTTGAGCCATCCAATTCTGAATTAGTTCATCCTTTTTAATCTCATAATCTTTGGGAAAGATTGCACAGTATGCAAAACATCGTTTTAAAGATGGTACTGTAAGACTATCAAATATTGACTTTAAATTCAGAAAGAGATCAACACCATCCAAGACATCCCAAATTGATGTGGCACCGGATTCTCTTTCTTTAACTGCTGAATCATTGAGGGAGGAGTCTCTATTGTGTAGGCTAATCTTGGGGTTCACAATTTTAAGACACAAGCCTTCTACTTCGTTCACACATTTATCCAACTTTTGTTTGATGGTCTTGACTTCATCAAAATTGCAGAATGGAAACCTAGGTACCTGATTCATCATTAGGTTTCGAATCTGTATCTTTTGAGCAAAAATCTCATAGCTGAACTTATCTAGCACATTATCAACATCATAAACCACATCTCTAAGCCCTGTTAACCAGATCCTCACAGAATTTTCACTTACTTGCCTTTTCTGAGCATCATGTAACAGGACGTGAATCTTGCACAATGTGTAAAGAAGATCTTTCAGCTCCCCCTTGTCTTTGAAACCCCACTCAAAATGAATATTCTCAGCAGCAATTGAAATTACATTGGCGAATAGTCTTTCCACAACATCATCGAGGACAATTTCAACCACACATTCTTCCTCATTCTGCAAAAGAGAGATTAGTATGAAAGGTTTGCAAAGTGTTAAATTGTATGGTTTTGTTAGAAATAAACTACTATGTATAGAATTGGGACTAAATAAAGACCTGTGTGACTATTCTGTCCAAAATTTCTGATGTTGAAGCTGAAGTGAATTTTCTCTTCTCAGCACCGCTTGAGGTGGATGCACTTTTAAGCTTTTTGTTAGACTCTTGAGTTGCCTGAGCTGCTTTTCGAACTTCTTCAGTCACAGCTTTACATGCCACAATATCATGGCCTACAACTCCAGCCAAGTGTGCTTTAAGCCTTGTTGCACCTCCACGAAAATCATGTTCACAAAATGAACATTTGAAAGAAGAACCTTGTTGCACAGCATAATCCCAAAATGGATCTTTTTTTCGAACCATGTTTCCTTTTACCCGACAATAAAGACATAAAAGAATAAAATTTCAAAACCAAATATAGATTAATATGATTAAAATAGGAGATGTGGACAAAAACTTTCACAATTAAAAGAAATAGAGGCACATTAATAAACAAGAGTACACAGGTCATCATTCAAATTCATGCTCTATATGACAACTATGACATTTACATGGATCCAGCACTTTCAGTCTCAATTACAGAAACTCATTAATTGTCAAAAGAATTTAAATTGAATGCTATGTAATCACTTATTTAATGACACTGAGTTGTTTAATGTTTATTCTTCAACTAATTAACATTCCCTAATAAGGACAGAGTCAAGATATATATACATGGGTCCTTCAATCATTTCATTGTTAAATATACGATGAATGCAAGGTTAATGATATAATATAGTAATCTGTATCAGTTTCAGTACTCAACTGTTAGAACACAGAACACAGACTCATCCTAGGATTATCACTACTAGAAATACTAGAAATACTCTCTGCCATGTTCTATTGCAATCAACCAAACACAGATACAATTGAAACCAATATTCAGCCAAGAACATAGGCAATACACAAATCCAACCAGAGATCAATGAGAAACAATCAAGAATTGCCTTCTTAGAAGCCAAACTACTCCAATTACGAAGAACCAACTAGGGAAACAAGAATCAATCGAAGAACTTGGCAATTGATGATACATTTACACAATATTCAAACTAGTAATTGAAAACCCTAAATAAAGAATTTAATTGCTACAGTACGCAATCAAGCAAACACAGATATAATTGAAACCAAGATTCAACCAAGAACAGAGGCAATACACAAATCCAAACAGATCAATGAGAAACAATCAAGAATTGCCTTCTTAGAAGCCAAACTACTCCAATTACGAAGAATCAAATAGGGAAACAAGAATCAATCGAAGAACTTGGCAATTGATGATACAATTACACAATATTCAAATCAGTAATTGAAAACCCTAAATAAAGAAACAGAGTAATCGAGCTAAGAATTTTAGAGAAATACCTAATTGAATTGAAGGTTCTCTGGCTTAACTCTGTTTTGATACCTTCAACGATTGCAGAATGAAATTGAGAGAAAGGGATTGAATGAGAAGAGATATGTACAACTCAGCCCCCTTATATACACAAACCAGGGAGGGCGAGAAAATTGTAACTCTGTAAAAAAAGAGCGAAACAGAGAGAGAGAGAGAGAGAGAAGGTTAGAATAAGAGAAAGAGAAGAGAGTGGTCTAGCAATTTACGAAGCCCTTTTACTCTTAAATTTTAATCATTATTATATTTTCAGAAATCGTTTCTATAACGGCTATATTTTTTAAAATTTATCTCTTCCTCGTTTCTATAACGGCTATATTTTTTAAAATTCATCTGTCTTAAGTATTTCTTTTCAACGGTCAAATCTTCGGGTGAAAATGTTTTTTTTTTTTTTTTTTCTGGGTAAACTTCGGGTGAAAATGTTAAAAGAGTTGAAAGCATGTGAATTGTGATTAGAGAAGTGATATTTCATAACAAATAATAATTTAGTAGTAAATTTTTTTTTTTTTTTAGTTTGAATTTACAATTTAAATTATTTATTTACCCACTTATAAAACCCAATAACAACCTAGCACTTATATTTATTGTAAAAATATTGTGGATATAAAATTTCAAATTTTCAATTTTCAATTTTCAAATTTTAAACTCATAATAACTAACCACCTATAATTTGTGGTGAAAATATTACAGACATAGCAATTTTCATTTTTAGAAGGTCAAAGGCTAAAGAGTTGAGAGTGTGTAAAAACTATTTGTCTAAACTACATTAGATATACCGTAAACGGCACAATTTGTCTTAAGACAGTGACTTGGTCACGCCTTATCTCTGCCACCTCTATTGGTAAATTAATATTGTGTAGTTTCTAAGGAAAATTCAGGTAATATCTCTCTTTTATTTCCAACATAAAATATGTGCATGATAAAAACAACAAGAAAAAGAAAAAGTTTAAGCAACAGTCTAGTGTTATTAGCACTTTTTGTGGTACCTTTTTTGGTTCATTTCGATCCATGCATTCAGCCTATTTTCGTCCACTTTAGTCTATTTTTGTCTATTTTAATCCCCTCCGGTCCATTTGTCCATCCATTTTGGTGCATTTATGAGAAGGAAAAACCAAAGTGACAAAAAGAGAGAACCTATAATTAGGAATTATAAAACAAAACTACCAAAATTTATAAACCATTACAAATTTGTCAAAATAAAGGAGAGAAAAAAAGCTTGGAATAGAATTGAATTGAATAACAAAGCGAATTTGAGGCAATAATTAAATAACAATTAACAAAGATATTATTATTCTATAGCAGGAATATAGTCTTCTTTTGTGTCACAATAACTATGGTCGTACTTCATACAATGATTGAATATAAATAATTTCAAGAATTTTACTAAAATCTATCAAAACTGTGCCTTTTTATTAAGTAACATATAAAACAACAAAAAAGTATATTGCTTCTCAAGTACTATAATACACCTACTTACATTGGTCCAAAGGACATTGGCTGCCAAGTGAGAGCTTCTTACAATTTTGGTACACCAGATAACAACCGGTGCGCTAAACTTGAACCTTATAGCATAGGGAGTTGTTATAATAAGAAAGTGCACTAATCCAGTGGAAGATTCCTAACAAGCGAACTTATTGATAAAGTACATCGAAGCTGGTAACAGACCAAGCATGTGGTGCCCCTGTGCCATTTATTAATTTGACATGGTCACGTGGAAAAATGTCTCTTAGTTCCAACAGACATTTTTTTCACTTTGAACTGCGGTAGGCAATGCACCAGTAAAACTTTACTTCGATAAAATCCAAACACCATTAGCCATCAACCTATGACAATCGAACTCATTGATAAAGTACATCGAAGCTGGTAACAGACCAAACATGTGGTGCCCCCACACCATTTAGGACCTTAAGTTAAACTAGATAACTCTTTTCTTTTTCTTTTTTTGATTAAACTAAATAACCCTTAATCACTAAGTGATGTAAGGTTAAGTATAATTAAAGGGTAATGTTTATTTGTCAAGCATGATTAATATATTATTTTTATGAACCCAACCCTAAAATGGCATGTATATTAAGAACATATAGAGTTGTATAAGTAACTATCTAATTATTGATTAAGCAAGTTAATGGGATGATTATTAAATTTAACACAATCATTAGTTAGTGCTATGCTTAAAATGAAGTTTTAATTGATAAGAGAATTTAGAAAACAACTAGTAAGTCATAATGTTAAGGTGTAATTAACAATCGGTGTTATTAAGTGTGGATTTAAATCTAAGTTAATCAAGGAGATTAAGGATTGACGGGGTTTAATAATTAAGGTAATAGTAAGCTTAAATTTATGCATGCAATTAGTCAAGTAGGTAACCCAAGAAAGTGACACATGCCCCAACTAAGTCTACTCTCCCCTTTGCATGGCGGGCACATATCTCTCTCTCTCTCTCTCTCTCTCTCTCTCTCTCTCTCTCTCTCTCTCTCTCTCTCTCTCTCTCTCTCTCTCTCTCTCTCTCTCTCTCTCTCACATAGAACTAGAACTAGTATTACTTGCATAAACTAATTAAATTCGGATTTGATAATGCATCTTCCAGTAGGAATTGAATAGGGATAAGGGGTAGCAATATTAATTTGACCTAGTCACGTGGAAAAATCTTTTAAATTGAAGTAATCAATTATAGCAAGAGCAACTTATATGTGTTACTTTAGCCTGTGTTCAATGTTTAACCCTGATGTGTGGTCTTTCAAAATATATTTCTTCTAAAATTTATCTCGAAATTGAGCTAATGTATAAATCTTTGTTAGTCATTGTATGACTTTAACTTTCATTAATTAAAGAAGTAATATGACAAACAAGTAAACAAGTGTTAAACATAAATGTCGCATCAAAAAATAGAAGTGTTAAACTTCAACGTGGCGTTCACGTATTTGCCATGACAAAGGCTAAAGATCTTTGTGTTTATGTTACACACAAACACAAGTGCTTGATATCATTATTGTCAAAATGTGAATCATATTGTGAATTGATTTTTTTATTTGACAACCAATTTGTAAATCATGATTTTACTTGATAAACAATTTACAAATCATGAAGAGTTTGACTTATTTCGAAGTGAGGCATCCTCTATTTCGAGGCAGAGATTTTTTTTTCCTTTTTTCTTTTAGGTTCCAAGCCTCTTTTCATTTTGAAGTGGAGCATTCATTTCGAAGAAAGTGTTTTTTCTTTTTTTAACATGAAAAAAGAAGGGAAAAAAAAAAAAAAAAAGAGTAAGGCTGTTTTAGTTTCAAAATCGAAGTGATTTGTAAAGCTACAACCATGGCAGCCTGGCTTAACAATTGTCAATGGCCTTACACGTGTGGCCATAATGCATGAATGACTTGACAAATGTTAGTCTATTGCTCTAGCAGATGGCCTTAAGACATTACAATGCAATAATACGTGTCTTACATTTCAAAAAAAAAAAACGTGTCTTTTACAAATTGGCTTGCACAATTGCCAAGTCATTGCATTTCAAATTATAGGTACTTGGTATGTGTAGAAGTCTACTTCATGCTCAAATTGACAGGTGGGTTTTGCTAAGCCATACGTGCCTTCTCTCTATTATTTACAATTCATGAGGGGTTTGACTCATTTCGAAGTGAGCTTACTTTATTAAAAGAGCTGATGTATTGAAGAAGTACCACTAAATAATCAAATCTCATAAGGAATTTCTATCACTTCGAAATGGCCTTTAATTTTAGTTTCAACATTTAATCTTTGCTAATAAGTCATATTTTCACTTGCAAGATGTGTCTTCCTGTTATTCATCGAAGTATCACACAGCCATAGTTGCAATCGAGATGCCTCAAGCAACTTGGAAACCATTCAAACTGCCAAGGCAAATTACACAAGTAGTTAATTTAAATTTTAGCCAAACCCCAAATAAATTGTAATTTGTCCAAAAAATAATAATCTAATCAGAATCTGGTTTAAGACAAATGAAAAAAGAAAGTTAGTTTTTAGCATGGGCGGAGCCATGTTGAAGGGTGGGGGGGCCATGGCACCCCCAAAATTTTGAAATTTTTATATATATATATATATATAATTATTTTAATTTTTTCAAAATTTAGTTTACAAAAATAAGAGTTAACTCCCCCTAAGTGTTTGAATTAGTCCAATGATGGTTTAAAAAAAAAATGGTCTAATATTTATAGAGACAACTTTATTTTTTGCAATTCTATTTTTTATTATAAAATGTACTTTTATATCTGTTAAATATTTGAAAAAGTTTTGCACCAAACATGTTTGAATTTATCTTTTTCAAGCTGTTATGTGACGATTAACAAGTCATTGACTCATTATAAAATTATTGTCTCTTTAGTTGCCACAAAATGGGTCAAAGCAAAATAGTTTCACATATGTTTGGAGCCTAATTTGTTCCTCCAAGTTTTGGATCATTCTTGGTTTTGAAATTTACATTAGTTCAATTGAATAATTTTACTTACATTAGTATAAAATTTGATAATTTTTATAGAAAATGAAACTTTTTAAGAATTTCACTATGAAAATTGTGAAAATGTATTTTATTAATTTTATGAAAGATAGCCATTAAACATAATTTTGATTGAAAATATTAAGCTCTATTTTTGTAGGGTGTGTGTATATATATAACTTATCAAATAAAAAAAAGTGTGTGTATATAATAAAAAAAGCATGTGTGTTTATGTGTAAGTATGAGGTTGTCTTGATAAATATATTAGTGTTGCAACTTGGTCCCCCCAAACAAAAATTCCTGAGTCCGCCCCTACTTTTTAGGTTGCAAAAACAAAAACTGAGACACGAAGAAAACAGGCGATATGGCTATGCATGCAATGCAGGTGATAATAATTGGGTTGATCATGATTCTGGCTGGAACAGAAGCATCGAGCTGCATGAATCACTGTGGACCCCTACAAATTCCCTATCCGTTTGGAACAAGCGAGGGTTGTTCTCTTGATGAATCGTTTATCCTTTCATGCAATTACACATTTGGGAGTCACAAACTGTTTCTAGGCCGCAATGTTGTTCTTAGCATTCCTTTGGATGGAGAAATAAGAGTGTCAACACCTATTGCAATCACATGTTACAACCAATCTGAAGTTAGCGCAAGCCGCATACCATCTGAGCTGATATCTTCTAGGTTTCCTATCTCCTTTAAAAAGAACAAGTTCATAGCTATAGGCTGTGATACCATTGGGTTTTTTAATGGTTCAATCTTCTCATTGGAAAATTCACATGTCTCAGGATGCATATCAACCTGCAAAAGCATTGAAAATATCTTTAATGGGACTTGTTCTGGGTCAGGTTGTTGCTAGAGTTCGATCCTACCTGGTTTAGGAAATATTGGTTTGATTCTTCTTAGCTCTGATAACCACTCCAATGTTCTTCATTTCAACCCCCGTGATGCTGCATTTGTAATAGAAGAAAAGTCATTCAATTTTTCAACATTACATCTTCCAAGTTTGCATAATTCTGAGACTGTTCCCACTGTCCTTGATTGGGCAGTGGGAAATAAGACTTGTTTGGAAGCCCATAAAAATTTGACTAACTATGCTTGTAAGGCAGAGCATAGTGAGTGTCACAATTCTAACAATGGCCCGGGATATCTCTGCAAATGCTCCAAAAGCTTTCAAGGAAATCCATTCATTTTTCATGGTTGCCAAGGTAATATATATATATATATATATATATATATATATATATGCATTTGGTTTTTCTTTTTTTTACGCCTTTACTGTGCTTGAATTTTATTTGCATATCAATTAATATTACAAGTTAGTGGTCGTTGGTTGCTAGTTAAGATTGTAATTTTTTTTTGTATTTTTGGGCCAAGTCATTAAGATTGTATTTGTTTTAGGTTGTAAGGAAAAATATATATATGTTGTAGCATTTTTATATTAAAATGATATTTTAAGAAATTAATTAAATGGTAAGTAGGCAAATTAAATGTTAGGAGTTATGTGTGGTTAATGAGGAGTTTTAGTCAAAACACAAAATAATCAGCATTGCATTTGGGCATACAATAATTTCTTCTGGAGATGTCAATGTTCAAACCTCCCAATCATTGGAAGCAGTTTTCATTAATTCTGGGGACTACCCATTTGAGCTCCTAAAGAATTCTATCAAGTATGTTTACTTAATTGGCCTCTCTTATATTGTGTGTAAATGTAAAGTAGTCATTTATATAATCTAAGACTTCCACATCTGTATAATGATATAGGATACTAGAGAAGCACAATGGTACTTTTAGCCACATTGAATACAAGAAGGTAATAAAGATCCAAATACTTAAAACAAATGAATATAGAAGAATGTGTGATTTGCAAATCTGATTTGCCGAACGACGAGTCAACTATACATCAACCATAACTCATATTTACCGGCCAACAGTTACAGGGTAGAGAAGAAAAAGGGGTGGAAAAAGAACAAGAAGAATAGAGTTACATAAAAATTGGTTTATATCTCCTATTATAATGGGTGTGCCCACACTGTCATATCTTGAAGTTTCCCCCAGCTCAAATGGCGACCTGGATACAGAAGAAAATAAAATAAAGAAATAAATAAATAACTCTAAGACCTCAAAATTGGATCATGTGAATTAACACAGGTATAGTAAATGTTGTTTCATCACATGAGAGAGAGAGAGAGAGAGAGAGAGAGAGAGAGAGAGAGAGAATCCTCTCCACAATAAACAAGCTCAATTTATAGAATCAACATTTTAGGTTCATCAAAAAGCAGTAGTAGTGAAGGCACCCTTGCTCTCCTTATCCTAGAATCTAGATCCTGGTGGGACCTCCATTAACAAAAATTGAGACATCCTACATAGCACTAGCACTTATCAACCATAGAAAGGGATTTTGTACATGATGTAGGACGGAACATCTGATCAATTTTTGCTGTATGTTAATCTTTGATATTTTCCTGTAATATTATATGGTATTAGTTATGGTACTTGAGAATTAGGTTTTATAGAGGCAATAAATTGGTCCCTGAGATGTAAAATGAAAATTGTAGTTTATTATCAATAAAATTTGTGAATTTATTTTCTTTAATTTAGTGGATTTCAAGGTTTTTACTGTGATTTAAGGAGCCCCATATGAATTAAGGGCTACTTTAAGCTAGAATGAGATTTTAGCTTACCGTGCTTTCCTGCTTATATTGCAGACTTGCAGTAAGCTTTAATAAGACTGTTGGAATCATAGCTAGTTATGATTTGTGGTTACTCTAGCACAAAATATTGTGTCACAATTTACGAATTGGTAATAAACATTCACATGAAAATCATGGATTATAGATAAAATGATGTTTTAAAAATCTAACCTAAATAAGCATAACATTGTAAATAAAGAACTTGAATCCTCTCTCAACTAACCTCTAAACTGGGAACCACCATGGACCGTTTTTGGAAAATAATCTGAAAACACAAGAGGCCAGTTGGAATTTTGACCATCACACATGCTAATACTATGACCAGAATAACATGATAATATCATTCTCAAGATATCTTGTAAGTGAAGTCAACATCAAATTAAGTTTGTTTTCAACCAAGAAAAATTAACAATTAAATTCATCGTGTTGCTAAGAGCAAAACCTAAGAGCAAAACCTTAATATTCATATCCAAATTCATCCACTGCATACTTATGTGTGATTGATAGAGACCTCAAATAAGTACAGTATAATCACATTCATACAAGTGTGTGATGAGCTTGACCCAAAGTTTGATTATCTATGTTTATCAAAAAAAAAAAAAATTGGCTAAAACGCAAAACCCACCAAAAACCTTTGTGGCACTAGTGGTACACAGAAGCCATGGGTGATCATTGGTCCAATCTCCTATGTTTTACAAAAATTCATTTCAGTCCTCTAATTTTGCTTTCGTTCATTTCAGTCTTCTAACTTTCAAGTTTATTCAATTAAGGTTTTCCATCAATTTTTGTTACATGTTGTGGTTAATTTTCCAATTTTTTAAATTTTTCTTCAAATTTTTTAAATTAAAAAAATACAATTAATGATTGAAAAATATTTTTCTTTTTTCTTTTTCAAAAAGTTTTAACAAAAGTTAACGGAAAGGCTTTAATTGAATAAATGTAAAATTTAGAGGACTGAAATAAACGAAAACAAAAAGGACTGATATGAATTCTGAAGAAACTCTTTTGCATTTTAGCCAAAAAAGTTTGATTACGTATATGACATATCAACTTGAATCATAGCTTATAAATTTCCAATTTAATGAATCAACTCTAAAAAGGAATAAAATTGATGCACCTTGTAGCAATTTGCAAAGGATAGTGAAGGTAAAGAGAGAGAAAAGATTTGGCACAATTCTGCACATACCTCATGTATCCAGCCACTGTTCGCAGGCCCATGAAAAGAGCTAAACCAGACCACCAAACACCAGAAAGACCAATAACAGAGAGAGCATTGAGCAAAATTGCAGAAGAAATTGCCCCACCACCATCTAAAAATTATTTGCACATGTTAAAAGAAATTATATAAACTAAGGGAAATGCTATTTTTAGAAACATTTTATTAGGAAAATGATAAAACAATAAATGTTGTTGACAGCTTTTTATATTTCCTAAGAAAGTAGTGTCAAAATTTTCCTATTATGGTTTATTAACAATTGTCCTAAGGGCATCCGTTAACATGACCCATAAACTAATCGAATGGGTTAATATCATGACTACAATCTTATTTTAATAGTTAATCAATATGACAAGGCAGCTCACAATAGAAATAGCCGCATATGAAAAGTCTGAAATTCCTTAATGGATTGGAGACCATCAAATATATAAGCGAAAGCATTGATAGGTTGACTGGCACTAACAAACTGAAGCAAATTTAGGCAGGATGGATCTTAAAAACAGAATGATGAAATATAACACAAAAATTGGACACAATCAAAGGCTAACAGAGATGCATACCAACAACCTGGATCTTACAATTCCTAACACTTCAGAATCATTATTGAAAAATGTACCCAATGAACCAAAAGACACCACCAATATGATATAGCTAAGGAAATGCCAATGAATAGCCCAGTCTGAGGAAACATGTACGATGTTATAAAAAAATAATCCCAAGGGCAGAAACGGGAAAGAAGAAACACATTCTTTCAATTGCAAAGAATGTGCTAAAACTAAAACAATAACCAATGCAATAAATCACCTTTAAAGCAAATTCAGTGATTTCTTTCACAGTGCTGTAATCACCTTTTGCAAGGGCACTTGCAATAAGAGCCTATATTCAATAAATGCTCTTCAATAAGTCAGTAAATTAGTGTAAACATGTTCAAATAATAATGCAATCACAAGATTTAACAAGAACAAAAGCAAAGAAAAGGAATTTGTAATCATATGCAAATACCTTAACTGTGAAGATAACAAATAGGTACCAATGAAACTTTTAAATATAACTCCAGAAGATAAAAAGTTGAGTTAGGCTAACCAAAGAGCTGCTAGTCATGAATATTAAAGCAATGGATTGCCAAAGCATCACCTTTTAATCTCTCTTTAATATATACCAGTGTAACGGGATGTTACCATATTTAGAAATTTATGAAAATAACAAAGTTATGAGACTCAGAATGGTTTGAAGTAGGGAGCAGTTATAGGAGATTAATAAACTAGGTTTGAATTTACGCATTGCATACCTAACCAGATGCAGCTTGTGCGTCAGCAAGGAGAGATACAGTTAACCACACTTGCAAGCATACCTAAAGAGCTGCCATTGCAAATGGTCCAAGACAAGCAGCCATTGATGTGATCAAAAGCTATTGTCAAAACAGCAGCTAGGGTTCTCCCAAGAAGAAAACCATCTAAGCAAAAAATTCTGGTGAGTGATAAATGCACAAAGAATTAGAAACTGAGAGTCTGACACATTGAAAGTAGAAAAAAATTAATGTGATCATTCACCATTTGACAAGTGTTAGTTTAGCAAGGTATTAGTGCAGTGGTCCTGAGTGTGAAACCTACCTTCATCTTACCTCCCATATGAGAGTTAAACATTCCACTTGTTGAGACTTGGGACCCACACATTGGTATATTAAAATAATGGTTAAGTGATTAAACTCACCATTTCCTAGCATGTTATCTAGCTTTGAATCTTTTCCAGAAACATCAAAGCATTTTTTTTTTTTTTAAACCAGTCAAGCAATCCAGAAAAGAAAATTTTTGATTGTCCTACTTTTTTGACTATTTAAATATATACAAACGAAATATAATCTTGAGATTTTGCAGTGGATCTTGGGTCCAAGAGAATCATCTTGTGAGATCTTTCAGACAAATAACATGGATTACATCATCATTCTGTGGACCACTACCTAGTGTATATAGCACATGCGAAACACATACAGATCCAACTAAAGGAGATAATGACCACCATTATCGCCGCATGAAATCAGCAAGAGTCAAAGAAGATGTTCCCTATACCAAATATATCAGCAGCAAACTCAACAGATTTTAGGTACCCACCAAAATGCAAACTTTTCACACTGGGAACTGATAATACAGTGCTTTTATTAAGATACCAGATCATCAAAATGGTGACAATGTATCTGGACATTGTGTAAGCATATATTTTCAGTTATGAGACTATGATTAAAAGTAGCAAAAGGAAGAACTCTAAACATTGAAGCACATATTGAGAGACAACAGTAGAAATGGCAGCACCAGTTACACCCAAGCAAAAATAATACATAAGTAAAGGAAATAAAAACACAGCTGACAAATTTCTGAGTCCAGCAAATAAATCATCTACATCCATTAGTTAGTTAACAAAAAAATCTGATAAATAATGCTAAATTGGAGGTCTGCTTGGTTGTAGGCAAAAGATTCGAGCCATGGGAACTGGCATGTGTAGAAAAACTTCTTCATGATAGAAACAGTAAGGAGCTAAACCAACATCAACTGAGTTCTACTATAGAAGAAATACTTAATAACAGAAATTAAATAAAGTGACTACATTTTTATGATTTGAAATAAAACACTCATTGCATCATTGTGGCCATCTTACCTAATTCATTAAGAAAAATAAATTATATGTAATGAACTTGTATGTTCTTGCACATGTGATGTTTGACATTATCACATTCTTAATTAATGTTATATTCCAATGAGATCAAAGGAAAGCCAGGGAAAGAGGAGAGGGGGGAGAAGTGGGGGTTGCTAGGGTTAGAGAGATGACACCCTGGGAACACTCCCTTATATATCATATAGGGCCACTGCTTAACCCCAAAGTTTAAGCCTATGAGTTTGGACTCAATTATATTATTTTAATTTCTCTACTTCTTTAATTTTTCCTGCTCTCTGTAGGAACCCTGTGCATTCATATCTATGGGAACCTCGTGTTTCGCCATTCTTCATTGATCTAGCACTGTTGACAATGCTATATTGTAGGGCCTTTTTCCAAGATAATTTATATGGGCATTGTGGGCTCATCCTGTATTATGCACACTTGTGTGGGCTCCAAATACACACATTTTGTTGCCACCTTGTCACAATCCGGTTATGTAGATAACACCAAGTTGGGGAGACTTGAATTTATGCCTCAATATATAATATAGGAACAATTAACCCAAAAAATTAAGCCTACGGGTTTGGACCTAATTAGGTCATATTAATTCATCTTCTTTACTTTTTCTCTATTTGAGATTTCCACACACTTTTATACCCAAAAATTACAACAGGATGAGCACTACTCGAAGCATTAAACATGTGACTAATAGAGGAAGGCAAATCACAGGGTGGTTTATACAGCTATAATAGCTTTAGGCGACATATATATAAATTAGGGTGGCTTAGCATGCATCATAAAAATAGTTTTTTCTTTAAATCTGCCTACAAATGCTTTACATAATAAAACAAAACAAAATAAAATAAGCCATGATAATAATGACTGTTTCTTTGTGACACATACTCATCGCTTAATATACCAGTGCAGTCCAATGACATTCATATTCCGTTCTTCATATAAGTTTCAGAAGGTAAGCTGAGCACTTGCCTAGACATAATACAGGGGTCTTTGTATCCTTAAATCCACGGAAGATGCCTTGAATGGCCAGAGAAACAAAAACTGCAGGTGCACCAATTGCTCTAAGTTTAACAAATTGTTCTCCTGGAATGCACATGGATGAAGCCTTTTTACAGAAATAAGGATTAGAAGTTAGTTCACTCTATAAATGGAAAATGGCTTGTGAGATCAAAATTATAATGAAAATATTACTCATCAACAGGAGGTAAATAGTAGGAATGCACTCATATCATATGTAACTCTTAAAAAGTTTTACAAAGATGATATACCCATGATGTTCAGAAATATTCCAGACCGCAAATACATTGCCAAAGCCTCAAAAGTACCAATTGCAAGTTGCAACAGATAAAAGTATGGCAGTAGAGACTGTGTGTAGAAGCTTTCTTTCACCCATTCCATCAAAATCTGTACATCAATAATTTCAAATAGAGAATAAAAATTCAATATTCAGGGTCATTTATCTAGTGTTTCATTTTTTTCCCATGTAAGCGAGGAACTCAATATGTCATGCTTTGAAGTTCAAGAGAAGTCATTCTAGCATCTGTTGTGGTTTCACCTGAATTAGATACCTTGCTTGCATTCTTTGATAGGTCTTCAGCCTCAAATGATGTTGCAACACTGAGAAGAGGGATGTTGAAAACCTTCGATATGATGTTGAAAATTAACATAGAAAGACCTGCCAATTCCAACTCCAAGGGCTCTTTTCGAATTGGTAAAACCAAGGGCTTATTTAGCCTATGCTAAAAAGGTACTTTTGCACACAGTATTAACTTTAGCCAAAGGAAGCAAGAATAGGTATGAGGAAGTAACCAATAAATGAATATCCAACTACACAGTCACCAAATTTGTTTGTTTGTTTGTTTTTTTTTTTTTTTTTTTGAAGGTAAAAAAAAAGTCTTTGACCAAATTTGTTGCATTAGTTGTATGATGCATCATATTCCAAAGATCTAATACGCCAAAAGTGAACAACATAAGAGTATATAAACTCAAAAATCCTGGAAGATTGAAACTCCAAACCCTCAGATTCCATTTAAATCACAGGAAATAGGATGGAATGGAAAGAAAAATGGTTAAAATTCTTATGATAAGAAGCTAATTTCTCATGCAATTAGATGATTTTCCTTTCCCTTGTTACTTTTGTGACAAAAAATGAAGCCTTTATAAACCAGCCTACATGATCCACATTCCAAGTATGTCCCTCCCAATCAATCAATAAAATAATCTCTTGAATATGGAAGTGATTGGAGCCAACTGTGCCTTAACTCAGTTTTAACTAAACCTAAACCAGATACTATAGTTGATAGCCAAAATTGAGAATATTTGATGACCAATTATGCACATCAACCAAAACCAAGACAAAAAAGTAGCTAATTAAGACAAAACAAACTTAAGTAACAAAAAGGACTCAAGCTAACAGAAGCCCTGCAGCAATTTTAGATATGACACATGTCATTAAGCTGATCTCATCACCACTATTTATGAATTATGATGACCCATTGTTTAATCATAACAGTTTATATGATAGAGAACGTTCATTGAGTAAAAAAATCTAACCCAATCTTTCAATGTAAGCAGTTTCCATCAGTTGTAACAAGGGCTCAATTGCTTGTCCAGCAATTTCAGGTAAAGAAAGCATTATAAGCTCAGTTCGGACACTTGGAGTGTGTGATTCACTGAGGGTGTCTCAGCAAGCTCACTGCCAAACAATTCAGGAATTCAATAAAATTCACAAATCTACAATCAAAAGATAAGCTCAAAACTTCACTGAGTTCTCACATAGTGATGCATTCTAAATACTATTCGAAGTACCAATTTTTTTAATCGGTACACGAAACTCATTTGTAATAACAACTAGCAAAAATGTAAAAATAAAAAAGGCTTTTAAGTCTGGCATCTTATAAGATTCTCTCACTCATTACGGTCCCATTTTTGGATGCCACAATATCCAGAACCTCCAAACGAGAAGCACTCAACTCATAATTTGACGTTTGTTGCTCACTAATCAACCCACGTTGCATAGCAACATTGTTAAACCTCAATTGCTATTATCACACACTGCAAAGTAAAATTTTTTGTAAAATAGTTTGTATCTCTAGCATTATTCAAATAAAAAAGTGATATTAATTGTGGGCCTAGATGAAAACCATAAGAGGTTGGCCACATCAACATTTTGTAAAAATGTTGTAAAATAGTTTGCAGTTGTAGCGTTACTTTATATATTAAAAGAAAAAAGGGGGGGGGGGGGGGTGGACATTAACAAGCCAATTAAGGCAAAGGTTAAAACCAATTAATTAAAATGAATAAATACTAAATCACTTAAACCAGATATTAATCAATATTTAAAATATCGCATTTTATATAAAAATTATTACAGTCAAAAGGCACTAGCATTCAAATAACAAAAATGGTCTAACTTTGGTAAAAATATATATAATTTTAATCTCTTTTTACAGCATATTCAGCACAGTGTAACCAAAAACTGCATAGAGGAAAAGGTGAGAGAGAGAGAGTACCTGCAAATAGGTTTTGGAGTCTTAGAGCTTTGGAATCTCCACCAAATCTGAGGGAAAGTCTCTATTCCTGATTCGAATCAAAAATTATTTCAAAACCCTATAAGCCCCAAATAACAAACTCACCCTAATCAGTAGAAAAATGAAATACAACCAAGCGAGTCTCTTTCTTCATTCTACTCATTGTTTATCTACCGTTCCAGCTAAAAGAAAGAACAAAAACAAAAAAAAAATGGAGAGAGATTACTCACAGTCAAAAAAGAGAGCTCTACGACGTTAACAGTTGCTCCGGCGAGAAAGGAAGCTCGGCCACTGAGAGAGAGGGGACATATGTGGTCTTGGTCAGGGAGAGAAAAGAGAGCGCCGGCTATAGCTATTAGCTAGAATGTATAAAATAAAAAAAATAAAAAGATATATGATTTTGGAATGGCTGCCTTTGTTTGGGTTCTTGGGCGGGAATAAAAAATTTAATTACTTTCTTTTTCTTTTTAAAGTTCGTATGCATAATGCAGGTCGGACAAAAATTATATTTGCCTAAGATTCTAGGTACCCACGTCAGATTTTTTTTTTTTAACTCCTAAGTTTATTAAGAAAAATATAAATTCATTACATCATGAGTTAATGTAAGTCATAGCTAACTCAATCATTAGAGGATTTTCCTCTGTGTCCATATTACATAATTAATTAATTATCACTATTCTCTACTTCTTTGGCCATGATATGAGCTAGTCTATTGCTAATCGGAAATTTTGGAGTTTATGAGCTACCCCAACTACGATGTTTGAGACAACCACAGGTGGAGTACAAAGTCCCAAAAGAGTATGCGACACTATTTAAAATCACATTCAAAAACCACATCTCTTATACCAAGATCTCATGCAAAAAATACACCTATCTTCATGGCTTTTGCTTTGGCTTCTAGCAACACCAAAGGTTGGTGAAGTTTTTTGCTTAAAGTTGTCGTGACTTTGCCCTTATGATCTTGTGTTAGGAATCCAGTAGTTGAATAAGAATTATAGGGGAATTGATGGGAATTGTAGAAAAATTGACTTAATTCGAGATAGTCAGCCTCCATAGAGAGAGAGAGAGAGATGCACTAATGCACTAAGAAATTAGTTTATTCTTCAATTCATATCTAATGTTGAATTACAATCATGTATTTCTTCAATCTCATACTAATAAACATTCTTAACTTTTTTTTTTCACGAATTCCAAAAAACATTTCTCCAAACACATACGTTTTTCTTCAATCTCATTTTCCTCAGATTTCAATAGACATAAAACAATTTCACAAAATATAATAAATGTATAGTATCACATAAGTTAATCTTTGGAGGAGACTGAGAAGAGGTTAAGAGCACTATAGACAAGATGATAACAGATAAAATGGTAATCGATCTTGATGTGTTTAGTCTATTCATGGAAGACATCATTGTGAGTAATATGAATGGCACTCTAGTTGTCACAATAAAGAGGCGTAGCAGAGGATGTGGACACACCTAAGTCTTTGAGAAGCCATTGTAGCCAAAGGAGCTTAGATGTGGTATCAATAAGGGCACGATATTCTGCTTTAGTACTGAAATGGGCCACATGAGTTTGTTTCTTACTTTGCCAAGAAATCAGAGAAGAATCAAGAAGAAAGCAATAACCAGTGGTGGACCTACGATCAGTGGGATCTCCTGCCCAATCAATGTTGGGCTTTGTGGAGCCCAGTTATGTTTGATCCGGTTGATAACCCGACCTGACCTAAAATTTTGGCCCGTCTTGTAGCCTATTATGAGTCCAGTGCGTAGGATATAAAAACCATTTTTGGTGATTAGGGTTTTGGTTGTTGTTGTTGTCGTCGTCTTGAGAGAGTGTGAAACACTGTAGCCACACTTTGTATTTTTCCTTGATAATAGTGAAATTCTTGCAACTCTGTGTACATAGGCAAATTTCTGAACCACATAAATATTGTCTTATGCGTGTGATTGTTTTTATTTGGCGTGTGTTTTCTCTATTTTTTTGTTTCTCACAGGTTGGGAATTTCTAGTTAAATTCCCTACAATCAACATCAAAAAATACACGGAGAACAAGAGGAGACTGAGCAGAGTAGAAAAGACCATAGAAGAGAGTGCCTTTTAGGTATCGAAGAATGCACAAGATAGCAGTATAGTGGGTCGATCGTGGAGCAAACAGATACTGGCTCACCTGCTGAACAACATAGGAAATGTCTAGACGAGTGACAATGAGATAAACTAGGCTGCCAACCAAGTGTCTGTAAAGAGAGGGATTAGACAATAGTTTCCCTCCTAAGGGAGATAGATGTGCATTAAACTCAACTAGAGTGTCAACAGTCTTGTTATCAATAAGTCCAGTTCGAGACAAGAGTTTAGAGGCATACTTGACTTGATTAATATAAAGTTCGTCTGTAGAATGAATGATTTCAAGACTCAAGAAGTAGCTAAGATATCCAAGATCTTTTATCTCAAATTGCTAACTAAGAAAATCCTTGAGTTCTTGAATGCTACTGAGGTCATCACCAGTTATGATCATGTCATCCACATAAAGGAGAAGTAAAATAGTGCCTTTGTCAGTGCAATGAAGAAATAAGGCAGAATCTTAATGACTAGCCATGTAACCCAAACGAGAGATGGTAAAGCTAAATCTGGCAAACCAAGCTCGTGGAGCTTGTTTAAGGCCATAAAGTGCACATTGAAGGTAACAAACTTGTTTGATTCAATAAAGAGACCAGGAGGAGGTTGCATATAAACTTTTTCACTTAAATCCCCATTAAGGAATGCATTTTTGACATCCATCTGAAAAATGTCCTATTTTCTGGCAATAGCAATAGCTAAGAGGGCACGAACAGATGAGATACGAGCAATCAGAGCAAATGTCTCTTCATAATCAATCCCATACTCTTGTGTAAAACCTTTTACAACAAGACGAGTTTTGTAGCGCTTAATGGACCTATCAGAGTGAGTCTTAATCTTGTAGATCCACTTACAACCAACCACAGATTTCCCGGGGGCGAGAGTCACCAAGTCCCAGGTATGGTTTTTAAATAATGCAGCAAGTTTCTCTTTCATTGCAATCTGCCATATGGGTCAGTGGAAGCCTCACGATAGGTATGAGGCTCGTGCAGTGTAGCAAGGGCAGTGTAACAATGATAGTCAAGTAAATATGTAGGAATAGATCTTATCCGAGTTGAGTGACGAGGTGGAATGTCTTGTGCAAGATCTTCAGGTGGAGCAGGAGCAGGGGACCCAATCTCAAGGTTGGGTAGCTTGTCTTTGACCCGTTCATCTTTCACGTGTTCATCAAAGGGTGAACTAAGAAAGGGATGAAGGATATCTGGTGGTTGGACAGAGAAGTCTACAGAAGAATTAGGAGCAGCTATAGGAGGATCAGCAGCAGCTATAGAAGCATAAAGTATAGAACACAATAACACACGAGAGTTACGTGGTTCAGCCTAAAGGCCTACATCCATGGAGGAAACCCTAAAGGGCTACATCAATAATATATTATAGTATAGTACAAATTCTGTGTTACAATGAATCATAACATGTGTATATATAGTAGACTAAACCCTAGACTAATAGACTTCTAGTACAAGTAGGAGACTTGGCTTGCACACAAAGTAGAATTAGGCTTGGGCTTATGCTAATTAGCTAATATATCTCTAACACCCCCTTTCAAACTCAAGATGAAAGCTTAATGAAATCTTGAGATTTAATAAGATTAAGAAGATCCCTTAAATTAAGTTTGGCTATGTGACGGTAGTTTGTGGAAGGAATGGTCTTACAGTGTTGATGCGACTTCTAACGATGGCATGAGTATACTAGAGAGTTTCGACGGTAGCAGTAGGAAGCTAAAGAAGATGAACGTAGCGAAAAAAACACTGAGGAAGTCAAAGACTGCTCTTAAATATACTACAAGGACAGAAAATCATGGCCACAAAAAGGTGACTCTGATACCTGTTAAAAATACTGAAACCAATAGTATTGTATTTCATTGTTAAAGAATGTACATGTGAGCCTTTATATAAGAGGAATATGTGTGCAGTACAACTAAGAGTGTAGTACAAGCATGTGTGTTATACAAGTAATCTAGGTGGGCCTAAAGCCCACAACACTATACACGTTAACAATTTGCTTGCCTAGGCTGGGCAGGCCAAACTTTCCTATTGGCAAACTGAGTTGAAGGTTGGGTAGAAATGGTAAGTGGGAGCACTGTTAGGACAATAAAAGACCTTTATGTTGAAACTAAAATGGGTAAAAAAACGTTCTTGTTCCTAATTCCCATGCATAAGCTTGGGTGTTCGGTCAAAGATTTCTGCACCAAAACTCGAAAATCAGATAATGCGTATAATGTGTCCAGTTTTAGTGGTTCAAAGAGTTTAGACAGAGACACAATTTCTGGGCGCCTTCATGATGAAATAGCTGTCTATCACCCAAATAAATAAATAAATGCTAAAGACTATCTCATTAAGTGATACTACAAATTTTAGTATATAAATTTTAAATATACATGATTGAATGGTTGTTTGAAATGTACTTTGCTGATTGACAACACATTAGTTTATAAGTTCTATATGGTAAATTTTGTAGTACTTCTATTATTTTTAAAAAATTGTATTTGTGTTTTGCTATCTCACCTGTCAAATAATTGATTGAAATTAATTGATTTTTTTTTTTGAAGTAATAGCTAACTCAATCATTAGAGGATTTTCCTCTGTGTCCATATTACATAATTAATTAATTATCACTATTCTCTACTTCTTTGGCCATGATATGAGCTAGTCTATTGCTAATCGGAAATTTTGGAGTTTATGAGCTACCCCAACTACGATGTTTGAGACAACCACAGGTGGAGTACAAAGTCCCAAAAGAGTATGCGACACTATCTTAAAATCACATTCAAAAACCACATCTCTTAGTGGTTCAAAGAGTTTAGACAGAGACACAATTTCTGGGCGCCTTCATGATGAAATAGCTGTCTATCACCCAAATAAATAAATAAATGCTAAAGACTATCTCATTAAGTGATACTACAAATTTTAGTATATAAATTTTAAATATACATGATTGAATGGTTGTTTGAAATGTACTTTGCTGATTGACAACACATTAGTTTATAAGTTCTATATGGTAAATTTTGTAGTACTTCTATTATTTTTAAAAAATTGTATTTGTGTTTTGCTATCTCACCTGTCAAATAATTGATTGAAATTAATTGATTTTTTTTTTTGAAGTAATAGCTAACTCAATCATTAGAGGATTTTCCTCTGTGTCCATATTACATAATTAATTAATTATCACTATTCTCTACTTCTTTGGCCATGATATGAGCTAGTCTATTGCTAATCGGAAATTTTGGAGTTTATGAGCTACCCCAACTACGATGTTTGAGACAACCACAGGTGGAGTACAAAGTCCCAAAAGAGTATGCGACACTATCTTAAAATCACATTCAAAAACCACATCTCTTATACCAAGATCTCATGCAAAAAATACACCTATCTTCATGGCTTTTGCTTTGGCTTCTAGCGACACCAAAGGTTGGTGAAGTTTTTTGCTTAAAGTTGTCGTGACTTTGCCCTTATGATCTCGTGTTAGGAATCTAGTAGTTGAATAAGAATTATAGGGGAATTGATGGGAATTGTAGAAAAATTGACTTAATTCGAGATAATCAGCCTCCATAGAGAGAGAGAGAGAGATGCACTAATGCACTAAGAAATTAGTTTATTCTTCAATTCATATCTAATGTTGAATTACAATCATGTATTTCTTCAATCTCATACTAATAAACATTTTTATTTTTTTTTTTTCACGAATTCCAAAAAACATTTCTCCAAACACATACGTTTTTCTTCAATCTCATTTTCCTCAGATTTCAATAGACATAAAACAATTTCACAAAATATAATAAATGTATAGTATCACATAATTTATCACACAAATTGCAAATGCAATGAGTTACTATCCACATTTCAAGACAACGTTGCATAATATTATTCACGTATCAATGAATCAAAATCACGTTTGGATGGACAACATTATTTTTCCTTTTTCAAATTCTTAGTCCACCAAATGGTTTAGATTAAACGTGTAGCAAAAGAAACTCCATAAAAGATATAAGTAATTATATCAATGAATATGACTTCTAAGATTTTTTCCTTACAAACATTATATCATATCACAACATAAAATTTCATAATCAACAACTTGTTTATCCATTTTAAAACACGAAGTTCAACCATTAAGATTGTTGGAAATATAATATTGAATAAACAAGTTTGATACAAAAAAGTATGATAATTATTCAATCAAAAGAAACAAAAATTTCGGATAGTAAGAATAAGATTTGAGATAATCGGCCACTTTCTTGAGCAAAAACCTTTTATGGGCTTTGTTGTTTACCTCTTGTTTCCTTCTTTTATGGGCTTTTATGTCCACAACATTAATTAATTTTCACAATACTTTTACAGCAAAATTTAAGTGACTTGTTCTTACTCGCTATTAATGGTGGACAAAAAAGTAATTTTAGTGGTAGATCAAATCTATAATAATAATAATAATAATAGGTGAAACTGAGATAAACTCAAATTAGAATTTTAAATTAGAGTTCTAATTTTGCATCATGTGTCCTAAATTATTTATTCTTAACGAGTTTTATTTTTTAATTTTAGAATCAAATATGGGAGCACATCATAAATATTCACTTAAGTGAGTTATTAAATACAAAAACTAAAGAGTTTAGAATAAATGAATCATAAAAAAAAAAATGCTTCACAATAATTAAAAAAAAATAACATGGACAATTTACATTTTATACCTAATAATATCCTTACAAATTTTTTAAAATAATCAACAAAATATAAAAATGACTATCAATAGTATTTAAATTATATATATATATATATATATGAATTATATTATACATCTTATTCTATATCTTTAAATATATCAATGCATATGCATGGGGTTACAAGTTAGTTAATTATAACTGATAACAATTTACCACCTATGACTTATTGTAAATAGCCTAGTAATTCAATAGTATTATTTGGCCTCTTTTATATAGAGAATTAGGGATCAAATTCTCGTTTCCCACTTATTATAAAAATTGAGTTATTAAGGAAAAACAATAGTGTTTCATAATTTTTTTTTGTTTGTTGGTTAATAGCACAAATTTATAACTCATGGTTGCTTAAACTTTATACCTTTAGTAATAAAAACTTATAATTAACATCCTATTTGAATACACTTTAACAATCGCACTCATCATAGCTATAAGTAGTCCTTGTGCATCTCTGATTGAAGTCCCCATTCCAGCTTCCTCTTGACCTTGAAGATTGCTCCCTCAATATTGAGTTTATATATTCCTCTGTTCGTTGACTTGCAAATTTATAATCAATAGTCCCTCCAGTTGAAAACAATAGACATATTTTCTCAATTGCATTTGCCTACACATGACAACAACACATTTATGTGATGAAGTAAGGAAGAAAAAAAATATAATAATAATAAGTCTTCGAAAAACAGAATAGGGGAATAAGGAAATAGGAGCCAATTAGAAGTATGATTGCCTTTTTTGAAAGTACGCTCAAAACAATCTTGAGAAGATCCAAATAGAGTCTTCAATCTCCAAAGCTCCTTTTATCTCATGCTGGGAAAAAAAATACCCTATACCGGCTATATGTTTCCTCTCTCTCACAACCGGCTGGTCCCAATGCAAGGTATAACTTCTCCATGCTCTGGGACTAACTACAATTGACAAAAAGTATCATTAATGATTAATAGCACCAAAGAGGCAAAGACTGTGTGAGGTCATAGCAGGACATGATTGGTCATTATTGTCTAATGTTTTAAAAAAGCATAACACCAAGTAGAACCTATGTGATCTGTTTTTGTTAGCATCCTCAACAACCAATGACATCCAGTTCACAGCAATCACAACTTACCCATTTGATAAAATCCGAAAACATTAAGAAACCAGCAGAGTCACGCATTATCCAAGCACTTCAGAGGCTGAGTTGGGTACTAATTTGCTGTGTTAAAAGAAACAACAATATTGGAGCATGAGTCACATCTTGCCTGTTCTAAATGGAAGTCATCAGAATGCATCAACACAGTGTCTATTTTTACCTTACAGAGTTTGAGAGATGCTACGTCTTTACAACAAATCACAGGTGGTTAGTTGTTATTGGTTCAAATTTGAAACTAACACTAAGATTATTTTTTTGCCCTAACAATAACAACCAGTAACAACCTACCACTTAGAATTTGTTGTAAAAATGTTGTAGACATATCATTTCTCTACAGAGTTTATATTTCAACTGTGTCAATAAATGGGGCTTATTATTCATTATGTGTCAAATTTCTGAACTTTATTCAATTTAATGTAATGTCCTATAATCCATTGTTTACAGGGCTCATTAATCATTTATGTGTCAAATTTCTGTACTTTATTCAATTTAATGTAATATCCAATAATCCATTGTAAGTTACGATTTTGCATTATAACTATAAAATTAATTCCCTTTTTCACTTTCACCCCTTTGTTAATTTGATATTGTTTGAGTGACTCTGCATAGGCATAGTGTTTTGTGTGGGGAAAAAAAAAAGTTTCTCAAAGGTGCGTTTTCATGCACCTGCAAAAGAATTTCAAAAGCATCTTACTTCGTTGTCTTTTCTATACCAACTTAGTGCTTTTCTTTTCTTTAAAAAAAAAAAAAAATTGGTAGGCCAAAAACGAATTGACCCCTTGTGATTGAATTAATTGATTAATTAGCCAAGTTATTAATTAATCAAATTAACATACAAAGGCGTGATAGCACAAACAAATCACCAATAAACTAATTATGCAGCGGAAAATAAATAACACGGTGATTTGTTTACAAATGGAGAAAACCTAACGGCAAAAACCCCACTGGGTGATTTTCAGGTCACCACTTCTGAAACTCCACTATTATCACAACAAGCGGTTATAAGTAAAGGAATCCCAAGTACCTTAGCAACCTACAGTTGATCCCTTACCCCAATACCCAATTGGACTTGTTCTGTAGCGACAATTTCCCTTTCTGATGCACGGCTCCCAAGTACGTGACTAATAAATTATGCGGATCCCAGTATACAACTTCAATCACCAACTAAGAAGGTTGTTGGCTGCAAAGTTTTTTAGTTCATCCACACGATGAAGATCAAGAAGATGCTTGGTTACAAAACCCTACGGTGCACATACACAGCAACTTCTTCAAGAGAAAGAGATGAACTAGGGCAAGAACTTTGTCTCCGGTCACAATTTGCTTGAACAGAGTTTGCTCAATACTTGACCTTTAAAATAATCATTTTATATGTTTAGGGTTAGGAGAAAAGAAGACCTAAACACATAATCACGGATTCCAAGAAATCAAATCAGAATTCTAAATTTCTTAAATCTCGACAGATAAGCTGTCAAGCAGCTATCGGGCAAGTGTTGAGCCACGGGCTGAACAGCTCCCTTAAGCCTCGATAGATGCAGCTATCGAGCTAGCTGTCGAGACTTAATGAATTTGCACTTCTCAACTTGTTTCTTGGATAGACTTGATGACTTCAACACTTGATCTTGAAACCTTGTTTCTTGAAGTATTTGAACACATCCTAGAACTACCCAATTACAAGTAAAGTGTATTTTGTCAAAGGATTAACCAATTACATAAAATCATGACATATGTTCTTAATATGTGAACCACATATATCCTAACAAAAATCTTATAACCAAAATGCCAACTCAGGTTTACTTTGGCATGCTTGACGCATTATTGGCTGCTGAGGAGCTTCCTGAGGAATATAGGGATTTTTGTCAGGTACCCTACCTCTAAATCTTATACTCTCATAAACATGCATGTATTTTCAGTGAATGACTGAGAGTTTAATTGATAAACTCTCTGAGATGAGTTTAGTAGATTGTATATATTTGATAAAAAAAAAAAAAAAAAGTCGTGCGTATATGGCATGAAATTGCCCACATTTGCACCTCTTAAAAGTCATGTATATGACATCCATTTAAAAAATGATGCTCCTAGAAAAAAAGCACAATTTGAAAATCACTCAATTGCGTCTTTAAACTCTCACAAGGTTTGATTCGTGTTAGAAATACTGAAATCAATTGTATTGTATTTCATTGTTAAAGAATGTACATGAGAGCCTTTATATAGGAGGCATATGTGTGTAGTACAAGTAAGAGTGTAGTACAAGCATGTGTGCAATACAAGTAATCTAGGTAAGCCTAAAGCCCATAACATTATACACGTTAACAACCCCCCTCAAACTCAAGGTGGATGTGAGACCAACTTGAGGTTGTCAATTAAATCACGAAGGCATCCCTTAGGATGTGACTTGGTGAAGATATCTGCAAGTTAATCTTTGGAGGAGACTGAGAAGAGGTTAAGAGCACTATAGACAAGATGATAACAGATAAAATGGTAATCAATCTTGATGTGTTTAGTCTATTCATGGAAGACATCATTGTGAGTAATATGAATGGCACTCTAGTTGTCACAATAAAGAAGCGTAGCAGAGGATGTGGACACACCTAAGTCTTTGAGAAGCCATCGTAGCCAAAGGAGCTTAGATATGGTATCAGTAAGGGCACGATATTCTGCTTTAGTACTGGAATGGGCCACATGAGTTTGTTTCTTACTTTGCTAAGAAATCAGAGAAGAACCAAGAAGAAAGCAATAACCAATGGTGGACCTTCAATCAGTGGGATCTCCTGCCTAATCAATGTTGGGCTTTGTGGAGCCTAGTTATGTTTGATCCGGTTGATAACCCTACCTGACCCAAAATTTTGGCCCGTCTTGTAGCCTATTATGAATCCAGTGCGTAGGATATAAAAACCATTTTTGGTGATTAGCGTTTTGGTTGTTGTTGTTGTCGTCGTCTTAAGAGAGTGTGAAACACTGTAGCCGCACTTTGTATTTTTCCTTAATAATAGTGAAATTCTTGCAACTCTGTGTACGTAGGCAAATTTCGGAACCACATAAATATTGTCTTATGCGTGTGATTGTTTTTATTTGGTGTGTGTTTTCTCTATTTTTTTGTTTCTCACAGGTTGGGAATTTCGAGTTAGATTCCCTACAATCAGCATCAGAAAATACACGGAGAACAAGAAGAGACTGAGCAGAGTAGAAAAGACCATTAAAGAGAGTGCCTTTTAGGTATCAAAGAATGCACAAGATAGCAGTATAATGGGTCGATTGTGGAGCAGACAGATACTGACTCACCTGCTGAACAACATAGGAAATGTCTGGACGAGTGATAGTGAGATAAACTAGGCTGCCAACCAAGTGTCTGTAAAGAGAGGGATTAGACAATGGTTTCCCTCCTAAGGGAGATAGATGTGCATTAAACTCAACTAGAGTGTCAACAGTCTTGTTATCAGTAAGTCCAGCTCGAGACAAGAGTTTAAAGGCATACTTGACTTGATTAATATAAAGTCCGTCTGTAGAATGAATGATTTCAAGACCCAAGAAGTAGCTGAGATGTCCAAGATCTTTTATCTCAAATTGTTGACTAAGAAAATCCTTGAGTTCTTGAATGCTACTGAGGTCATCACCAATAATGATCATGTCATCCACATAAAGAAAAAGTAAAATAGTGCTTTTGTCAGTGCAACGAAGAAATAAGGCAGAATCATAATGACTAGCTATGTAACCCAAACGAGAGATGGTAAAGCTAAATTTGGCAAACCAAGCTCGTGGAGCTTGTTTAAGGTCATAAAGTGCACATTGAAGGTGACAAACTTGTTTGATTCAACAGAGAGACCAGGAGGAGGTTGCATATAAACTTTTTCACTTAAGTCTCCATTAAGGAATGGATTTTTGACATCCATCTGAAAAATGTCCTATTTTCTGGCAGCAGCAATAGCTAAGCGGGCACGAACAAATGAGATACGAGCAATCAGAGCAAATGTCTCTTCATAATCAATCCCATACTCTTGTGTAAAACCTTTTACAACAAGATGAGCTTTGTAGCGCTCAATGGACCCATCAGAGTGAGTCTTAATCTTGTAGATCCACTTACAACCAACCACAGATTTCCCAGGAGGGAGAGTCACCAAGTCCCAGGTATGGTTTTTAGATAATGCAGCAAGTTCCTTTTTCATTGCAATCTGCCATAAGGGTCAGTGGAAGCCTTACGATAGGTGTGAGGCTCGTGTAGTGTAGCAAGGGCAGTGTAACAATGATAGTCAAGTAAATGTGTAGGAATGGATCTTACCCGAGTTAAGTGACGAGGTGGAATGTCTTGTGCAAGATCTTCAGGTGGAGCAGGAGTAGGGGACCCAAGCTCAAGGTTGGGTAGCTCGTCTTTGACCCGTTCATCTTTCACGTTTTCATTAAAGGATGAACTAGGAAAGGGATCAAGGATATCTGGTGGTTGGACAAAGAAGTCTACAGAAGAATTAGGAGCAGCTACAGGAGGATCAGGAGCAGCTATAGAAGCATAAAGTATAGAACACAATAACACACGAGAGTTACGTGGTTCAGCCTAAAGGCCTACATCCATGGAGGAAACCCTAAAGGACTACATCAATAATATATTATAGTATAATACAAATTTTGTGTTATAATAAATCGTAACATGTGTATATATAGTAGACTAAACCCTAGACTAATAGACTTCTAGTACAAGTAGGAGACTTGGCTTGCATACAAAGTAGAATTAGGCTTGGGCTTATGCTAATTAGCTAATATATCTCTAATACCCCCTCTCAAACTCAAGATGAAAGCTTGATGAAATCTTGAGATTTAATAAGATTAAGAAGATCCCTTGAATTAAGTTTGGCTCTATGACGGTAGTTTGAGGAAGGCAATGGTCTTACAGTGTTGATGCGACTTCTAACGATGGCATGAGTATACTGGAGAGTTTTGACGGTAGCAGTAGGAAGCCAAAGAAGATGAACGTAGCGAAAAAAACACTGAGGAAGTCAAAGACTGCTCTTAAATATACCACAAGGACAGAAAACCATGGCCACAAAAAGGTGACTCTGATACTTGTTAAAAATACTGAAATCAATAGTATTGTATTTCATTGTTAAAGAATGTACATGTGAGCCTCTATATAAGAGGAATATGTGTGCAGTACAACTAAGAGTGTAGTACAAGCATGTGTGTTATACAAGTAATCTAGGTGGGCCTAAAGCCCACAACACTATACACGTTAACAATTTGCTTGCCTAGGCTGGGCAGGCCAAACTTTCCCATTGGCAAACTGAGTTGAAGGTTGGGTAGAAATGGTAAGTGGGAGCACTGTTAGGACAATAACAGACCTTTATGTTGAAACTAAAATGGGTAACAAAACGTTCTTGTTCCTAATTCCCATGCATAAGCTTGGGTGTTCGGTCAAAGATTTCTGCACCAAAACTCGAAAATCAGATAATGCGTATAATGTGTCCAGTTTTAGTGGTTCAAAGAGTTTAGACAGAGACACAATTTCTGGGCGCCTTCATGATGAAATAGCTGTCTATCACCCAAATAAATAAATAAATGCTAAAGACTATCTCATTAAGTGATACTACAAATTTTAGTATATAAATTTTAAATATACATGATTGAATGGTTGTTTGAAATGTACTTTGCTGATTGACAACACATTAGTTTATAAGTTCTATATGGTAAATTTTGTAGTACTTCTATTATTTTTAAAAAATTGTATTTGTGTTTTGCTATCTCGCCTGTCAAATAATTGATTGAAATTAATTGATTTTTTTTGAAGTAATTTGAATTAGGAATCACTTGTGGTATATAAGTTGTATGACTACCGCTTAATGCTTTTTATTTATTTTTTTTTTATCTTAGTTTTATTTCAAATATTTAATTTTCTTAAAAATAAGCAATTTTTTTTTTGTTTGATATTATGCAAATAAATTACCAAAAATAATATGTTCCCAAGTGAATATTAAGTCAAATTTAAATAGTGGTGACCAAAAAAATGTCAATAGTCAATTACATGATTCTATGCATTTGTCTTTTTAACTATTTCTAATTAATTTCTTTTCTACAAAGAAAATAATTGAATATGTGCAATGTACGGGGGATGCCCCGGGGTCATTGAGCCTTGAACTCGAGCCTAGTAACACTAAATGGGTCAGGGACCTAGGCCCTTTGGGCCTTGGTCCCTGACCTTGGAATGTAACACTTGGCCCTCTCCCCATCAGACTCATGACCGTAACCCAGGCACTCCTTAAGACCAGGTATGAGCCCAATAAATAGAACAGGACCGTATCACTTGGAGCATCAAGGGCAAATCACACCTAATCAATCTTGGCTTAGTCCGGTATTTGATTTCCCAGCAAAACAACGCCTCGGCTTCCCAGTATTGCCTGAAGTGATATTCATGCCGAGCAGGCTCTTGAAGGTGGGAATCAATTCCAATGCCACTACCACCTCGCTCAACTAAACACCCACTTAAACATGATGGAATCGGACCATCATTCCCACTTATAATCAGAGGTAATCATAGCATTTCCACTAAGCTCACACTATAAATAAGAAACAAGGATGAGAAGGAGGGGGTTTGTAATTCTGGGAAGAATACTAGGAAAAGAGGGAAAACACTCACAGAGAGAGAGAGAGAGAGAGAGAGAGAGAGAGAGAGCAAAGGAGTAATTTTGTTAGGAATAGAGAAAGGTGTGAGGAAACAGAAGCAAATTTGGGTCCGCCGAGCACAGGGCCACCCACAGTAGGAAACCCAAAAGCCCACAAAACAAATAGATTGTGAGCCCAAGTAGAGATTGAACCCAATAAACATATATTTGGGTGCGCAAACACAACATTACTTTTTCCACAATGTTTATGATGATAAATTATGATTAGTACAACATCATTTTTATATGAAACCATTATTGACATAATTTTTAGCATTTAGATTTTTGAAACATGTTTAAAATAAAAGTTACCAAAAAATATATTTTTTGATAAAGGAAAAAAGTTAACAAGCGTCCTTAGTGTGTTGGTTTAGAAGATATTTTTAGAACTACCGCACACCCTTAGCGCAATCGTTGCTACAAGTATAAGTACTTATGGGGTATGAGAGGCAAGGACTAAAATTAGGGGCAGAGCCAAGGGAGGAGGGGGGCAACTGCCCCCCTAACTTGTCCCAAAAAATCCTTTCGGTGCTTCTGTTTCTGTTCTGAAGAAATTTGCCTACCTAATATGGTGATAAAACAAAATAAAAGACTCCCTTTAGATAGACAGACCCTGACACCAACATAACAAAGGAAAAACAACCTCCCTCGCATTAAAGGATTCAAAGCATATGACTTTTAACCTACTTCACTATTCTTTTGAAGTAGCTTATATCTTGTGGCAAGATTCTTGTCTCACTTTTTCACCCATTTCACCAGTGGTTTGTTTTGCCTTTTTTTTTTTTAAACTATTCATTTCACCAGTGGTTTGATTAATGCTAAGAATATTAAAAATTTTAATACATTAGTCTTATAAGATGATGTATCACCATCACCGAAAATCAATTAATATAATTATTTATTATTTTATCTAGTGGCACTGATCATGTTCTTACCGCATCAATTTGCTAATTTTTGTTGCAAAATTTGTAGAATTTTTAGTATTTTTTTTCCTCATGAAAATTCATTATTGGGCCCCATAATTAACACAAAATATATGTTTCCTTAAAAAAAGACTTAATGTTCTTGTGCGGTACAAAAACCCTAAGCAACCACTACTTAAAAAAAAAAAAAAAAAAAAAAAAAAATTCTAATTTATATCTTGACTTTTTCAATGTCTTAAACTCTGTGTTTTTATTATAAACCCAAATTTGTTCACAATTGTTTAACTGTTTTTTATTATTATCAATTAATATTTTTTTAGATTAATTTTATTTTTATTATTGACTTTTGATCTTGTCTCGCCCTAGATTAAAATTTTGACTTTGCCACTGACCGGAGTTCAAGTTTCCAAGAGGGAATTTCATACACACACATATATTTAAATTAAGTTAGAGTAGAATTTTTATCTTGTATCACAAAAAAAGAAGAAGATATTTTTATAATTTTTTAAGGGAAAAGAGAAAAGCAATTAATTGTTTTGACCATTTTTTATATTTCCTATAGATGTAGGGTTAAAAATTTTCTAAAATGATTTATTAACAATTATGTATACACTCACACCCACTAATAGGAGCTTCTGATAAATAATGCATAAATAAACTATTAGAAATTGCAAGTATCCAAACAATCTATATGTACTATTGTTTAAAAAAAAAAATCAAAACATAAACAGTTTTTTACTTATTTAAAATCTTGCATGGCTGCATGTAAGTAGACAATTCTACACGTGGGTTGTGAATTTCTCAGAAAATCTGAAAAGATATTTAATAGTGCCACCGTCCCACAAAAAGATTACCCAACTTTGGATTTGGAATACAATCTTTTGTCAAGCACTCCAGTTGTACGGATGCTGGAAGGGAATCAATACCTTATGCCTGCACACGCACACAAATCGCCATTTCTTTTTTAATAATAATTTGTATTAGAAATTTGAAAACTATAAATAAATTAATAATAAAATAATAAAAGTGTAAATTACTTCTCTAAAGTTTGAAAATCTCTAAATTTTACACCCTGAAATTTTAGAATTTTGAATTTACATCCTCAAGTTATATTCTGTTTCTATCAATAGCATCTCGATTTTGTTATATTTTCCATTAAGAACCACATAAGTTTACCACGCATATTTTGTTCATCCGATAAAATGATGTCATATCATTTTTTTAGCATAAAAAATTTAAATAAACTTTCTTAAAAAAATATAATAACAAACGTTGCATAATTTTATTGGACTAACTAAGCATGTGTTATATGACACTTAACGAGAAATATGGACTGTGCGCGCCTGAAATGAGACTGTTGGGCTCGAACTCACTTGGGCTCACAATTTATTTATAAAGTGGGCTTCAGGATTTCCTACTTTGGGTCGTTCTCGGCACAGAGACTCAAAGTAACGTTCCTCCTTTCTCCCTCAATGATTGTTTTTTCTCTCCTTTTTTCTGAACCCCTTCCTCTTCCCCAACTTCTTCTATTTATAGCTTTAAGTTAGTGGGGAGATCATGATTACTGCCATCGTTAGTGCAATTGAAGGTCCAATATTATCTGTTTTAAGTGGGTGTTTAGGTGAGAGTGGAATGTAACGATTATGGCCTTGGAACTTGGTTCCAGCTCAGGTGAATTTGCTTGGTAATGATGTTCCCCGAGTATCCTATGGTTCGCTTAGACAAGGTTTATCTGATTGCTTGGGAAGTTTTATGCCGAGCATAGTTCAAGATCTGAGGCCCAAAACTCAACCTTTATGAAGGCAGTTTCAAGAAGGGCCTAGGGCGATGGGGCCGTACCATTGGGCCTGAGCCCAGGGCCCATCTGGGTCTTGGGATCTTGGTGCCGTACATGGACAAAAGAGTTACTAATGCAAACAAAATATAACTTTTGGAGATAAAATCCAAAGTCTAACATTTTTCAGCATGTAAAATCTAAAGACCCCAAATTTTAGAGGAGCAATTTACAGTTTAACCCAATAAAAATATTGTATTAATATCAATACGTTGAAGTGGACTTCTTCTAAAAAAAAAAAAAAACTCTGATAAAGTAGGCTGATTCGCTTTAACAAAAACATATATAATCTTTAATTGAATTGTTCACGTCTACTTTATGTACAAAAGCTGTTATTACAACTAGTCTTAAGGCGTGACAACTCAATCTCTAAAACTTTACTATGTGTACAACATTTTTTATTTTTTGAATAAAAGATAGGGGCTTCTGGTGTGGACTTACCATATGCCATGTGGCAACTATGGATAAAACCACATTTACCTCAAAAGCCTTGATAGTACTATCACTCGAATCGCTCACCAAGTAGGAATGGTAACAAGGCAGGTATGCAGTGGGTTTCCTATTCCCTACTTCGCCCTACTTCTGCTTTGGGGTGGGTGTTTTTTCCCGCCCTGTTCTAGCGGATACCTAAGGATGCCTGCGGGTACCCATCCCACCATCCAAATTTTTTACACAACCCCCCCCCCCCCCCCGAAACTAGTTGGATTTGGCTTTTTGCCCTTTTATTTTTTGCCCTAAATGGGTCCAAAATTTAGAGGAAAAACTAAATTGTTGAAATGCATTAATCTGCTTGTGAAAATGGACTTTGCTTGCCCGAATCTAATGGTGATCTTGTTCGCTATAAGTTCAAACCGTTGATCAATTCATCATACAACTATATCTGTTGATTTATAGGAATAAGGAATCACTAAATCAGAGAGAGAGAGAGAGAGAGAGATTCAACATTGTAAGTAGTAATGATATTGAACATTTTTTTTTTTTTTTTAATGATATGATATTGAACATTTGGACTACTTTAACTATGTTCTTTAATTGTGCATGTCTAAAGTACAATAATTGTTTTTTGATTGCACGAATATATTGAAAATTTTAAAGATATTTTTATGTTGTATATAAATGTACTAAAATATTATAAATTATAAGAAAATATCAACTAAAATCTGTATTAGATGATAAAAATTATCATTATTATCTTCAACTTTCTAATACTAATCACTTTAGCTTTATATATATATATATATATATAATTTTACTCAATATTTTATTTCATATTAACTTACTTATTAAATTAATTATAATATCATCATGATTCAACCTTCGATCGAGTCTTAATTCAACTTCAAAACCTCGAACTTCTAGCTAATCTTATTGGTCCCTATAACTATTCAATTTTTAAAACCATACCTCTTTTTGTACCCTCTCATACTTTGTCTCATTAATACTTACTTGCCATGTGATCCAGAACACCATTGATCATCTTCATTCCCTTCCTATTGTGTAGAAATTTTGATTTTTGATCATTAAAATTTAATTACTATTATAAAATTTACTCAAAATTTTTCTTTTTGTTATATACTTAATTATTCTCTATTTTGTACTGCTATTGTCTCAAATTATTTGTGCACCTTGAAAAATCAAAGTTCATAGCGAGACATCCATTCCATACTGTTAGGTTCTAAAGGTTTAGGATTAAATGTTTAGATTTCTATTTTGTTTATGTTGGCAAACCGAGAAAAAAAACATGCCTAAATTAGGTGTAATTAGACATTGCTCAGGGTGGTACAAATCAAATCTCAAGAACATTCAAGCTGCAGAAAGAAGAGTCAAATTTTAGTGAAGCTTGACCGATCAAAAATCGCAGTAAATTAGTTTCTGTAGAGTTTTAAATTAGGCCCAAGCTTGTGAAAATGTTTAGGGTTTTAGTCCAACACTCCTAAGTATAAAAGGAAAACCCTAACTACGTTTTGAAGACTCTTGGAAGACTTGTGAGTTACTTCTGTGAGATCTGAGAGATTCTGTAACCTTCTAACTCCACAAGTGTCTACCAGAACAAGATCTACAATCAAGTGTTGGTGAAATCTAGTTGCTGTTACAAGATTAACAACTGATGATTTGAAACCTTTGAGTGGGATCTCAAAGTCATAAGCATGGAAGTTTGTGTGCTACAAATCTAAGAGAGAAGAGTCTGTGGAGTCGAAACTTGCACTTAGTTGTGTTAGTAAGTTCTACTAGAGGTAGCAATAGATTTAGGGTTAAATCTTTTGTAAACTTCAATTCTTTCTAGTGGATTTGTTTACCTTGAGGATAGCTAGGTCAAATCCTCCTTAGGTTTTTACCTTGAAACAGTTCATTTCATTGGTTTTTCTGGGTGATCATATCTGTGTTATTTACTTTTCCATTGTGCATGATATAATCTATTACTATTTAACCTAGATCTCATAATTAATCTAAGCAAACACTTGGCTAATTCATTAGATTAAACAATCTGTTTTAAGGGGTCTAACAAAACAAACACATACGTTATCTACTGAATAATTTTTTTTTTTTTTTTGTTTTTTTAAATAATCCTTTTTAATTCAAACTCAGGTAAAGCAATAAAAGAAAATCATAAACTTTTAAAAAACAGTAATACTTTCTGAGGGGAGGCCGGAGGGATTGAAATGGAAATAGATAATTTAAAAAAAAAAAATCAATTTATTCCCTGTTTGGGACTTTATAGGACGGGAAGAAATAATTATGACCAATCTCTGTTATACTCCTTTTAAATTTTAAATGTCAAACTTTTGGTTTTGTCCAAAAATAGATCGAATACTGGGGAAAATATAAAATGAATTGTGTGACTTTGGGAAGTGATTATAAGCTGGTTTTATGCTTATTTTATGTACTATTTGCATGTTTTACACTATTTTTTTTTTTTTTTATCTCAACTTTATTAAAAAAGATCTAACTTTCAATTTTTAAAAAATAAGTTAAGGTCTTTTTTTTTTTGTCTCATATTATAAATATAAGCTATCGGAAATATGCGATTCCTAAATGGAAAACATGTTATTAAATTTTCAATAATATCTTCTACACATGAAACACGTTTAATAATATCCTCCTCACTGAGAAAATGTATTTTCAGCCTTTATTTGATAATCTTTTATCATTTATTCTAGATTTATGTTTGAATTAAAATAAATTAATTTCTCTAAATACACCCATATGCATAAAGAGGCTAAATCCTTACTTCTAGTAACACACATGTTGCCATTATATATAGACAAAGTTTAGCTATAAAATTAGCTATAACCTTAGTCTATAACCTTCTTCAATATCTTTTTCTTTTTATTGGAGATAAATTTTGACAAATCTACCATTGGATGACATCTTCTTCTTATATTTTTCATGATTACAAATTTCTAAAAAATTAAATATCAATAGTTATGTCATCAATAAATTGTTCAAATTGTAAGTTTTTGTAATTTAAAATTATACATAAGATATAAGTTTATAGATCATGTAAGGACTAAAATTGACCCTGAGCCCAAGAGATATGAGTGATGGCCCAATAAGCTCACAACAATAGATTTGTTAGAGAGTGATTTACAGGTGGAGACTTAATGAATCAAGTGTGGGCCACAGTAGATTGGTTTAGTGCCGGAATGATTAAGAAATATAATTTGAAGAGAAAAACACTCCTCGGTCAAATCCGAGGAAGATACGTTCTTATATTTATTCCAACTTTTTCTAAGTACAAAGAGTTCTTTCTTTCTTTTTTGCAAATTAGATGCCCCCTCTTTCATGGAGGCCCTCCCCTTATATAGTCTTTCCCTCTCCTTTCATCCTAGCCTTTCACTTGTTGATTAGGTAGATGATCTCTTGGATGCTTGTCCCATCAAAACTCTCCTAGAAGCTTTGGATGTAGTTGTAAGACTAAATATCCCTGTTTTGGCATCATTTCCACATAAATGCCACAAGGAGATTAGGTGCAGAACATTTAATGTGGTGGTAGCAGCATTTTTCTTAGATATTTCTTAATTCACTGTTGACTCCTTTCTTTGAAGCTTATCCTCAAAACCATGTTTACCTCTTGCACAATATTCTCTAGGTTGCCAGACTTCAACCTTTAAGCCTCTTTAAGAGACACTACCTGTTTGTCGCTATTTGACCTCGTCCTCGGCCCAATAACCCACATGCTTATCCTATTGTTTGATTATCCTTGGGTTCCTTGGCATCCTTAGGCATGGCTCATAGCCCAATACTCCTACTTAGTTCTTTTATCCCCATAGATCATATACTAAATAATATTTAATTGACACAAAATTTGATATGAATATTAAGAGCATAAAGAACATGCAATTCAAAGGTTAAAATTTTAAAATATGTAATAATGTTTATTTTATTGATTAAGATTGTAGCCTTAGACAACAACCAATTTTGTAACTAAATTTCGTCCTTACATAAAACTAATTTTGATGGTAATAAGTTAAAATAATAAAAATAATATCGTATATTTAAAATAAAATTCAAGTGGTTAAAAGTTTTATTTGGTTAATTTAGGAAACTATTTTCTTCTCAAATTTGTGATGCCTATTTGTTTTGTCCATAATATTGTTTTTTAGAAAATAAGTCATTTTTCAAAAAAAAGTATTTTTTATAAAACTATCTAATTTTTCTTATATGTTTTGTAGCAACCATAATTGAGTTGGAAAAAAAAAACTCCTAACTTCCTTTATTTAGTTTGTTGTGAGATAAAGAAAAAACAGTGGGTTAATCCCACATTGGAAAATGAGTCTTAGTTAAAAAGGTTTAAAGTATGTGTTGTGTATCCAAGAGTTAGGCCCTTTTGGATATATACCACTGTTAGTTTCTTTAAGATCTTCTCCCCTCTTTCCGTGTGTGTGTGTGTTAAATACTTAGTATTCTGAAGAAAAATAAATAGTTTGCTGTGAGATAGAGTTGTTTTCCAAAATAATTTAGTGGAAAATAATTTCTAAAAATAAGTCATACTTTTTATATTGACCAAAAATATTTTTTCTGATCCTACTAAACATTAGAAAACATAATGATTATATAAAAATCACGTGCCATTCTTCTATGCCTTTTATTGTTGAATATTTTGCAATACCTTCAATAGATCCATCAATGATTATATATAAGAGATGAGTTCAAGTTACACCACATGGATAGGTTGTAATATTGATGTTTGAGTTTGGAGAATATGGTTTCATAAAGTGAAAATTCAAGTTCTGGAATTTTTTAAGCGAAAATTCAAAAATCAATATTTTCAATCAGTTAAAGCTTTGTCTTGATCGATCGAAAATGGTAAAGAAAAATCCTAGAGTCTCTGGATGTCTTGATCGTTACTCAATTCCTGTTCGATCAATTGAAAAGAGCACTCGATTGATTGCAAGGAACTCTTGACTGATTGAAACTTGAAAATTGAATTTTTTACAAAATTTTCTGGTGACTATTCAAAAATGTTGAAGAGGTTTAAAGCCTTGTAAATGATTTTATGAAACATTTTAACTCTCCATACATGCTTTTTGATGAAATATAACCCTATGGGTATAAACAAAGGCTTATGTTCACTTGAAAAATAAACTATGGTCCTTCTCCAGAATTGCTATCTGTAAAACTAAACATCTTGATTGTATCTGGAGACAAATTTGCGATAACCCTTTAACAACAATAGTGTGGGGATGTTGTGCCTCTAAGTTATCTATTTTCTGTTTGTCTTTTGTGTTAACCTTATTCTTTCATTATTACTTTATGCAATATCCCAACATTCCCAAGGTAGCAAGCAAACCAAGTTACCAAAATTTTGAATCTGAGACAAGAAAAAGAGGGGCCATATGAAAACAATGCCAACGCATTTATATGTCATGCTTAACTTTAATATTAAAATGAGTTTATGTAAATTGTAGAATTTGATTTAAAATTTATAAAAGTATGTGATTTAGTTTAAAATCATAAATAGATAGCTAAAAGGCACGTGCTCAACCCTTCACTCTCCTCTCAGTACCAAGTTGTTTATTTATTTATTTTTATTTTTATTTTTTTCTATAGGTGTGAAGTTGTAAATTAGATTTGGGACTAAGGATACTCTGGTTATTTCACTTTCTTTTTGATAGTCGATTACAATTAGATAGCTGAATGATAAAATCTCTATCTTGGTAAATTACATTATCCATTGTTTCTTTAAGTTTTTATGGTAAAAATCATGCATAAAAAATACTTTTGTAGATCAAATGGTAAATAATATTTGATTGACAATTTGACATGTGTGTTAAGAGAGTATGCATTGACGGGTCGGTTTAGATTCATGGGTTTCTATGTTGGTGGGTGTGTTGTGTTGTGGTGGCTCGATTGGCGGTGATGCTCTCAAACCTTTCTCTATCTCACCTTAGCTCTTTTCCTATCTCTAAGGTTGGTTTGGAATTTTTTTTTTAGCTTAGGATTTTTGTGGATTTGATGTTAAGGCTTTGCTGGTTGTTGAGTTTTTATTCTTTTGCTTAGGTTTGATGTTCATGTTCTTTGATTCAGTGGTGCTAATTTGGGGGTTTTGTTTGTTTTTCTTGTGGTATTTTGAGCTAATCTTCATCAATGATTCAACCGATCTAGGTTTTTGTGTGTTTGTTTGCCAAGAAAATTTATGGGTTTCAAGGCTAAGATTTGCTTAATTTGCTGGAGATTGGTTTGGTTGTTGGGTTTATGGATTTGGTTGCTTTGCCGGAGATTTGGTTTTGGGGTTTTGTTGAGATCTGGGTTTGGGGCTTGGTTCTTTGTTGGAGATTGATTATAGGGAAGAACACAAAGAACATAAACATGTTATTCTGAAAAAATAATGAAAGGAATAAAAAAAAAAGACAAGAAAGACATTTAATTAATTTATTTTGTTTTGATGTGTTTGGTTATAAAGAAAGTACAAGAAAGACAAAGAAAATGATAAGAAAATAAGGATTAATTTGGTAAGAACACAAAGAACATGAATATGTTCTTTTGGGGAAAAAAAAAAAAAGATAGGAATAAAAAAATCATTTTAATTAAAAGAAAGTAATTTTTTTTTTAAAGAAAGTAATTTTTTTGTTTGTTTTTTTATTTATTAAAATTAAAATTAAAATTGAGGAATTAATTTTTTTTTAATTTTTAAAATTAAAATGCTGACATGGCATTTAAAAATGCCAACTAACTTTTTTTAATAATATTTTAATGCCAACATCAGCAAGCAGGTACTCCGCCTACCACGTAGGACATTTTCATTAGTGGATTGATGATAGAGACCAAAACAAAAACAATTTTCTGTTTCAGTGACAGAGGTAGGTGCAAAATCAATTTAAAAACTATAATAAAAATTGGCCCTAAATATAGGAACCAAAAATGTATTTTCGTCATTATTTTTTTAACTTGTTTAAGGTGTTTTCCATGACTAACCTTTCGTGTGACCTTGACATATCTTAAGTGCTAACCCAAAATAATCAGGTGGTTTTTGTTGTGTGTCAGGAGTAGTCGAGTAAGGTTGGGCCAAAGACATGCCAAGTGACCAACCCAAGTTCGAGGGATGTACGTAATTGAAAATAACCTTCAATTTTCAATATGTATTCTAAGTATCTAACCCATTGTTTTTTGGGCTGATTTCAAAAATTATGGGGAGAATGATATCTCAGGTGGATGGCCAATAGGCTATAGAAGCCACATAACGCTACCATAAGCTATACCATCATGAAAGATACTAATATCAGTACAAATTATAATACATAAGTTTATAAATTGATATGGTAATGGATATGATTAATAGATTTTAGAAAAAATGTGAGTTTAGTAATGCAAACTTGTAACCAAGTGCAGTATTAATGTGAGATCGATGTTATTACATATATATGGTTTGTCCACCTTTGCGGAGTTTATCTCTAGTGTGCCCTACTTGCCCATTTGTTAAAAGGACACCCCACCGCCCATCCACCATAGGTGAGTATCTACTTATATATAAATTTTAAAAATATAATAAATAAATACTTGAATTATTTTTTCTTTTTTGGTGATTAGAGACACATAAGTTTCTCTTATTATTATTTTTTTAAAATTATAATATACCTAAAATCACGGATAATACACATACGTGTATTTATATTTTTTTAAACAAAGCCTTGTCTGCCGATTAATTAGGACATACATTAGGTGGTTTTTAAGGGCAATAGGTAGTTTCTGTTTGCTTTTGGTCAATGCTATTTCTGGGTAACGGTTGTTTGCTTCTGGTTTTGTCTCTTCGTTTCTAGTTCTCTGTTGTGTACGTACGCTTGGCCAATAGCAGCTTGTTCACTGTTCAGGTGCAGATTGTGTTTGCAACTTTGTTGCTGAAATGATTATCGCTTCTCTCTCTCTCTCTCTCTCTCATTTAACTTTTTGGCCACATATTGTTAATTCATTTATGAATTGGTTCAAATTATATTTGGTGTAACTCTTAAAAATTAAGTTACACATTTTTTTTATTTTTTATTTTTTTTTGGTCCTCAAAAAAGAAAAAGTTACATATTTTTTGTACCATAGATCCAACTTCATTACCTAATTAATACTATCATTAAACCTAATAATTTTCCAAAGTTTGTGGTCCTAGATTTATTGATCTTCTATTTACACGCATTAGCACACTATAGTCCTATACTCCCACGTGTATAGCATATGAAATTATGGATGAATTGATGAACCATGCATGCATGCATGCATGACTATATCGCGCGTATTGGTTTCGCACAAAGATAGCTCTCGTTATTTCACAGCACGATCTCTGTCCAAACTATGACTCACTCCCATGCATCTATGGCCCTTCACATCAACAGTGCTGGCTCAAGGCCTAGGCCGAAGGTCCTACAACAAATAAAAAATTTCCACTACAAGAAAAACAAGCAATTGCGATGGGTGCGAAAACTGCAGCTATATGTCGCCTATTGCAGCGCATTTTTGGCCTGCCGCTAGACATGAGATCTATTATGGCATTTTTTGTGACCGCCGTTATAGGTAGGATTATTTGCGGCGTCCTAAAGCGGCAGGAAATAAAACCGCCGCAATAGACCTATTTTAGTGACGGTAACTGAGATATAGCGGTGCTCTATAACCCCCGCCGCAATAAAAATATCATTTTGAGCAGAAGCTATAGCGGCGATAGAAAAAAACGCCACAATATACGAAATGTAGCAGCGTTTTGTATGACCGCCGCAATAGGGATCCTTTTGCAACGCCTTTTCTTAGTTATAGCGGCAGGTAGGACCGCCGCAATAGACCTCTTAAATTTCCCAGCCTCAAAATTTCTCTCTGTTTTTTTCGCCTTCTCACTTAAAGATCAAATGGTAAATTACACCCAATTGGCATGAAAATTGGCATGCATGTTAAGAACATATAGATCATGTAATCCAATGGTTATATTTTTAAAATATAAATTCAATAATAAGTTATTGGTTCGTATAATATTTTTTAGAATTACATCAAATGTAACTCGAACCTAACCCTATATTTCTTAATTCAACAAGAATTTTGACAAATCTACCGTTAGATTACATTATCTTCACATATTTTTCATGCTTACAAAATTTCAAGGTGATCGAATATTAATAGCCATGACATCAATTAATTATTTAAACTCAAGTTCATGTAGTTTAAAATAACACATAAAAGATGAGTTTGAAGATCAAATGGTAAATTACATCCGATTGGCATGGAAATTGGCATGCATGTTAAGAACATATAGAAAATTTGATCCAACGGTTGGATTTCCAAAATATGAATTCACTAATAAGTTATTGGTTTGTGTAATATTTTTTAAAGTTACATCAAGTGTAACTTGAAATCAACCCTATATTTCTTAATTCCATTGAATTTTGACAAATCTATCGTTAGATTACATTATATTCATATATTTTTCATGCTTACAAAATTTTAAGGTGATTAAATATTAATAGCCATTTCATCAACCAATTGTTTAAATTCAAGTTTCTATAGTTTAAAATAACGCATAAAAGATGAATTTAAAGTTCAAATGGTAAATTACATGCGATTGGCATGAAAAATGGTAGTCATGTTAAGAACATATAGATCATGTAATCCAATGGTTGGATTTTCAAAATATGAATTAAATAATAAGTTATTGGTTCGTGTAACATTTTTAGAGTTATATCAACTGTAACTTGAACCCAATTCTATATTTCTTAATTCGATGTGAATTTTGACAAATCTACCGTTAGATTACATTATCTTCATATATTTTTCATTCTTACAAAATTTCAAGGTAATCAAATATTAATAGCCATGCCATCAATCAATTGTTTAAATTCAAGTTTTTGTAGTTTAAAATAACACATAAAAGATGAGTTTAAAGATCAAATGGTAAATTACATCCGATTGGCATGAAAAATGGTAGGCATGTTAAGAACATATAGATCATATAATCCAACGGTTGGATTTTCAAAATATGAATTCAAAAATAAGTTATTGGTTTGTATAACATTTTTTAGAATTATATCAAGTGTAACTTGAACCCAATCCAATATTTCTTAATTCGATGTGAATTTTGACAAATCTACCATTAGATTACATTATATTCATATATTTTCATGCTTACAAAATTTCAAGGTGATCAAATATTAATAGCTATGTCATCAATCAATTGTTTATATTCAAGTTTTTGTAGTTTAAAATAACACATAAAAGATGAGTTTAAAGTTCAAATGGTAAATTACATCCGATTGGCATGAAAATTGGCATTCATGTTAAAAACATATAGAAAATTTGATCCAATGGTTGGATTTTCAAAACATGAATTCAATAACAAGTTATTGGTTTGTGTAATATTTTTTAAAGTTATATCAAGTGTAACTTGAACTCAACCCCATATTTCTTAATTCCCAGTGAATTTTGACAAATCTACCGTTATATTACATTATCTTCATATATTTTTCATACTTACAAAATTTCAAGGTGATCAAATATTAATAACCATGTCATCAATCAATTGTTTAAATTCAAGTTTTTATAGTTTAAAATAACGAATAAAAGATGAGTTTAAATATCAAATGGTAAATTACATCCGATTGGCATGAAAAATGGCAGGCATGTTAAGAACATATAGATCATGTAATCCAATGGTTGGATTTTCAAAATATGAATTCAATAATAAGTTATTGTTAGTGTAACATTTTTTAGAGTTACATCAAGTGTAACTTGAACCCAACCCTATATTTATTAATTCGATGTGAATTTTGACAAATCTACCGTTAGATTACATTATCTTCATATATTTTTTATGCTTACAAAATTTCAAGGTGATCAAATATTAATAGCCATGTCATCAATCAATTGTTTAAATTCAAGTTTTTGTAGTTTCAAATAACGCATAAAAGATGAGTTTAAAAATAAAATGGTAAATTACATCCGATTGGCATTGAAATTGGCAATCATGTTAAGAATATATAGAAAATATGATCCAATGGTTGGATTTTCAAAATATGAACTCAACAATAAGTTATTGGTTTGTGTAACATTTTTTAGAGTTACATCAAGGGTAACTTGAACCCAACCCTATATTTCTTAATTTGATGTAAAATTTGACAAATCTACCGTTAAATTACATTATCTTCATATATTTTTCATGCTTACAAAATTTCATGGTGATCAAATATTAATAGCCATATCATCAATCAATTGTTTAATTTCAAGTTTTTGTAGTTTAAAATAATGCATGAAAGATGAGTTTAAAGATCAAAAGGTAAATTACATCCGATTGACATGAAAATTGGCAGTCATGTTAAGAACATATAGATCATGTAATCCAACGGTTGGATTTTCAAAATATGAATTCAACAATAAGTTATTGGTTCATATAACATTTTTTAGAGCTACATCTAGTGTAACTTGAACTCAACCTAATATTTCTTAATTCGATGTGAATTTTGACAAATCTACAATTGGATTATATTATCTTCATATATTTTTCATTCTTACAAAACTTCAAGGTGATCAAATATTAATAGCCATGTCATCAATCAATTGTTTAAATTCAAGTTTTTGTAGTTTAAAATAACGCATAAAAGATGAGTTTAAATATCAAATGGTAAATTACATCCAATTGGCATGAAAATTGGCATGCATGTTAAGAACACATAGAAAATGTGATCTAACGGTTGGATTTTCAAAATATGAATTCAACAATAAGTTATTGGTTCGTGTAACATTTTTTAGAGTTACATCAAGTGTAACTTGAACCCAAGCCTATATTTCTTAATTCGATGTGAATTTTGACAAATCTACCATTAGATTACATTATCTTCATATAGTTTTCATATTTACAAAATTTCAAGGCGATCAAATATTAATAGCCATGTCATCAATTAATTGTTTAAATTTAAGTTTTTGTAGTTTAAAATAACGCATAAAAGATAAGTTTAAAGATCAAATTGTAAATTACATCCAATTGACATGAAAATTGACATGCATGTTAAGAACATATAGAAAATGTGATCCAACGGTTGAATTTTCAAAATATGAATTTAGTAAGTGTCTCTCTCTTTTTTTCCTTAATCTTAAAGTTTTTTTTTGGTTATGTGAATCTTTCTTTTTTATTTTTCTTTGTATTGAAACCTAAAGTGAGTCATTTTTTTATATATATAAAAAATTAATGTGAGGTCTAATTAAAAAAATTTATAATTATTTTTTTAATTCTAATTCTGAAGTAAGTCAAAAAATTTAAGTTTTATATCAATATAGATAATAATAATGAACAATTGAAACATATGTTGCCTTTGTGGTTAACACGCGTGCCATGCATGTTTTTCAAGGTCCTGTCCATGTATCTAACCTCCATGACAGCCTTCTTTTTTTTTCCTTTTCATTTTTTAAGTTACTATTATCAATACTACGTCGTTTTGGTTCTATTTAAAACTAAACATAAAAAAACCCAACACATCTCTTTCTCATTCAGCCGCCCTCCTCATTCCCCATCCCCTCTCTCCCTCTTCACTCATCTCCTTCTAGGATTCTCAGTCCCAAAGCCTTTGAATCCTTGACTCTCTTTCTCTCTCTCTGAGAAATTTTTTGTGCTTCGTTGTTGCGAAATTTCATTGTTATTCAGTATGAGATTAATATCTAAAAACTCTGTTCTTAGGGTTTCGAAGAAGAAATCTCGAATTTCACTCTCTTTGTCAATCACTGCCTTCCGAAAGGTAAACCAACGAATCTCAAACCCTCACTTCTCTATCAGATCTTCAAGATTCTTCTTCGTATATATATTTTCTCTCTCTCTTTCCTTTTTTTTTTTTTTTTTCCTTGTTGTTCTTTTTGGTTCCTGAGAAAATAGAGGAAAATTTTGTGATCTGGGTAATTTTGTTCCTAGGTTGGAGTTTCTTTTGTAAAAAAATTACTTTTTCTTCTCTTCTGATAACCTTTTTCTTGGAAACCAAACGGAGAGTTTAGGCTCTGATTAGGGTATTATGGTTTTATCTTATCGGTAGATCTCGTTGTTTCACTCTAATCTTTCTCGGTCAGTGTGTGGAAAATGAATGGGAGGCGTGGAATATCGCTGGGAGCATGGGTGGTGAGGCATTTGTGCACGGCGGTGGAGGCGGCGAAGAAACAAAGAAAACCAGGGCAACGATTGTATCGGAGGCTATTGGCTCTGGGAGCCAGCAGAGGGAGCATGGCAGAGAGATTTTATGGCAGATAAATTACAAGTATTGTAGTTTATCGGTACAGGTAGTTTTGGTACATTGAATTTGGATGTGCATCTTTTATTTTTCCTTTCCGCCCCCCAATTCTATATTCACAATTTCATTGTCTATGATGACTGAACAGTCAAATCTAACCGTCCAATGTGAAGATCATTTTGACCCATGGTTTGCTACTGCTAATCTAGTTCTAACATCTTTGTTCCTAATGATATTAGCCTTGAATTACTCAAAAAAAAAAAAAAATCAATATTGTACTTTTCGTTCCTTTTCAGCTAGGATTCCCCCCCCCCCCCCCCCTTTATTTTTTTATTATTATTTTTTTTACTTTTTATAACTTTTTGTGCTTTGCTTAGATGAGTGACGTTTTTGATTGACTTGATATTTTATTTATTAGTGAAACTTTTCAGGTTAAAGTTCATGTTCAATAAAACCGGGTGGACTTTATGTTGTCTTATTGGGTTTTGGGTCCTATGGTGAAATTGAGCCTAGGATTTATGTATATGGTATAATATAACTTTAAATATCCTCTAACAGGTTACTACTTTAATTTAGTATTTTGATGTTTCCAAGGAACTATCATCCTTCTGAAAAATATTTAGTTTGGTAGTGATGGGTACCTAAGTTTGAATCGCATCAGGTCCATAAATTCTACAGTTCATTGAAGCCTCTTGGGTTCCTAAATTTTATAAAATTTTGTTGTTCTAATGGCATACATTATATTGTTAATATGTTGGTGTTGTGGATTTGTCTGATATTTATTAACATATGGCATTTCCCACATATTGGTATAACTGTGGTAACAGATAGAGATGTAAACTAGATGTGAGTTTGTTCTTCTGCTGGGCTGTTATTGTTGAGATGCGAGGGATATGTGTTTTTCCTATCAGGAAGGTCTTAGGCTAACCTCATCAATATTATATATGAAAGAGCAGTTTGACTTGTAATGTTAGAAATACTAATTGTTTTTTTCTCTCATTAGGTATGACCCTTCAACTGGTATCTATGGTATCAATTTCATCCATAAAGCAACTCTCGAAAAGTGCGTTAAGGAGTTTTGCAAGTACAGCAGGTTTCAACATGCCCTCCAGGTAACCTTCCAAATTCAACTATTAAAGAAATTATAATCCACATTTTGTTATTTCTTGGAGAGAGAGAGAGAGAGAGAGAAATATATATGCGCTTTGTTTTTATGTCAAAAAAATTGTTATTCAATATGAGATTTTCGTGTTTTTCAATTTATTTATTTCATTTGTGAGACTTGAGCTGTGTTTTTATGCCAAAGATTCTCCCTTGCTAAAACTTTCCAACTAGATACTTAAATCTCATTGCTTCTAGTTGATTCTTGTGGTTAGGAAAGTAGTTATGGAAAGTACTCTGTATTTTGTTTATTCGAATTTGAATTGAATTTTTATTGGCCCAAGAGCTCAACTGGTCTGGCATCTCATTGGTGTTTTAAATTGAGACTTCGAGAGTTCAAATCCGTCTTCCTTATTGAAATTATTGAATGTTAAAAAAAAGACTTAGTTTTTATTGGGTTTTCAAATTGATTTATATTTTTTATGGAAAAGTACTACAGTTTGTTACTTAAATGTGGCTGTTTAAGTTTACCAAAAATATGTCTCAATGTCGCTTGAGAAATTCAAACTCTTAAGGGGAAACCCTATGTATAGCCCTTCCCTATCCATAAATTCTCTAATCTGGGTGAGATATAGAAGGAATAGGATGGGGAGATAGGATGGGAATTTAGGAAAAACTTAGGAATCAACACCCAACAATTAGAAAATTTCCCCAAAAAAAAGTGTTTTCTGTGTTTACTAGGGGTCTTTGAAATAGGCTTGCAAGGATTACATCAATCAGGAAAAAATTTTGAAAACAAAAGAAAAAAAGTCCCATAATCCTAAAAAAAATTAAAGTCAACATCAAAATTCTAAAATAAATTGGGTTCAAAAATAAAAAATTGTGAAAGAAATCATGAAATGATATTGCTTGTACTTCTTGCATAAATATGACACCAAGATCCTTATATATCTTTCTACTAATATTTTTTTCCACATATTTATTCAAAATCTAGATGAAGGTTAAGTTTAATGTTGCTTGTTAAACTACCACTTGTCCTGAAAGTTTAAGTTATTAGGAAATAGAGAATTTAATTATTTAATTATTATTATAACACCTCCCTCACTTGTGGGCCTAAATTCTCCTTAATGACTGGCCTCGACCTGGTGCAATTTGATTGGGTTGGTTGGGTGTGGATGTTCCATTTTGGGCTTGGCTGAATTGTGGTGTTTTATTTAAAATTTTTTTTGAGGGCTAAATGGGGCCAGCTCAAGTGCCAAGTCACAGTTTTTATTTTTTGTACTGCTTTAAATAGGGTTGTTTGGTGCCAGCCTAAATGTCATATTTACATAGAAGAAAACTATTCACCATACATTAATTAAAAATTTATACAGGCACATGGTTATGAACACAATTTGTTACCTAATATTGTAATTCCAGCACAGAAACCCACAACTTGAATCTAATTTACATTGAAAACCCAACAACACATACATAAAAACATAGGTTAGCATTGGAACTAACATAAAAAATAAAAAAAGAATACAGTAGGAAGAAGAAATGTAACTTTAGCAGGAGCCATTGCAGTTGTGAATAATTCCAGCATATTAAAATAGCCTTAATAAATCAAATCCTTTCATTGGACATATGTGTTAAAATGTATGATGTGAAGTAAGAAAGATGACATATTATTTGGCCTGTTTTTTTGTTAACATAGATCTCTTTATTGGCTTTACTGGTTCTTTAAGTAGGCTTGGAATATGAAGTTGATTTTGTTCTCTATTGGGTGGCAGATTAATGTGACAATATATGATTGGGATATAATTTGGAAAAGCCTGGTCTTGGTTCGGTGACCGTTCAAGTTGAAAGTGAAGGTCAAACTGGTGCAGTATGGCATACGTTGGATAGCACATCAGGGCAGGTATCTTCCCTTTTCTTTTTTTCTTGGTTTCACTTTAATAGTGTTTTAACATCATTGATCATACTTTATAGAGACCAAAACAACTCTGGTATTTGCTTGTCAGGTTTCTATGGACATTAGAACGATAAAACTGTCCGCAAATTCTCTCGGGTAGCTTTTTTTACTTATTTTAAAAATGTTTTGCATTTAATTATATTGGTTGACTCATCAATCTCTCTCTCTCTCTCTCTAAATATAGACACACACATATGTAATCACAAATTGAACTTTTTTTGGGGTACATGGCTTTATACTTGTGCAGAGAATGTACCCTAATTTTGGAAATTTCATGTGTTTTGTATCTTGGAAATTGTTATAGAACATTTTTATATTGTCTCTACTTTAATCTTGTTAAATTTGTGATGCAATCCATCTAGATAGTTAGCACATATTTCATTTGACTTGATTCCATATTATGTATAGTAATGATGCAGCAGCCTGATGTATTAACATTACTCATTAGCTTACAGCAACAGTCTAGTAGCAACAGCAGTTAGAAGAATAATCTTGTAGTTTTAGTGTAAAATTGTAATAAGCAACTTTAAGTAACAGCTAGAGTTAGCTAGAGCTTTTGTAACTCAATTAGTTAGCAGCCAAGGCTGTTAGCTAGAAGTTAGTAATTCTGTTAGCAGTTTGTACAGCTGGCATTAGGCCATGTGCTGAGTATGTTAAATTCCTTAGAAGTTAGTACTTAAGCATGGCAGGTATAAATATCCCTAAGCTGTACAAATTATTCAGTTTTGAATGCAATTACATAGATTAGCCTAGTGCTATTTTCAAGAGATGTATTATGTTGCATTTTGTTCATTGTTGTGCTCCTAATGTCTTAGTGGAGCTAAAATTATTACAATTATTTGGAATAGAAATGTGGTTTTAGAACCCAGTAGAAAAAAAAAAGAAAAAAGAAAAAACCTATAGCCCGCCGCTGAAGGACAGAAATTATGAAATAATTGAAGACCTATAGTGGCATTTATCACCCGCCGCTAAAAGGTACATAGGGTACATTGTACCTGAAGCCCTATAGCGGTGCTTATTGACTGCCGCTATAGGTGACAACCTATAGTGGCGGGCCTATCCCGCCGCTAAAAGGGCACTTGACCCGAATGGCAACCTCATATGGCGACAGTTTTTAACCTGCCGCAATAGACCAAAAGCACTGCTAAATGGTAGATCTATTGCGGCGCTTTTCACGACTGCCACAATCGACCTATAGCGGCACTGTAGCACTGACGAGACTGCCCGCTGCAATAGCACCTACCACGATAGGTCAAATGTACCTTTAGCAGCGCTCTTTTGGGCTTTAGCAGCGCTTTTGGCCCGCCGCAATAGCCCCTTTTTCTTGTAATGTTTCCTACTAAAAAAAGGCTCCATCTCCCTTAGTAAAAGGCCCAAAATTTTATAAAAATATAACATTTTTAAATAATTGATACTTTTTTTAAAGAGTGATGCTAAAAATACCACAAATTTTATTATAGATTTAACTGACATATCATCAATCACATAAAAAAGTAATTCAAACACAAATAAATTAAGTTGTTGAAATTCATCAATTACAGTCATAATCAAATTTATTGTGAACATTTTGTAGTATTTTTAATATTTCTCTTTTTCATTTCTAACAAGGCTTTTAAAATAGGAGACCAATAAAAATTTAACCCAATTGAAACCTTAAGATGTTTCAAATAAAATGCTGCAAATGTGATAAATCACCAATGATGACTAATCTCCTATTAAGCCACACACCAAATAATATCTATCTGTCTCTTTTTCTTAAAAGGAATATATAAAATTAAAATTTATATTACAACTGTACTTAACTATATATAGTTATATATCCAAGTTAAAGTAAGTTCCTTTTGGTTAAACTATAATATTCAATCTTCTGTTTGAAATTAACCTTAGTTTAGCCAGTATTATTCATCAATTTCTGTATTTACATCAAATTAGTCTTAATTTAATTAGTATTATATAATTTTATTTAATTAATGTTTACATATAAAAAGGCTCCATATAAAATTTTTGCCTTAGGTCCCAAATTTTGTTGGGCTGGCCTTGCACATCTACATGTGTGTTCGTTTGTTTCTCAAGAAATAAAAATGGGTAATTGTACTTGCACTAGAGAGAGTGTTATGTGGTATAACCTTGAATCCTATTTTAGAGAGGGTGGAGAAGAAGCTTGCTGGTTGGAAGCGGTTGTATTTGTCAAATGGAGGTAGGCTTACTTTATTGAAGAGTACTTTGTCGAGTCTCCCAACTTATTATCTATCGCTGTTTACAATTCCGCTACACATAGCAGATAGACTTGAGAGGATTCAGAGGAATTTCCTATAGGGGAGTTCTGATGATGTTTTCAGATATCCGCTTGTTGCTTGGGATAAGGTTGTTTGGCCGGTGGAGATAGGGGGTTTGGGGATTCGGAAGATTGGGCTTTTTAACCAAGCTCTACTTGGGAAGTGGCTTTGGCGATTTGGGAAGGAAGCTACTCATTTATGGCTTCAGGTTATAGCCACCAAATATGGAGAGGATAGTGGAGGTTGGTGCACTAGAGTTGTGAGAGGGACTCATGGTTGTGGGTTATGGAAGAATATTAGGAAAGGTGCAGACAACTTTTTCAGTCATGTGGTGTTTGCAGCAGGAGAGGGCAATCGTATTTAGTTTTGGCACGACCCTTGGAGTGGTCCTACTCCTTTGAAGGAATTATACCCTGAATTGTTTGCATGTGCTGTGATTCAGGAAGCTCTGATTTCTGACATGATTATTTTTGCACCAGATGGGGGAGGTAGGAGTTGGAATTTCCATTTTCGACGCAATTTTAATGAATGGGAGTTGAGGAGATTTTATTCTTTCTTTGAGCATGTCTCTGCCAGGATTCCTAGTGGGGAGGGTGAGGATATTTTGTTGTGGCAGTTGAATTGTTGTGGTGTCTTTGATGTGCGATCCTTTTATATTGCTTTATTAAAAGCCCATTCTGTTTCTTTCCCTTGGTAGAGCATTTGGTGTGTAAAGGTACCTAAAAGGGTATCTTTCTTTCTATGGACTGTTGCTAGGGGTGGGATTCTCACAATAGATAACCTTGTTAAGAAGAAATTGCCCCTTCTTAACTGGTGTTGTTTATTTAGGTGTGATGAGGAGACTGTGGATCACCTTTTGATCCATTGTAGGTTTGCATCTGATTTGTGGAATGAGGTCCTTATTATGTTTGGGGTTCAGTGGGTGATGCCGGACACTATCGTTTCTCTACTTTTTGCATGGAGGAATTGGTTGGGAACTTACTCTTCAAAGGTTTGGAATTTGGTACCAAGATGCCTTATGTGGTTAGTATGGAAAGAACACAATGCCCAAACTTTTGAGGACGTTGAAAGGCCTATAGATATGTTGAAGACCTTGCTTGCTAGGACTTTGTTTGAGTGGTCTCGTATTTGGGGGCTTACGCATTGTAGTTCCTTGTCTGATTTCCTTATCTCTATTAGTCTTTCCTTATGATTTGTTTGTATTTGTTTCAAGGGCAGTGAGTTTACAATCGTAAACACATTGTTCTTTTCCATCAATAAAATTCTTATTATCTATAAAAAAAAAAAAAAAAAAAAACTTGTGAGTGTCAATATGTCACACATTCCCTTAAAAGTTATCATTGCTTTTAAATGAAGTTTGTGATTTATAGTGTCTTTGTATTAAAACAATTTACCTCTCCTTTATGTATATGTTTTTTATTTTTTATTTTTTAAATTTACATAAATTTAGGTGGGAGACACACATCTTTTTTTTTTTTTTTTTTTTTTTTTTTAAATTTTATTTTGAATTCTAATTTTTTTTTTGAAGGGTAAATCCTTAACTTAAGTAATATAATGTAAATCAACGAATTTGATCATTTAAGTTTTATAAAAAATATATAACAGTTATATCCTATTATTTCACCCCCAACAAGAAAACCATATTATCTAAAATTAAGTAACAATTTAAACCCTACTATTTCAAAAACAATTTTAGAAAATTATAAATGTATATATATATATATATATATATATATTGTTTTACCTAAATCAATTTTTGAGTTTTAATTTTTTTTTCTTTTTAAAATATCAAGGTTTAATTTGTTACTTTTGAAATTATATACTTTAATAGGATATTTCTAAAAGAGGTAATTGCAGTTTACCATCTATAATAGGGTCATTTTAGTATTACCAACCCCCCCCCCCCCCCTCTTCTGATTTAAAAAATGTGATTTAACTTATTTGAGTTGGCCTCCGTTAGACAACCGTAACCTATCTCATTATTTGTGTTAGAAAAAGCACTTTTGAGACAAAAAATAAAATCATGAGAAACCTTGTTTCACCATTCTTGTAGAATTCATTAAAACATGATTTAGGCCAAATCTGAACCACACACTTTCGCAAGAAATCAAAACTCAACCCTATCCACCTATACAGAGATAGATGAGGAAATGGGGGATAGAATTTTAATTTTTTTTTTTTAAATCTCACACCAGAAAACCAGTTTTTTTTTTTTGGGGGGGGGGGGGGGGGGGTGTGGGCGGGGGGTTTTTTATACTAAAGATGCCAACTAGCATTCCGAAATTAAAAATAAAAAAAATCCGTGGATTCATTTAGTAAAATACAAATACAGTGGAATTGATTTTGGAAGTGACTTTGTTATGGTTTCTTAATTACTAAACCCAGATGTCTTACTAAACCCATATTTTGGGTGTGAAATTGTTCCATTTTCTTACTGGTAGGTCTGTCAAAAGGTTTTCAGATTTCAAAATGAACCAAATTTCTTTTTTCGGGGTTTTGTGGGAGAAGTTGAACAGACTGGAAGACAACATCGGGTTTTCTAGAGGCTAGGAAAATGGAAAAAGAGAAAAAATAAAATAGAAAGAGACGGTTTAGTAACTATGTTTGTTGAGTTGTTTAATTAGACAGATATTAGAAATTTAAGAGACCTATGAAACAATAGCTAAGATGCTATATCTTACACAAAAAGATTAAGAAATAGTCTCCTTGTCACTAAAAAAGTTTGGTGCTCCCTCTTCTCTTAGGCTGTGGAAGTTTTTGGTCCCTTACCTAGTAAGGAGAGTGTGTTTTCTCTTGGGCGTCATGTGTGTCTTTGGGCCTAGTGGGTTTAGTTTTTATTTTTATTTTTTTTGTTATAGGGAAACAGATTGTAAACTCTTTTTGTCGGATTCCCATCATGGATGATTTTTGAAAACTAGCTGGAGCAATCTCTCTCTCTCTCTCTCACAGAAAGAGAGAACTCGAGATTTATTTTTAGCAAGGATCAAAGATCAAGGAAATTCATTTTAGCTACAAAATTCCTGACATCTTGATTTTTGAATATGGAGGTCGTGGCAAGAACCTTTAAACAACTTGGGCGGTCTACAAACGGTTTCAAGATTCGACACCTTGGTGAACATAAAGTTTTGTTTGTGTTTGATAATCTGGCAGATGTTGATAGAATCATTCAGAGCCAACCTCGGAGTTTTGATAAACATCTTGTAGTTTTGTGCTTCTTCCAACCGCACAACAGAGTTATCAACGTAGAGGATTTGTTTCAAGTGGCCTTGTTTTGTTATATTAAGTATTTTGAGTTCTTGTACTTTTATATATGATCATTCTTGTTAGAGAATGGAGAAGACAATAAAGTTATTTATAAAGGAATTTCAAAACACCAAAATTGTTTTTCAAATTCAAATTTTATAATATCAAAACACCAAAATTTTATAATTCACTCAAAAAATAAAATAATAATAAAAAAATATTATTCCACAAATCATTAAGTTGAATAATTAAAAATAATAATATTAATTTTTGTCATCTTAGACCAAACTAGACCGAAAAAAAACCAAAGTGGACTTAATAGACTAAATTGGACCAAGATGGACTGTAAGGACCTTAGTGGATCGAACGGACCGAAAGGACCAAAGTGGACTGAATAAATATAATGGACCAAATTGAATTCTAATGGACTGAAGTGGGCCGAATTTGAAGGCATGCATCCATAACAATCCTAGACATTAATTTAGATACAAGCAGATTTACATGTTCAAATACTACTTTTTTGTTTTTGGAAGCAAGTGACATAAATTTATAGATTTATTGTATAAAGGATGGAAAATATAGCGTTAGAGTAAAGTTTTTTTCTGTTCAATTCTAAGAATTTGGTATGCAATTTTTCAGTTTTTTAGTAGTCATTACAAAGCATTGAAAATACTATAATATTTTTCCATTAAAGTTTCGGCTTGCATGCAAAATTGTTTTGTTTGTAGTAAATAGCTTCAGCCAGGTCATAAATTATGGTACAATCATCCGTAGTTTTATTTATTTTGTTAGATATTAGTATAAGTGTGTTCAGCAAAAAAGAAAAAAAGAAGAAGATATTAATATAAGTGACAAATGTCTAATTTTGATTGGAAGATCCCCTCTCCCTCTCAAATGACATTGGGTTGCTTTTAGAATATGTTTGTAATGAAGTAAAATGGAGGAAATAAAAGCGGAAGAGAGTAGAGGATAAAATGACTGAAATATTTTTACATCATCTTTAATATTACATAGGACACATCACATATTATTATTATTATTATTATTATTATTGGGGGTGAGGAGATTTAAACTCTTAGAAGTCTTCGTTGGAAATATCAGAAGATGTCCAACCAATTGACCTACAAGACTCTTGACACATAATATATTTTAATTTACTTGACAGTGTTCTTTTCTATTAAATGAGCAATACTCCAGTGATATTTTATAGCATTCTTCTCAAAAAAGAAAAGAAAAGAAAAGAAAAGAAAGGAAAAAAAAAAGAGTGAGACATTTAAATTTTAAGAGTCATCACTATCAATTTCACTAAATCTAATTGATAGGATAATCTTCTAGATCTAGTTGAAGTGGCAGTTTGAAATTGGTTTTTGAATTTTCCAACGCCTAAACAAGCCTTCACAAACACTACATATCGCAATTTTAAAGTCTTAATGACAGCATTATATTCATAGAACATAATCAGATAAATAAGCATTAAATAAGTGTGGGAGCCTTTTAATATTAATTAATTAAAAAGAATAAATATTATAACATAAATGTAAAGATGTGGGAGGGAATATGGGAGATGAAGAGTTAGTGAAAATGTTTAATCCCACATTGAAAATGACAGAGATTATGTTATTCTTTTTAATTGTGGTGATTAATGGGTTAATATGAATTGACTCAGATATTGGGCTAGATACGTGTGCAAATGGGAGGTGAAGGGAGAAGCCATGAACCCACTTAATGGACTAGTCGATTGGGCCTTTTCATTTTTCAGAAACTCCTTATCTCATACATTAATTGTGTAACTCTAGCCCATCAGATTAATATCCAGTAATTAATCTTGTAACACTCACTACATTAGAATAATGGACCTAATTAATCAGATTAATTTGGGTCAGCACCAGTTGGGCTGTTGTATCTTGAGGAAGACAAATCAGAGAAGGTCTGCACCGGTTACAAAGTTTAGCCAACCAAGGGCTTAAGTCTCCTTAAAGAGAGAGAGTGCCGTGCCTCAGTCTAAATAGTGTTATGTATTTTCTAATCTCATATTAATAATATTTAAAGTATTATTCAGTTTCTCTTTGTATTATTTCTATTATTATTGAGTTTGCACCAACAATTTTAAGAAAATTCAATCACGGAGCCTACACAAGAGAAACCAAATGAGACTGTTAGAGATCTCAACAAGCCCTTTTGCTTCAGGGGAGCCCATTTCAAGAGATGGAAAGGAAATGTCCTCTTTTACTTGAGTCTTCTCAAAGTCGCCTACATCCTTATTGACAAGAATCCATCAAAGGTTTCTATCGATAAGATGAGTGAGGAAGAATTTAGTCTCCATCAAGAAAAAATAGATAAGTATACAAAAGATGAATACAATTGTCGCTCTTATCTTTGGAATTGTTTTGCCGATCATTTTTATGATTATTATGATACAACTTATAATTCTGACAAGAAAATTTGGAAAGCTTTACAAAGCAAGTATGATACCAAGGAGGCTGGTGCAAAAATGTATGCTGCAAGTAGATTTTTCTGTTACCAAATGGAGGATGGAAAATTGGTGGTGGATTAAGCACAAGACTTCCAAATGATCGTGGTAGAATTAAGATCCAAAGGCATAAAGATAGGAGATAATTTGGTGGTAGCTAGCATGGTTGATAAACTACCACAATCTTGGAGGGAGTTGCAAAAGTCTTTGCGGCCCAAACAAAGGGAGACTATTTAGACTTGATCATAGACATCCGTGTGGAGGAGGAGGTTAGAGGATAAGATGCACTCATGACACGAGAGAGCAATGGTAATTCCACCACAAAGATAAACCTTATTTCAACCAATAATAATATGCTCAAAAATCATTTTCCTAGAAAAGGTCAATTGAAGCCTAAAAGGAGAGCCTTTAAAATAATAATAGACCTCAAGGAAGGGGAAACACGAATAAAAATTACAGTAAGAACCAAGGACCCCTTTCACAAGATCAATTTAATAGATCCTGTTTTATCTGTGGCAAGAGTGGGCATATTGCTCCATTTTACAAATTTCGAAAATGTGAATCTATTTTGCAGGCTAATGTAACCGAAGAGCCTTTAGTGGCTATGATTACATATGTCAATATGGTACAATATGTTGAAGAGTGGTGGGTAGATTCTGGTGCTAATAGGCACGTTTGCTATGACAAAAATTGGTTCAAGTTGTACACTCCTTCTGAAGAAAAAACTGTTATGCTTGGTGACTTTACCAAAACCAAGGTTCTTGGAAGTGGTGAGGTTGATTTGAAATTCACTTCTGGACACATGCTAGCATTGAAAGATGTACTTTACACTCTGTCCATGAGAAAGAATTCGATGTCAAGTTTTTTTTCTTAACAAGGCTGATTTTGAGCAAACTACGGAATCTGATAATTATGTAATTACTAAAAAGGGATTATTTATGGGCAAGAGTTATGCTTGTGATGGAATTTTTAAATTGAATGTTGAGAATAATAAAACATCTACTAGTTTAGGTATAAGAGTTACTACCTATGCTTTTCTTGGTTATGCGATTAATAGTGCAGTGTATAAATTTTTTGATCTTGAAAATAAAATAATTTTTGGATCTGATGATGCAATTTTTCATGAAAAAAATTTCATTTTAAATTGAAAAATAATAGAGGTGAAGAAAATATTTTGTCACAACCTAGTTCTTCTATTTCTCATTTACAAAATCAAGAAAATTTTGAAATGGAACCTAGAAGGAGTACAAGAAATAAAGTTGAAAAGGATTTTGGTCTTGATTATTATGTTTTTAACAGTGAAGAAAATCCTTAAAATTTAAAAGAGGCTTTAACATCACCTGATGCTACATTTTGGAAAAAGGCTGTAAATGATGAGATGAAATCTCCAATTTCTAATAGAACTTGGAAATTAGTAGATCTTCCATCGAGTTGTAAGACCATAGGTTGTAAATGGGTCCTTAGAAAAAAGTTGAAACCAGATGGATCAATAGATAAGTTTAAAGATGGACTTGTTGCAAAAGGCATTAAACAAAAAAGTGATCTTGATTTCTTTGATACATATTCTTTGGTGACAAGAATTAAATCTATTAGATTGTTAATTGCTACTGCTGCAATTTTTGATTTGAAAATTCATCAAATGGATGTAAAAACTGCTTTTCTAAATGGGGACCTAGGGGAAGAGATTTATATGGATCAACCCGAAGGATTTGTAGAGCCTGGACAAGAAAGCAAGGTATGTAAGCTAACTAATATGGCTTAAAACAGGCACCAAAATAGTGGCATGAAAAGTTTGATTCCTACATGATTGAGAATGGTTATAAATCAAATGAATGTGATAAATGTATTTATTCTAAATCATGGAAAAATTTACATATTATTAGCCTCTATGTGGATGATATGTTGATTTTTGGCTCAAATATGCATGTTATAAATGAGACAAAAAATATGTTTAAAAGCCATTTTGATATGAAAGATCTTGGTGAGGCTAATTTTATTTTGGGCATGAAAATTACACAAACATGTGATGGAATATTTCTTGATCAATCACCCTATGTTGAGAAACTATTGAGAAAATATAATTTTCATGATCACAAAAGTATAGCTACTCCTATTGATTCTAGTGTTCTTTATTTCCAGTGAATAATGATGATGAAATTTTTAATCAAAAGGATTATGCTAGCATTATTGGTAGTTTGTATTATGCTACTGATTGTACTAGACCTGACATTGCATATGCAGTAGGAGTGCTTAGCAGATTTACTAGCATGCCTAGTAGAAATCATTGGCTAACTATTAAACGTGTTAGGTTTTGAATTTGTAATGTTGGCAAACCATGACAAAACATGACAAAAACTAAGTCTCATTAGTTTAAAATGGTCTACATTGAAGCCCAAGACAAAAAACTCAAGTTTGGGATAAAACAAATGAGTTACAAGCTGGTTGGTTCGATTGATCGAAAAACATATTCGATTGATCCAAAATTTCAGCAAAATCAGAAAACGTAAAAAGGCCATAACTTATTCGTTTGAAGCCAAAATCGCGAGCCGTTTTTTCCAGTATTTAAAGGACATTATAAGCTAACCCTAGGTGGGGTTTTGAGAGTTTTTTAGAGAGATTAGAGTGCATCTTGTGCCTCTTTTGTAGATCTAGGTTTTTGTACCTAAAAGCTCTCTTATGTCTTCTACCGGTGTTATTTCTTGAAGAATATCAAGATCCAGTATTGTAGAAGTTGTTGTCTTTTCTTCTCATTAAAGGTGTTGATTATCTAAACCTTCAAGGGTGGTCTTAGAGTCACAAACAGGAGAGTTTGTGTTGCTAAACTTTTGAGTGAGATCTCAAAGTCACAAACGGGGGTGTTTGTGTTTTGCAAAGGCCAAAGAAAGAAGGAGTTCGTGGATTTGGAGCTTGCATGTGATCATGTCAGTAAGTTCTACTGGTTGGTAGCAATAAGAAGTCGAGCGTGGGGGCTTGTAAGTCTTATTGTATGAACTTCGATTCTTTCTAGTGGATTTGCTTTTTACCTTGAGGATAGCTAGGTTAAATCCTCCCCAGGTTTTTTACTGGTTTGGTTTTCCTGGGTTATCATATGGTTGTGTTATTTATTTTTCCACTGCTATATATTGATATGATATATTTGTGTTAACCTAGATCTGTTAATTTGACTAAGTAATCACTTGGCTAATTACCTAGGTTAATTTATTTGTGGTTTTAAGGGGGTCTAAAAACCAACAAAGCGAGTCATGAGATATTTAATTGGTACCAAAAGCTATGGATTATTTTATAAAAAGTATCTTGCTATGATTGAAGCTTTTAGTGATGCTAATTGGAATACTTTTTCAGGTGATTTTCTCTCTACCACTAGTTACATTTTTACCTTAGATAGTGGTTCTATTTGTTGGAAATCTAAAAAGAAAAAAACAATTGCTAATTCAATAATGGAAGTTGAATTAATAGCATTAGTTTCAGTTAGTGAAGAGGCAAATTGGTTTAGAGATTTGTTATATGAAATTCCAGTTTGGGAAAAGCCAATTCCACCTATATGATTTCATTGTGATAGCACTGCTGCAATTGGTAGAGTTAAAAACCGTTATTACAACAATAAATCCAGACCTATAAGAAGAAAGCATAGTATCGTGTGATCTTAATTGAGTAGTGGCATCATAACTGTGGATTATATTAAATCTAATGATAATCTTGCAGATTCGTTTACCAAGGCCTTGGTAAAAGATAGAGTCTGAAATACATTGAAGGGGATAGGGCTAAAGTCCATTAAAATCATGAGTCATGTATGAGGATACCCAACCCAAGGACCAGAGATCCTGAGAATTGGGTTCAATGGGAAAAACAAAATATACGATGGTCGTAAGAAATGCACTATTTATTTCTTTAATTATTTATTTTGTAAATAATTTTTTAATTATTCATCCCTATGATGTAAGTGCATTTATCCTGTAATGTGGAGAGGTTGAGTAAAAACTATTAATGAAGTTTGTAGCTCGTATGAGTGGGGTGTCAGAATTACAAGAGCAACCTTGACAAAATTTCACCTATGTGAGTGTGGGAGTAGGGCCGTTCCCTATGAGATTTGGACTTAATCTCAAACACACTCATGAAATTGAGATCGGCATATGACCATAAAGTGCTAGCTATAAAAACTCATGTCAACACTTGGGTTGTTATGTGCAAGCAGTGACGCTTAATTTCCTCAAAGCAATCTTAGTTCAAGTCAGAGACCACTACAACTCTAGAGTTGAGATTGCTTTTTTACTAAGTGAAGGTTCAATGCAGAGCACACCTTCATGATGCATAGTGACCCATTTTTGCCTGGTAATCTCTCTTTAGCTAAAAAAATTTAATATTAAAATGAGTGGTGGATTGTTGGAGCATTTTAATATTAATTAAAATGAATAAATATTACAACATTAATGTAAAGATGTGGGAGTGAATATACAAGATGAGGAGTTAGTGAAAATGTTTAATCCCATATTGAAAAGGAGAGATAATATTTTATTCTTTTTAATTGTGGTGATTGATGGACTAATATGAATTGACTCAAATATTGGGCTAGATACATGGAAATGAAGAGAGGTGAAGGAAGGTGAAGGGAGGAGGTGTCAAAAATGGAAATGAATTAGACTCTTGGATCCTCCTACTTGACAGCCCATTTAGAATAATGACCATATTCGTTGATGAGTAAATGACCTAAATTTATACTGTGTTTTTATTATGGAAAATGAAGAGCCATTAACCCACTTAATGGACTAGCCATTTGGGCCTTTTCATTCTTCAGGAACTCCTCATCTCATCCATTAATTGTATACCTCTAGCCCATCAGATTAATATCTAGCAAATTAATCATGTAACACCTATTACATCAGAATAATGGACCTAATTAATCAAATTAATTTGGGTAGCAATTTTGTGAGGTCCATTGAGCCTATAAATAGACTCGTTCAGACCCAATACAATTTACAATATTAGTACACCAAAAAATCCAACAAGTTGCAAGCATTCTTATACAATAAAAAAATAAAGAGGTTCTTGGCAAGAAAGGGTGTTCTTTCTGATGAAGCTTTGGGCTTGAACACTTTGTAAATGGCCCAAATTTGTACTACTTTTTTATTATGAAAATTAAAGAGCCATTAACCCACTTAATGGACTAGCCTTTTGAGCCTTTTCATTGTTCAGAAACTCCTTATCTCATCCATTAATTGTGTAACTCCAGCCCATCAGATTAATATTCAGCAATTAATCTTATAACACCCATTACATCAAAATAATGGACCTAATTAATCAAATTAATTTGGGTAGTACTTTTGTGAGGGTCATTGAGCCTATAAATAGACTCATTCGACCCAATACAAATTACAACATTAGTACACCAAAAAATCTAGCAAATTGTAAGCATTCTTATGCACGAAGAAATAGAGAGGTTCTCAGTAAGGAAGGGTGTTCTTTTTTGTGGAGCTTTGGGCTTGAACACTTGTACAAAGGTTGTTCTAGCCATACGACATTTGTTGGACTGTTGTATCTTGGGAGAGACAAGTCAGAGAAGGTCTGCACCGATTATAAAGTTTAGCCAACCAAGGGCTTGAATCACCCTTAAAGAGAGCGAATGCCACGCCTTAGTCCAAATAGTGTTGTGTATTTTCTAATCTCATATTAATAATATTCAGAAGTATTATTCAGTTTCTCTTTATATTGTTTCTATTATTATTGTGTTTGCACCAACAAGAAGTACACAAATTCCCATTACCTTAGTAAAATGAATATAAGTAGATTTAGTTTTTTTTTTTTTGGACATACTATAGACTGTAGATAATAGTAGTGACAACGAGATAACATAGAAACGTAAAATTACTTTTACTAGTTGTGGACCTGCGCGTTGCACGTGATAATTATTTTATGGTGGTTTTATTAATTTTTTTTTTTTTACAATTTAAACTAATTTAATAAAGAGTAATATATTTCGTAATCATTTTTATTTATTATAGGAACAACTATAAATGTAATATAGGGACAATCATAAATCATAAATATAAATTTTGTCGTACTAAAATGAAAACAATACAATTTTTCTTAGAAATTCAAAAGGCAAGTTAACGAAAATTTTCATTTTTTAGTAAAAATTATTTATAGCATATCCTAAGCCAGTCTTATCAGAATTAGGCTTTTGAGCACTCAATACCTCATCAAGTTTTGCACTAGACATCTTCTCTATTTATGTTCTAGCTTGACTAAGCTCAACTTCAAGATTCTTGACCTTCTCTTCTAATGAGGTGTTCTCCACAAGAAAAGTCTCAACTAACCTTATAGTCTTATCTAGTTTGACTAACATATCAGCCTTTTCAGTTTTTACCTCATTAAGCTCTATTCTACAAAGATGAGAAGTCTTTTAAGATTTTATGAATTCAATGCATAACTTATCATAGGCTTCCTGAAGGGTCAACTTCTTGGGTACTTTATCATCAGAAGAATCCTCACTGTCACTAGTTCTCTCCACAATCAGCTTATAGGTTGAGGCAGCAAAGGTCATAACGTGACTACATTCATCCACATACTCATCAGAAGAGTCATTCTCAGTATCACTCCAAGTAGCAACCAACCCTTTATCTTTTGACTCCTTGGTCTTTTCCTTCATAACGTAGTTTGGGCACTCTATCCTCATATGACCAAAACATTTGCACTCATCGCACTGGATAATGGGTTTCTCATTCTTGCCTTTCCTTGAGGATTTAGATTTCCTAAAAGGTTTGCCCCTATCATTTTTCCTAAACTAAAGAAGCTTAATAATCTCATCAGTTATGAAGGTTAGATCCTCATCCTCATCCTCATCTTCATCTTCACCTTCATCTTCACCTTCATCTTCATTTTCAGGCTCCTCAATCTCTTCCTCTATACCCTTAAGAGCCAAGTTTTTACTCTTTCCACCTTTTCCCATTGAGCCTAATCTCATCTCATAGGTTTGAAGGTTCCCTACAAGCTCAGTCAAAGGAAGTTGATCAATGTCCTTGACTTCTTCAATGGCAGTGATCTTGGCATGGAATCTTTCAGGTAAGGACCTAAGGATTTTTCTGACAATCTTGGATTCTGCTATAGATTCTCCAAGGTTGAAGGTAAAATTCACAATATCCTTGAGTTTAGCATAGAACTCATCAAAGATCTCATCCTCCTCCATCCTTATTTCTTCAAAACTACTAGTGAGTCTTTGAAGCTTCACAGTCTTTACTGCCTTGGTACCTTCATAAGTAGTCTCAAGAATAGTCCATGCTTCCTTAGCAACTTCTATGGATGATATTCTCTTGAATTCCTCATTGGTCACCCCACAAAACAAAGCATTCAAGGCCCTACTATTGAAATTTGCCGCTATGATTGTTGCATCACCCCAATCCACCGGCGCTTCCTTTGGCTTAATCCGGCCAACTTCAATAGCTTGCCATACTTGTTCACCTAGAGCCTGCAAAAAAACTTTCATATGAACTTTCCAGTATGCATAATTAGTTCCATCAAATAAAAGAGGAATCAAAAGAGATTGTCCATGATCCATGACAAAAGGGGTCAAGGATCACACTCAAGAAATTAATCCAATCAGAGTGAACCCGCTCTAATACCACTTGTTGGGAAATTTAGACCTCAGTTGAAAGAATTAACAAGTTTTAAATCCAAGTTGTTAATTAGATTTGTTATGAATAAAACTTATTAAAACAAACAAACATCAATATCATGTCAAAATCATGCAGTGGAAAAATAAATAAGACAAGATATAATGATCTAGGGAAACCAATGAAACAAACTAGTTTCATAGTAAAAAACCTGGGGGGAAACATTCCCGAAAAGCAATCCATTATAAAAAGAGAAGTTTCAGATCTAGTACAAAACCTTTGTCCCTAGACTCTACAATCCCCGTAAATGAACTTACAGCAGAAACTTTCTACCGCTTCAGAACCTTTGAATTCTTCAATATATGAATGCCACCCTTTTGTTGCATGGATCCCAATATGTGACTAACCAAAATGCACGACTTCCAGTACGTGACTAACACACCAACTTGAAAAAGATGTTGGCTGCAAAGTTCTTCACTTCATCAACAATGAAGATCAAGAAGCATTTGGTTAAAAAACCCTAAGGCGTAAAGACACAGTAGCTTTTTTCAGAGCGAATAAGGCATCGATCACCTTTTACATATGTTCTCCTTGTATTCTCTCATGTGACAGCCTCTAAAATAAGCCTTATATAGGTTTAGGGTTGTGAGAAAAGAAACCCTACACAAATACATAAGCTTGGCTGAAATTCAGATCTGGAAATCTAAATTCCCGTAACCTCGATAGATACCTCGATCGATCTAGAATCTGTCGAGCTTCATTCATTAAATCTCGAAAGATAGCTATCTGTCGAACAGGTATCGAGCTATCTGTCCACAGGTGTCGAGCTATCTGTCTAGCTTTAATGAATAGCTTTTCTTCACTTGTTTCTTGCTTCAATCTTCATGGCTTTAATACTAGACTTGAATAACATGTTTCTTAAAGTATTAAACACATCATAGATTTACCCAGTTATATAAAATATGTCCTTAACAAAGCAAAGACGAATGAATAGAGACATGATTTTCTTCGAAGAAAATGCTAGAGGAGTGAAGCAACCTCATGACGATCCCTTGGTAGAAGGATTCAATACCAGGAGAATCCTCATGGATAATGGCAACTTCGTGGACATCATTTACCTCTCTGCTTTGCAACAGTTGAAGCTAGATCCAGGAAGGCTGCGCCCTTTTGAGTCCCCCCTCGTTAGCTTTAGTGGGGACAGGGTATATCCCAAGGGTATAGTGACGTTAACGGTCACAGTAGGATCTTATCCACAGCAGCTGACTTGTTAGTTGGATTTTTTAGTCGTAGATCGTCCCTCTTCATACAATGTGATCATTGGGAAGCCCACACTCAATCGCTGGAAGGCAGCCATGTTCAGAAATTTCCAATGGAAAATGGTGTGTGTGAAGTAAAAGGAGATCAAGTCCTAGCTAGGGAGTGTTACCAAGCAGTGTTGGTGGCCAAGGAAAACCATACGTGGATGATCAAGGAAAAAGAAAAGGAGAAGGTGGAAGCTCTAGAAATTGTGGAGCTGGTAGACGGGGAGCCAATGAAGACCACAAAGGTAGGGATGACCATGAGTGCAAACATGAAGAAGATGTTTGACCAGTTCCTTAAAGAGAACCTGGACATATTCGCATGGAGTCACGAGGACATGCCAGACATATCCCCAAAAGTCATCCAACATAGGCTAAACGTGGACCCCGAGAAGAAGCCCGTCTAGTAGAGACGACGAGTCTTCACTCCGGAACGGAATCAAGCAATTACAAATGAGGTCAACAAGCTATTATCAGCAGGCTTTATTCGAGAAGTCTACTACCTAGATTGGCTCGCCAATGTCGTCCTAGTGAGGAAAGCAAATGGAAAATGGAGAATGTGCGTGGACTTCACGGACCTAAACAAAGCTTGTCCAAATGATAGTTTCCCCCTACCAAGGATAGATCAGTTAGTGGATTCCACAGCTAGGCATAAACTATTGATGTTCATGGATGCATTCTTGAGGTACAATCAGATAAAGATGGCTAAAGATGACTAGGAGAAAACTGCTTTCATCACGAGCTAAGGGCTCTATTGCTATAAAGTAATGCCCTTCGGACTAAAAAATGCAGGAGCAACCTACCAGAGGTTAATGAATAAAATGTTTAGTAAGCAGATAAAGAGAAACATGGAAGTATATGTGGATGACATGCTCGTCAAGAGTAAAGAAGAGCTTGCTCATCTGGATGATCTCAGGGAGACGTTCACCACACTCAGGCAGTACTAGATGAAGTTGAACCCCAGTAAGTGTGCCTTTGGAGTAGCCTTAGAGAAGTTCTTGGGGTTCATGGTGTCCCAAAGAGGGATAGAAGTAAACCAAGAGAAGGTGTGAGCCATACTTATCATGACGTCACCCAAGACCATCAAGGAAGTCCAAAAGCTTACTAGAAGGATAGTAGCACTCAACAGGTTCACCTCTAAAGCGACAGACAAATGCTTACCCTTCTTCATGACATTGAAGTAGGCTTTCACTTGGATGGACGAATGTGAGGTAGCTTTTCAAGAACTTAAGCACCATCTAAGCAATCCACCCCTCTTGAGTCCATCCAAGGAGGGGGAAAACTTGTATTTGTATCTGGCAGTATCAGCCACAGCTGTGAACGTAGCCTTGGTTTGGGAAGAGGACAGGAAACAACTCCCAGTTTACTATGTCAGCCAAGCTTTCTAAGGGGCAGAAGCCAAGTACCCAAGGATTAAGAAGATTGCATTTGCATTAATAATAACCTTGTGCAAATTGTGGCCTTATTTTCAGGAGAAACTCATCTTGGTAATGACGAACCAACCCATTAAGAAGTCCATGAATAAGCCTGAGGCAGTAGAAAGAATGGTCCAGTGGGCGATTGAGCTTAGCCAGTTCGACATTGAGTATCACTCCAGGACAGCTATTAAAGCATAGGCATTAGCGGACTTCATCGCCGAGTTCACCATCCCAAACGAGGACAATGCACCTAACGAAACAGAAAGATGGACTGTACAAATTGATAGTTTGTCAACCCAAAAGAGGGGAGGAGTAAGAGTCATCATCATCACCCCAAAAAGAGAAATGCTTAAATATGGGGTTCAAATAAAGTTCCCGACCACCAATAATGAAGTTGAGTACGAAAGAATACTGACGGGGCTAAGGGCCGAGAAAGCACTTGAGCTAAAAACTTGCTTCTTCAGAGTGATTCTAAGCTGGTAGTAGGGTAAATAAAAGAGGAATATGAAGCAAAGGAGGAGAGAATGCAAAAATATCTCAGGCTGACAAAGCACTTAACACAGGAATTTGATAGGGTAGAATTCGTGTAGATCCCCAGAAGCTAGAACATGATAGCAGACGAGATCGTGAAGCAAGCATTGTCAGAAGAAAGACCAACGAGCATAGGCTTAGAGATGGAAGTCTAGAAACACCCCAGCATTAAAGAAGTCTCTACCTTCGCAATCCAGAGCACAAGCAGCAGGATGTCCCCCATCCTAACCTTCCTCCAAGATAGACACCTTCCATAAGACGTCAAGGAGGCCAGGAAGGTCAGGAAGAGAGTAGCCAGGTTCACGATCCTGAACGACACCCTGTATAAGAGAGGATTCTCTATGCCCTATTTGAAGTGTGTCGATGAAGAAGAAGCCAAATATATTCTGGAAGAGATCCATGAAAGGGTTTGCGAAGACCACGCAGGCCCTAGATCCTTCGTAAGCAAAGTTATCAGAATAGGTTACTTCCGGCCTACTTTGCAGGTGGACGCGAGGGAGCTCGTCAACAAATGCGACAAATGCTAGAGGTTTGGGAATGTCTAGCACCTTCCAATAAAAAGACTGACGACGACAGACTCCCCATGGTCGTTTGCACAATGGAGAATTGACATCGTCGGCCCATTGCCCTGAGGTAAGAGATAGGTAAAGTTTCAACTAGTCGTTATTGACTACTTCACAAAATGGGTTGAAGCAGAGGCATTATCAACCATCACCAAAGCAAAAATCCAGAGCTTCGCATGGAAGAACATAATTTGTAGATTCAGGATTCCACGGACGATCATATCAAACAACAGGTGGTAGTTCAACAGTCAAGGCTTCAGGGATTTTTGTTTAAGTCTAGGGATCAAGAACTAGTTCTCATCCCTGGGACACCCACAAGCGAACGGAAAAACAGAGGTGACTAATCAAACACTACTCAAGATCATTAAAACCAAGTTGGACAACGCAAAGGGAGCATGACCAGAGGAATTGCCCAATGTCTTGTGAGCTTACAGGACTACAGTGAGAACCTCGACAGGAGATACCCTCTTCAAACTCATTTATGGCATCGAGGTAGTAATCTCGGTCGAGGTGGGAATCACCAGCATTAGACGAGAGACGTTCCACGAAGAAAGCAGCGACGATCAACTGAGGGTCAACCTAGATTGCTTGGACGAGGTTAGAGACAGAGCTTCTCACAGAATAACGAAGTATCAACACAAGATGGCCGAGCACTACAATAAGAGAGTGAAACTCAGACGACTTGACATAGGGGATCTTGTCCTGTGCAAAGTCACCACGACAACCAAAGACCCTACCCAAGGGAAACTCGGCCTAACCTGGGAAGGACCCTATCGAGTTGTCCATTACTCTAGACAAGGTTGTTATCACCTAGAGACCTTAGACGGGCAAAGGCTGCCACGACCATGGAACATTGAGCATTTGAAGAAGAACCACAAATAGATGTAACAGACAATTTTATTCATTTTTGAAAGTAATAAAAGAACTATTCAGCCAATGACCTAATGCAAGCAAACCTAGCAACTTAAAAGCCATAAAATTGGCTAAGTAACAAGATTTCGCTTTGACGGATGGAAGTTACTGACGATGCCAAAATGACAAGATCCCTTAAATGGGTGTAAGTCAACCATAAAATTGGCTAAGTAACAAGATTCTGCTTTGACGGATGTAAGTTATTGACAATGCCAAAATGCCAAAATCCCTTAAATAGGTGTAAGTCAACCATAAAAGTTGCTAAGTAACAAGATTCTGCCTAGATGGATATAAGTTACTGACGAAGCCAAAGAATGACAAAATCCCTTCAATGGGTGTAAGTCACAAAAAATTGGCTAAGTAACAAGATTTCGCCTAGACGGATGTAAGTTGCTAGCAAAGCCAAAAATTGCAAAATCCTTTCAATGAGTAAAGTCACAAAAAATTAGCTAAGTAACAAGATTCCGCCTAGATGGATGCAAGTTACTGACAAAGCCAAAAATTGCAAAATCCCTTCAATAGGTATGAGCCATAAAGAATTGGCTAAGTAACAAAATTCCATCTCAACGAATGCAAGTTACCAACGAAGCAAGACTCCACCAATGAGTATGAGTCACAACAAAAACTTTAACTAAGTCATAACAATGCAAATTACTGAAGCAAAAGAGGTAAATAAAGGAACTGAGCAGTCACAAAGTATCATGCAAGGTAGGAATGTAAACAAGTATAAAAATTACTTATATAATTGAAGCCCAAAAACACTAGGCAAAAACATTGTTCTTAAATTAGAATAAAAACATTGTTTTGAAATTAGAATTAAAAATCCCAAAACACACTAGGCACCCAAAACAGAAGATCACAAAAAAAAGGGCAAACATGAAGTAAGTAAATAGACAGGTTCAGGCATCAGTAGCTGCATCATCACCAGTCGGAGGTGGATGAGCGTCACCAGGAGTGTCACCCTCAAGAGCTGTGGACTGAGAGGCTTCGTCAACTGCCATTTCCTTGTCCACCTCTTCAAGGTCCAGGTTCTCTAACTCCACTCCGACAGGATGCTTGGCAAGATACTGCCTTAGGAGTTCAAAACCTTTGAAGTACTAGCTGAAGAGGATGGTGTTGTACTCCTTTGTCATCTAGAAGGCTTCCACAGACTTCGCAGCAATCATCTTGATTTTTTATCTTGTGGCCAAAAGCTACTCGTCCTTCTCCAAAGTCAACTGCTTCTCCACCCTCAACTCATCAGATAGGCCCTTAGCCTTTTCCTTGATGATGTTAGCCTCGTCCATGCCAGCTATTAGATCCTTCTTCAATTTGGAGTTCTCTACCTCCAAAGCCTCCACCCTAGACACCGCAAACGTAACCTTCGCCTCCTGAGTAAGGTACTCTGAGGTGATGTGAAGGCTTTCCCCCAGCACCTAAAAGAAGGAACCAGACTTCAGAACAATGCAAAAAAAAACAAAAAAAAAAGAGGAAAAAAAAAAGAGAGATGAATTTGCACAAGTACACTACCTAAACGAGTTTATGGAGATGACAATTGACAACCCACAACCTTGTTAAGAGACGTGCCCGAGAAAACCCTCAGCTCCTCAATAGAAAAGGTCTTCTACGCCCTTGCCAGCGCGACACTAGCATCATCCTAGACATTGGACGATTAGGAGTCAACTTTGTCCTTCCCCTTGTCAGCTACACGTTGCTTCTTCCAGAGGGGAGTGATCTCTTCAATCGAGGTAGCCGGGGAGGCTATCCTCGTCGTCTCAGTGCCAGGGGTGGCTGGAGTGACGAAGAGCCTCTTCTCCACTACGCGTACAGCTCTAGCCCTAAGATTGGAAAGGGGCTCGTTTTTTCTTAGCCCTTATACTTGTGTAGATCCTCTAGTTGAATTTCATCGTCATCCCTGCAAGAGGAAAACACTCGTTAAAAAAAAAAAAAACACAACAGTAACGAGCCAAATAAATACTTGCTCTTCTTCTCCTCAATCTCAAGGGTGTACAAAATGAAGGCAGAGGGTTTTGGGCCAAGGCAGTGCAGGGCTAAAGTGTGAGGATCGACAAGATCGTCGAAGTCGTCGATAGTTTTAGTGAACTCAATGGCCGCTACAACATGTTGACTGTACCTGCTCTTGAGTTTCGGTCATCTCTTAACTGCCTAAGAGAACAAACATGAGAATTAGAGACAATAAGATGTATACAGAAAAATTTAAAAAAAAAAAAAAAAACCAAAGACAAAGGACTAGCAAAAGAGACGAGCACTTAGACGCGGGATTCTCCACTGAAGGAGCAACCTAGGGAGATCACCCCAAACCTCGTCAGAAGGAGTCTCCCACTCATCCTCAGACATAAAAAAAACCGGGATTTCCAATATCTGAATGACGAGGGTAGGTCCCTGACGATCCTAGCCTCTCTCGTTCGAGGCACCAATTCGTAGTACCCATACTCCTTGAACTCCTTTAAACGGTATAAGTATGTAAATTCGTCCACCTTGACCATATCTCTGTCAGTGGCAACTGATCACTATTCCCCACGAGTTGGGCATAAGTTGCCCAAGAGCAATGTTGAAATGACCTAAAAGCTCCATAATAAAGGGATGGATAGGGAACCTAAGCCTGGATAGGAAAGCTACCTTGCAGAAGCACACCTCCTTGAGCGAAAAATGACAAGCCTGTTCCTCCCCACGAGGAAGATGAATCCTAACCCTATCAGGAAATTGGAACCTACCCCTGAACCTGGAGAGCGTTTTATCGTCTAGACTATACACCTCCCCAAGGGCATGGAAAGCCCTAATGTCACGACCCAAATCCATGGAACATGAATTTAGATGCATGACTAACTTGTTGAACTAATATCACTCAATAAACATGATTAATTTAAACATAATTCAAAACTCCAAATAAACAATGCTATTGATAAATCTCTTACAAAAATCCAAACTCCACAAATTTAGAATAATCTCCAAATACAGTGCAATCTAAAGCGGAAAAAAAAAAGAAAATAACTAATAATCCTTTAAGACTTCAAGTATTATTGACTTTGCCTAAAACTCCCACGCTCTACCTTGCACCTTATTAAGCAATCCAAAGGTCCTGTTCCCCAACCAACTTTAATCTGAAAATTTTAATTGATGGGGTGAGCCACACATCCAGTAAGTAATTATACACAGTATACAACAGAATAGAGTTAAGCAAAGCACGAGTTTAATTTCACAATTTCACTCAAAATATTCGATATAGTTTTCCAAACATATAAAGAACCACTAAACACATGTATATAATCAAATCTTAAAGTTATTCGAAAACACATATAGAAAATTGATCAGAACACAGTGTCACATATACACATCACATATTCTCACATACAATCCTGTGAGCGGATACCAACATCTAACCCCTGTTGGTGAGGGATCAACACATATTCTCACATACAATCCTGTGAGCGGATTTACACTCATATCTGATATCTCTGATCAATTCTAAAAACACCTATTTTAAGTCACATATCACAAAGCAAAGTTTATACAAAATAAAATAATTTACTTGATATTAACAATTTCTTTTCATATACAGAGGCATATCAAAGATCACAATATTGAATAGAATATAAATCAAAGGATGCTTGACTCTCTTGGGGAACGAATAGAAACTGAGGAGTTTATATAAATATATTACAATTCTTGAGTAAATCTGAAATTTAATTTGCTAAAAGAAACATTTCAAATACCATTTGGAGAAATAGGAATATGACTAAAATCACTTGGTTTTAACAAATTTAAAGAACAAGAACCTTTTTAGAAAACTTACTTTGAAACTTAATTATTTTTAGAAAATAGTTTAGTTTAGAAACCATCCTTTAAAAGAGATTGGGACATTCAAAACGTCATTTAAAATCCGAAGTTTCTCTTTAAAACATTGTCTAAAAGTTGAAGTTTCTCTTTCAATGATATAAAAATAATGCTTTCGATAAACTTTAGAAAACGTAAGCTTTAGAAACATAACTTTTGAAAACTTTTGACTTCTAAGAACCTAAAGAATAAAACTTGTGCATATTATGCATAATTACTTACCTCTCTTGCTAATATATCCGAACACAGCCGAGCACTTTTAGTCTTCTGTAAGCTCTAAACAGAAAATTACTTTAATCAATAAGCGTGAAAATTCATTATCATAAACTACTTCCTAAAAAAACACTATAATCCTCCATAACCTTCTCTTTTTCCTAGAGTCACAATATAGGCAGAATTATTTCCCATACGTAGAAACATCTAATCCGAATATACCTATTAGTTATTCTATAACAATCGACCAATATATCAAATATCATATTAAACCAAGTACAAGACTTCATGCTATTATTGAACACCACCTTCTCTTTAGGGTCAATCCTAAACTAGTAATATAATCAAAGTATTCAAAGTCTAGTCTAGTCCTTCATACCAAATCTTTCACGCACTAAAGTATAATAACCGAATTAATCATGGCAGCGATACACTTGAATAGATATTCTATTCATCTTGAATCACAGGCCAAATACTATATGACAATAGCTCTAATAAAAACTATAGATCTGTCCCTGCCAAGACTAGGAAATGATTACCTGATGAGAGATCAATCTTTGAGCGCTAACTATAGTCTATAGATGACGCCTCCAGCCGTCCATGCTCTTTTTTTTTTTTTTTTGTTAATGCGTATAATGAAGTAACCCTAGAGCCTTCCAAGATTTTATAGCTTCTAATTAACCTCAATTTTAAGGTATTTTAAACTACTGGCCTATTTAGGTAAGCTAGAATTCCAAGGGATTCCAATAACTGTTAGACTTGTTATCCAAAAAGGTTTTTATTCTCTCAGCCTTTTCCTTAATTGATAAGGAGAATAATGCTTTAATTCCTTAATCTTTCTATAACTGAAACAAAATAAATGAGGACTACACGTTACCTAATTGTGCAGTCTATTGTTTCATCTCTTACTTGGTAGTAATCTTTGTTGGCCGCAAAATTACACCTCACATGTAGCATATCCAAAAACTATGTAAATAATCCTATCATGACACTACATGTTTATCCACATCACTTGTCAAAGCTAAAATAATAATATTAATAATGATGATAAAATCGGGGTATTTACACCTAACCTCCCTAGGGATGGAGATTGCGATGTCCTCCACCTCCACGGGATCGTCGCTAGACGACAACCCCATCTCAAGCTCACTCGATCTCACCTCAGACATTGCCCCTCGCTCACTCACTAAACCCTCGAACCAACCAATTGATTAACAAAGCAAGGGGATCAAATCACCCAACACAATGCTCAAACTACTACCCTAAAAAACAAAGTTTTCAACTAAAGGGAAAAAAGTACGGGAAACACCTAAAGAAGCCCCCAAACTCGTAAAGAAGAATGAAATTGAGGGGCAAGCTATCCTAATCTTAGAGCTACTAACCATGGAAACCCAGAAAACAAAGGAAGGGAGAGGATAATCCTAAAAGCCCCAAAACAAAAAAGAAATCAGAAACCAAGCACAATCTATCTATGCCATAAAGAAGCAAAGAAAAAAGGAAAAGAGAGATATACCTCAAAGGAAGCAACCACAAAAAACTGAAATTCAGCTGGAAACCCAAGAGTCATAGAAATGGAGCATTAACTCCACTGGTTAGAACACGCCACGTGGCCATGATGTGTGTGGCGTCACCTCTACACATTAAATGTGGAACAAAACCCCAAAAGCCATGTCTAGCCAGACTTCTGGTGGTCATCATGACACGCCACGACGACCACAGAACCTGGGGGGCAGCTGATGGGATTGACGAACTCTCCTTCCTTGGACAACCTCATAAAATATACTCGTCCACCTTGGCACGGCACAGACGAACACAAGCGAGTCATTAATAAGAGAATTCAATACCTCGGACAGTTACCAATTAGTTGGCAGACTGTTAGAGCCTCATCAAAACTCACATTCATGAGCCCTGAGGCATTACAGAAAGAGCACTAAAGCCACAATTAAGGCTCTAAAGGCTAGAAAATATGAAGCTATATATATACACTCATCACAGACAAACAAGGGACATAGATTCACCCAAAAATACTCTCACATAGATACTTTGATATTCAGAACTTTCTTATTATTCTCCAAAAGCTTCCATACACTGACTTTGGTATCGTAGACGTTGTGGCAGGTACTATACCGGTGACCTCCTTAAGAGAGACTTGGTCCTAGGTTTGTAGGAATAGTGATAAGGATTCATCTCCATCTGGACAAACCAACAAGACTGATGATTTATGCATCATCAAAACTGAATCTGCTTATATTCATTTTACTGAGGTGATGGGAATTTGTGTACTTATTTTATGCTTATTTATCTGATTATGTTCTATGAATATAATGCTGTCGTATAGACTAGAGTGCGGTTTTTAAGAACTTTAAAATTGCATTATGCAGTGTTTGTGAAGGCTTGTTTAGGCATTGGAAAATTCAAAAACCAATTCCAAACTGCCACTTCAACTAGTTCTAGAAGATTATCCTATCAATTAGATTTAGTGAAATTGATAGTGATCATGACTCTTAAAATTTGAATGTCTCACTCGTTTTTCTTTTTTCCTTTTTTTTTTTTTTTTTGAAAAGAATGCTATAAAATATTAATGGAGTATTGCTCATTTAATACAAAAGAATACTGTCAAGTAAATTAAAATGTCATGTGTTGAGACTTTTGTAGGTTAATTGGTTGGGCGTCTTCTGATATTTCTAAAAAATATTTCTAGAGTTTAAATCCCCTCTTTTAGTCATTTTATCCTTTACCCTCTTTCGCTTTTATTTCCTTTATTTTACTTCGTTGCAAACATATTTTAAAAGTTGCCCAATGTCATTTGAGAGGGGAGGGGGGATCTACGAATCAAATTTAGACTATTGTCACTTATATTAATTTCTAACAAAATAAATAAAACTACAGATGATTATTCACAAGTGCAAGTCTTAGTAAAAGTTTTAGAACTTTTAAATTTGATCAAAATAAACATTTTTTTTTTTAGAGAACGATCAAAATAAACTATATATCATCGTTGGCTACCAAAAGAGAATGTTTCACTAAACCAAAGTCTATGTATAAAAAGAGCGAATGGGTGAATAGTAAAGCTACATTAATTTTTTTTTTTTGGTTGTTTGAATTCACACTGTTTCACTAGCTTATTATTCCATAATGGGGACATTAAAAAAGGAGCATTTGAAAACTCAAAATATTATTCCATCTAGAAGGGGATACTTCCATACATGCAAGCAAACCTTAAGCCTCAAGCTATTGACATACTACAAACAAAACAATTTTGCTTGCAAGCCGAAACTTTAATGGAAAAATATTATAGTATTTTCAATGCTATATAATGATTACTAAAAAACTGAAAAATTGCATACTAAATTCTTAAAAATGAAAAAAAAAAAAATATATATATATATATATATATTTACTCTGACGCTATATTCTCCATCATTTATACAATAAAATTATTGAGTGAATTCTAAAATTTTGGTGTTTTGATATTATATTGTATAGGTTATGGCCTCGGGTCCAATGGGTCTCGGCTATTATACGGGGTAAGGCCTTGGGCCTAATGGGCCTCGGCCCGAACATTCTCAAGAATCGGAACTAGGCCTAAACCACATAGTGAGTCCATATCTGCATTAAGTGTGTGATTGGTAAGCCCATATCTGACCGATCATTGTCTGTTCAGGATTGAGCATGCTCGGAATAACATACCTCCCCTGTTGTTCAATATTGCCTTGGGGAGTATTGCTGTCGGGAAATCTTTTGGAGGCGGAAATCAATTCCAAAGCCACCACCTCCATTTCCAACAAGATAGATTCTATGTCAGGAATAATCACAGCAGACCCCACCCACACAAGCGAGATTAGAATGTAATCATGAAACCCCCACAAACCTCAAGCTATAAATAGAAGAATTGTGTAAGGAAAAGGGGTTGGAAACTTTGGGAAGAAATGGTAGTGGAGAGAGGGAGATAGAGAGAGAGAATTATGAGAGCTGAGGAAGAGAGTAGCACAAAGAAGAAAACAAGGGTATTTACAGGGGTTAAGGGAAGTAAAAGTGCCACTCGAAGCGAAACTACCCTTAGTAGGAAACACTAAGCCCACTCAATAAATAAATTGTGAGCTGAATTCTAGGCCTGGTCTTTAAGCTAGAGTTTGGGTACCCACAATTGGCGTTGTCTATGGAAATCTCCTACATAGCTGTGGTTTTGCCAAGACTCGCGTGGGAAAAATGTCTAAAGGTTCTTTAAGGAGTTATGCTGAAAGTGGTTCTGGGAGATCTTCTCGGGGATCCACTTGGCAGGAGAGAAGGCAGAAGAGGCGTTAAGATAGGGAGCATGAGCAGGAAGAAGAGCAGTCCGACCTTAGAGAAGGGTCATATCAAACACCAGACAATATCAGGCGCATCGGGGTGTGAGTGCTTTGACAGGAGGGATAAGGAACTTAAACGTTTGTGCAGGTTAATAAAGGATTTGGAGTTGGAAGCAAGAGATAGACGTCAGAGAAGGGATCGCGAGGAGGGTGAAGAGGGGTCAGCAAGTGTGAGGGGTCATTATGGAGAGAGGTCCCATCGATCTAGTCCCCACTAACACTGGGATCGGTCGCTGGAGTATGCAAACTAGGACCCAATTTCCCCAGAAGAGCGACGGCCTTGAAATGCCGCCATGGATGCCATGAGCCGAGCATTATGCAGAGCTGCTCAGTCACCATTGTCGGGGGGACATTAAACAGGCTCCTATGCCGAGCAAGTTTACGCAGCCTCCATTTAATTCTTATGATGCAAAAAGGGATCCGGTGGAGCATGTAAGTCACTATATCCAGATGATGTCCTTACACACTCATAACGATGCATTAATGTGCAAGGTATTTCCTTCGAGTCTCAGGCCCACCGCTTTGAGGTGATTCAATGGATTGAGGAAAGGCTCGATTCATAGCTTTGCCGAGCTAATCCAAGAGTTTGGTGTCTAGTTTATGACCTGCAATCGAGTGTTGCAGCTAGTGGACACACTGCTATCTATGAAAATGGGGGTCGGGGAGACCCTTTGTAGCTATACTAGCCGATACTGGGAGCTGTACAATAAGATCGGTGGGGGCAATGAAAAAATCGCAGCAAGTACTTTTCGATTAGGATTACCTGACGACTTGGAATTACGAGACTCATTGACAAGGAAGCCTCCTGAGGATATGAGGCAGTTGATGAGGCGTATCGAAGAGTACAAAAGATTTGGAAGATGACCGGCAGTAGAACAAAGGCAAGGCTCCAATCACAAGCCAGCCTCGGCAAGGGGGTTTTCAATTAAGGCCCAATAAGGATTTAAGGATCCAAGAACTAAACGCCCAGGTGGGGGAAGTGAATGTGACATTCAAAGAGCTGGTGCACAGGATTGTGGATCGAATTAAGAACGAGCCATACTTTCGATAGCCAAACAAGATGGGGGGTGACCCATCAAGGAGAAATCAGAGTCTATACTGTACTTACCATAGAAATAAGGGGCATACCATTGAACAATGCAGGGTGTTAAAAGATCATTTAGAGTAGTTGGTAAATGCGGGATATTTGAAAAAGTTTGTGGTGGACCCAAGAAATCAGGAGGCTAGAGAGGGGACTCAACCTCGGGGTAATCCTATCCCACCCCCATTGGGAGTAATAGAAGTCATCCACGCAGCTTCAAGGGATACCGTGGTATCCAAGAGGAAAGGGTTACTGGTTGTGGTTTTGGTAGAAGGTTGCCCAGATGAGCGACCCTCTGAGAAGAAGTTGAAGTACACTCAGGATCCCATTGCCTTCAATGATGACAATCTAGAAGGAACGATTCAACGCACGATGATGCTTTGGTGGTCACAGCCCAGATAAATGGTTTTATAGTGAAGAGGGTACTAATAGACCAGGGGAGTGGAGCTGAAGTGATGTACCCCAACATGTTCAGGAGACTTGGCCTAAAGAATGAGGACCTCTCTAAGTATGACACACCCTTGGTGGGCTTTAATGGCCAGATGGTGATCCTAGAAGGGCAGATCTCACTCCCCGTAAACATGGAAGGTAAAGAGATAATGGTTACGTTTATAGTAGTTGCTTCGTTTTCTCCATAAATGGCGATCCTTGGAAGGCCATGGATACATGCAATGGGGGCAATCCCGTCCACTCTCCATGTGAAGGTCAAATTTCACATAGAGCAAGGCATTGCTATAGTAAGGGGAAACTAGCAGGTGGCCAGACAGTGTTTGGTGCCCATTGTTAACTTAGAGATCAAACAAAAGTGAACATCCGAGGAAGAACCTTTATAGCAATTATAGGGACCCTAGGAGGGAGTGGGGGCTAGTTGTACTGAGAGTTTAATAAGAGTAAGGATACTTTCGAACGATGACAGGAGTTTCTAGATAGAAGCAAGTATGAAGGATGTAGATAGGATAGAGATACTGCTATTTCTTGTACAAAACGTTGATGTATTTGCTTGGAGCCTATACAGGGTGCTCGAGGTAGACCCCAAGTTCATAGTTCACAAGCTTAACGTGGACCCGTCATTCCTTCCCAAGAAATAGTAACCAAGGAGATCGGCTAAGGAGCATGTCGAGGCTGTCAGGCAAGAGGTCAAGAAGTTGAAAGAGGCGGGGGCAATAAAGGAGGTTTTCTTTCTGGAATGGCTAGCGAATACCATGGTGGTAAAAAAGAAGAACGGAAAATGGAGGGTTTGTGTTGATTTTACTGATTTGAACCAGGCATGTCTAAAAGACCCATTCCCCATACCGAAGATTGATCAACTGGTAGATGCCACGTATGGGCGCCCAAAGATGAGCTTTCTAGATGCTTTTTAGGGTTATTATCAAATTGCCCTGGCTGCCAAGGATCAAGAGAAGACGGCGTTCATATCCCCTGATGCTAATTACCACTATACCGTTAAGTCAAAGAATGCTGGAGCTACTTATCAACGGATGATGACGAGGATGTTCAAATATAAGATTGGGCGTACAGTGGAGGTGTATATTGATGATATGGTGGTTAAAAGCAAACGGGGGGCGCAACATATTGGTGATCTTAAAGAGGTGTTTGAAGTGCTCCGGCAACATATTCTGCGCCTCAATGCTGACATGTATGCCTTCGGGGTAGGGGTTGGCAAGTTCTTGGGGTATATGATCATTAGCCGAGGAATAGAAATTAACCCTGATTAGATTGAAGCTGTAGAGCATCTCAAGGCCCCGAGCAGTACAAAGGAGGTCCAAGTGCTGATCGGTATGCTAGCTGTCCTCAACCGGTTTATTTCCAAGTTTGTCAATTGGTGCTGTCCATTTTACCAGCTCTTGAAGAAGTGGAAGGGATTCTAGTAGAATGAAGAGTGTGAAAAGGCTTTTTAAGATTTGAAGGAGTATTTGGTACGGGTGCCTATGTTGACAGCCCCAGAACCTAGGGAGGATTTATTCATGTATCTTTTAGGGTCCAAGCATGCCGTAATTGCCGTACTGCTAAAGGATCGAGGAGTGCAACAGCCAATATATTATGTCAACAAAGCCTTGGTTAATGTCGAGATGAGGTACTTGCCTCTAGAGAAGTTGGTGTTAGCACTAGTACATGCTACAAGGAAGTTACCCCACTATTTCCAAGCTCATACCGTCTATGTATTAACCAAATATCCTTTGCAGTCGTTGTTAAAGAGATCAAACTTCACGGGCAGAATAACTAAGTGGGGAACTCGGCTAGGCTTTTTTGACCTATGATACAGACTAAGAAGTTCGGTGAAGGGTTAAGTTCTAGCTGAGGAAGGAGATGGAAGTGGATTGTCATATGGAGGTTCAACCGTGGAAGGTATTTGTGGACAATGCATCCAGCACAATGGGAGTTGGGGCTGGAATTGTCATCATTACTCCGAAAGGGATAAGATTGGAACATTCTTTTGGGTTAGGTTTTAAGGCTTCCAACAACGAAGCCGAGTACGAAGCCTTGCTTACTAGATTAAAAGTTGTTCGGGATATGGGTGCTCGGGAAGTTGACGTTTATTCGGATTCCTGGTTAGTGGTTAATCAGGTGTAGGGTAGTTTCGAAGCTAGGGATCCCCAGATGGTAGAGTATTTATAGGTAGTAAGGTAGGTTATAAGCCAATTTTGAAGGTAAGGGTGGTTCAAGTGGCCAGAGGGAAGAATCAACATGCGGACTTTCTAGCCACTTTAGCGTCATTGTTGACCAAGGAGGTACCTCGGTTAATCAAAGTGGAGCTAGTGGCGGAACCAAGTATCAACACAAGGGTAGGTGTTACAGTGGTAGCAATACTCGAGCTGTGCTGGATGGCCTAATTATTGACTTTTTGGCTGAGGATCAAGTGCCGAATGATGAAAAAGAAGCTGACAGGGTGCGTAAGGTAGCTGCTTGGTACTGGTTGTTAGCGGACCGTAAGCTGTACCGGAGGTCTTTCAGGGGGCTGTATCTTCTATGTTTGTGACCCGAAAAAGTCAATGAGCTTTTAACCAAACTCCATGAAAGGGTGTGCGATAGTCATGTTAGGGGACACTCATTGGCGCACTGAGCAATGACTCAAGGATTTTGGTGGCCACATGTAGAAGGATGCTGCCAAATACATGCAAAAGTGTGAACAGTGTCAGAAGCATGCTCCGTTGATCCATCAACCAGCAGGAAGTCTGAATCCCGTCAGTAGCCCATGACCCTTTGCACAGTGGGGGCTAGACATTGTCGGTCCATTCCCCCGAGCTACGAGCAATCGTAGGTTTGTTTTAGTGGCAGTGGACTACTTCACTAAGTGGGCAAAGGCTGAGGCATTGGCTAATATCCGAGATGTAGATGTTAAGAAGTTTGTGTGGAGAAACATAGTAACGAGATTTGGGGTGCCAGAGTCCCTGGTATTTGATAACGGGTTGCAGTTCGATAGCAAAGCCTTTTGCAAGTTATGTAGCGATCTCGGTATCAAGAACAGGTATTCCACCCCAGCCTATCCGCAAAGTAATGGCCAAGCTCAAGCCACCAACAAAGCAATTGTAAATGGATTAAAGAAAAGGTTGGAGGGAGCCAAGGGTAGGTGGGCCAAGGAGCTGCCCAACTTTTTGTAGGCATACCGTATAACCCTTAGAAGGTCCATAGGAGAAACTCTATTCTCTCTAATATATGGAGCGGAAGCAGTCATATCGACTAAGGTGAACCTATGCAATACTCGGGTTATGAGATTTGTCTCTACCAAGAATGGCAAATTAATGGTGAAGCAGCTAGACTTGTTAGAGGAATGCCGAGAATTAGCGACTATACGGCTAGTTGAGTATCAACAGAAGCTTGCCCGGCGATACAACAGGGATGCAAAAAGGAAGGAATTTGGCGTTGAGGACTTGGTGGCACGAAAGGTAGTGGGAAATGAGGGATGCCAGTGCGGGAAAGTTAGCCCCAACATGGGAGGGGCCATACAGAATTACTGCCATTGCTGGAGCAAGAGCTTACTATCTAGAGGATTTGGATGCAAGACTACTTTCCCAACCATGGAATGTACACAATTTGAAAAAGTTTTATCACTGGTCATCGGAATGTAGAAACAATGGTTGAATGCACTGTAATATTAACAATGTATATGCATGCGTGCATATCCACATTCTTGGCATCCACATTATTAACTTATTGCCTAGTCTCTATTTTATCTAAGGACAGAAGCCTGTCCCCGGTTCGATCCTCATCACCGGGCAAGTGGAAACCTAGCTTGTATTTTATCTAAGGACAGAAGCCTATCCCTAGTTCGATCCTCAACACCGAGCAGATGGAAACCTAGCCTGTATTTTATCTAAGGACAGAAGCCTGTCCCCAGTTCAATCCTCATCACCAAATAGGTGGAAACCTAGCCTGTATTTTATCTAAGGACAGAAGTATGTCCCTGGTTCGATCCTCATCACCGAGCAGGTGGAAACCTGGTCTGTTTTTTCTAAGTATGCAAACCTGTTCCTGGTGTAAACCTTAAGACCGGGCAGGTAGAGAACAAATCCTGACCTCTATTTAATCCAAAAGCAGAAGCCTTTTGACCCTCGATAGCCAGTCAGAACAGCATCCTAATTCGGTTGAGTGAAGAAAAACATATTTGATTTAGTTCAACTCCAAATATATTAATAAAAATTGTTCATCAAAGCAAATATCAATAAAGTTGTTTGCAAATCTAAAATGAAGTGTTCTATCATCACATCTCGGTGACCATAGGCAAATCATAAATATGAAAGATAAATAAGCTAGGCATAAGATAAAGTATGGTAAATGTTCTGTCACCACATCCTGGTGACCATGGGCAATTCAAACAAAAGGAATATAAACAGAAAGGAATACAAAAACAGATAAGAAAAATCTTTTAAATGACAGGATCTTCGGGTAGACGGTGAGCAGTATCATCACCTTGCTCGGCTTGGGCATCTTCGGTTGGTTGGGAGGCAGCATCTAGGGTGGAGGCCGGGGCGTTGTGTGGTAGAGCATCAGGGTTACTGGTTATCTCGAGATCAACTAACTTCATGTGGGAGTCAATTGCCTCAACCAACGCCCTTATGTTAGGGGTGCCTCCTTCTTCCTTGGCATCTACAGGGTTTTGAGCTGGAGGGGAAGGAGGCTCAAGGTAAGGTATCTGCTCGAGGTTTCTCAATGGTGAATCATCGGGGACCCCTATTGCTTGTAGAGCAGCCACCTACCCTTCATCAAATCCATGGTGCCACGATTGGTAAATGATGGGCTCCACAGAATTTTCAGCATCCGAGAAGGCTGCGTTGTACCATTTATCCTTAGCCATTGCAAGGGCTACTTTCAGCTCTGCTATCTCGGTGGCCTGTGCCAGGCTTAGGCTCTCCGTCTTGGCCAACTCAAGCTCCATCTCCCTAAGCTTTTCACGGGTCTCCGCTAGGCTCTACTCGGCCAACGCCTGAGCCTTCTTAACTTACCTCACCCTCTTCTTAGCATCCTCAACCACCTTTCCCTTATCTTTGGCCGTGGCCACTGCAATGTCTTTCAAAGCTTGCTCTCGATCAGCGTCCTCAGTGGCCTCTTTCAGTCAATCCTTGAGCATGTAAGCCAGTTGTGCTGCCTATAATCGTAAGGACAACAAGTGTGAGAGAAAAGTACAAACTACCCATGAAACCAAAAAAAAGAGTGAACTATGTTACCGCTATAGTGTGCCACTAAAGCCGGAGGGATAAGGATTCATCTGTACCACCTGAAAAGAAGTGCACGTCCTTTGGGAGCTGCAGGCCCTGGCCCAAGCTTCACGCTACCCGAGCACCCTCGCCCTAAACCCAGGTTCTCACACTGGCAGCTCGTACTCGAGCTTAAAAATGATCTACCATCCTACCGCCAGGCATGTGAAGGAAGATGCCACATTGGATCCAACTTGCTGGGTAGGGCAAGTTCTGCCAACGGGCTCCCGAATAACTACACCACCCGTCACGGCAACCGGGGGAGTCCTTGTGGGGGCTTCTTCTTGTGTTCAGGGAGGGTTTGCAGTGTGCTGCCTTTTTCGAGTTCGGGAGGTTAGAGGATGTTGATCTCTTCCCCAGGCCTGCTATTATTGAGCTGGTGGGCATGCACTAGGGATGAACCTTTCCATTGGCATTGTCCTTTTCTTGTTCAGCTTCAACTTCAGAAGAATTTATAGACTCGACCTTTGCTTGTTCGGCTGGTTGAATCGCGGCACTGGCCTCCTCAATGGGTCTATGAACTACGCAGCCTTGAAAAACAGTGTTGGCTAATGCATCTCTTATAGGAACTAGCGACTTCACTCTCGTCAGCCAGGGGCTAAGATCCCGGGCTTTGCCTACGGTTAGGTTGGGAGGGAGGAATTTTGGAAGGTGTACGTCTATGCAAGATAGCAGCAGGCTATCTACTAACAAAGCTTGCTCGAATGATTGTCAGGTGGAATAGACTAGGGTGCAATCAAGTATCAGGTGGGACGCTCGGAGCTACCCGTCAAAATTCACGAAGATTTCTGATCGAAGGATAAAGTTTAAGTCCTTCACGTGCACAGCTCTGATGTTCGGTTTGAATCTTTTATCGTTTGCATTGTAAAATAATAAAAAACACAACAAACAAATACATTTTTAGATAGTAACAAGGATAAATAAAATACAAGTACAAATAGTTAGTTATGCACGATACCAACCAACGTCTTGGGGCGAGGTTGGGTAGGTTAGCTTGTCGACATGCCAATTGCCACTCACCCGGACATATTCTCCCGCTGAATTCCTATTAGAATCGGGCAGACATGATATAAGTCGTACCTATACTTCTCTAACTTTCAGGTAATAATCTATCCTAATGTTACCACACAAACTATACATGAAATTGATGTCATGATGGTCTAGTTGCAATCCGTATAACTGGTTTAAACAGCTGACACAACTCACTACTAGGTAAAAATTGGGAGGGAATTAATCGGGACTCAACTCGTAAAACCACAGTGTCCTAAGTATTAGAGGATCCACAGGAAACCTGACCCCCCTTCTAAAATGGCCATTAATGGGAAAAATACTACTTGAGGGTGCCGTTCAAAGGCAATGTTACCCTTATGATAGTAAGCTACTTCTACATCCTCAGGAACCCCATAGGTTGCTTTAAAGTTAGTCAGGGATGCCTTAGTGTTAAGAAGGTGAGAGTAGCCCATTTTTGAATCTAGAATCAGAGAAGGAAAAAAGGCAAGAACATTGAAAGAGAAGAAGGATGGGTGGAGGGACTTACTACAAGCTCTAGGAATTGGAGATCTTGGTTGAAAATCTATGCTCGGAAGAAGTGTGCTCGGCAGAGGATGAAATTCAGAGAGTAAGGATGTAAAGAGTGAGGGGATGGGCCAAAAAGTACTATTTATAAGGGGAAGGCATTTAATGATGAGAGGCAGAAAAAATCCTTTGATCTTCTTTTTGTAACTCTCACTCTTGTAGCCTCAGTTCACGAACCGCAAGGCCATGATTATGCTCAGACCGGATAAGCAGTCACAGCACTGCTTTCAAGGGGGCATTAATAACCGTCATAGAGCTACTCATTTAATTATTGTCGGTTAAGCTCCCCGAGGAGTCTCTAGCACACAATTGGTTGTCCTTGATTCGCTCTTCGTAACCAAGCACGAATCAAGGGGGGGGGGGGGGCTATTGTACGAGGTATGGCCTCAGGCCTAATGGGTCTCGGCTATTATACGGGGTAAGGCCTCGAGCCCAATGGGCCTTGGCCCAAACATTCTCAAGAATCGGAACTAGGCCTAAACCACATAGCGAGTCCATATCTGCATTGAGTGTGTGATTGATAAGCCCATATCCGACTAATCATTGTCTGTTTAGGATTAAGCATGCCCGGAATAACGTACCTCCCTTGTTGTTTGGTATTGCCTTGGGGAGTGTTGTTGCCGGGCAATCTTTTGGAGGCAAAAATCAGTTCCAAAGCCATTACCTCTGTTTCCAACGAGATAGATTCTATGTTAGGAATAATCACATCGGACCCCACCCACACAAGTGAGATCATAATGTAATCAAGAAACCCCTACAAACCTCAAGCTATAAATAGAAGAATTGTGTAAGGAAAGGGGTTGGAAACTCTTGGAAGAAAGGGCAGTAGAGAGAGAGAGAAAGAAAGAGAGAGAATTATGAGAGCTAAGGAAGAGAGCAGCACAAAGAAGAAAACAAGGGTATTTACAAGGGTTAAGGGAAGTAAAAGTGCCACTCAAAGCAAAACTACCCTTAGTAGGAAACACTAAGCCCACTCAATAAATAAATTGTGAGCCCAATTCTAGGCCCGGTCTTTAAGCCAGAGTTTGGGTACCCACATATATAATTTGAATTTGAAAAACAATTTTGGTGTTTTGAAATTCCTTTATTGTCTTCTCCATTCTCTAACAAGAATGATCATATATAATAGTACAAGAACTCAAAATACTTAATATGACAAAACAAGGCCACATGAATCAAATTCTCTATGTTGATAACTCTATTGTGCGGTTGAAAGAAGCACAAAACTACAAGACGTTTATCAAAGCTCCAAGGTTGGCTCTGAATGATTCTATCAACATCAGCTAGATTATCGAACACAAATAAAACTTTATGTTCACCAAAGTGTCAAATCTTGAAACTGTTTGTAGACCGCCCAAGCTGTTTAAAGGTTCTTGCCACGGCCTCCATATTCAAAAATCAAGATACCAGGAATTTTGTAGCTAAAATAAATTCCCTTGATCTTCGATCCTTGCTAAAAATAAATCCCAAAGTTCTCTCTTTCAAAGAGAGGGAGAAGGAGAGAGAGAGAGAGATCACTCTAGCTATTTGTCAAATCCTCCATGATGGGAATTCGGCAAAAAGAGTTTACAATCTGTTTGTTAAGGAGCACGGTACCAATTAAATCCAGCCCACAAATTTTATAATAGCCCATGTAATGAGCTTATTGGACATGAATAAAATTCTATTTCTATGTGAAGTAGGTTTCATCTTTTATATAAGTTGATTAAGGAATCCAAGTGTTCCTAGGAAAATAATTAAGGTCTTGAACAAGGGGAGCACTATCTTCCACTAGAGATTTTTGAACCTCGTGAGAAGAGGAATGGCAGAGAACATCGAATTGTTAGCTTCAAGAATAATTGGGATTCTGATGAAGGGGAGCCAAGGAATTGGATTAAAGAAATCTAAGATGAGATGAATTCTTTGTGAATGAAAGGTATTGACATTGATGAGGTGTTCTCAGTGTTGGTGAAGATAATGAAGAAGGTCAAGCTTGATAGGCCAAGAATGTATTGACCCTTTGTGATAAATTAACCAATTGATTTAGCCAAGTTAATTAATTAATTCAATTAACATGCAAAACACGTGGTGGCACAAAAAAAATCACCAATTAACTAAATGCAGCGGAAATTAAATTGGCAAGGTGATTTGTTTACGAATGGGAAAAACCTACATGGCAAAAACCTCACCGGGTGATTTTACGGTCACTACTTCCGAGAATTTACTATTATCAAAACAAACGGTTACAAATAAAGGAATCCCAGTACCTTACACCAATCTACGGTTGAACCTTTACCCTAATAACTAATTGGACTTGTTCTGTAGTGACAATCTCTCATTTTCAATGCACGGCTCCTAGTACCTGACTAACCAATAGATGCACGGATCCCAGTACACGACTTAATCACTAACTTGAGAAAGACGTTGGCTGCAAAGTTCTTCAATTCATCACACGATGAAGATCACAAAACTCCTTGGTCACAAAATCCTATGGTATACGAACACAGCAGCTTCTTGAAGAGAAAGATGAACTAGGGCATGTGTCTCCAATTCATAATATGATTGTGAAAAACTTTTGCATTGAGGTGCATCTGTTGTGACGGCCCTTAAAACAATCCTTATATATGTTTAGGATTGTGAGAAATGAAAGCATAAACATGTACTCACTGATTGGATGCAAAACAGTACTGAAAATCTGTTTTTCATAAACTTCAACAGATAGGGTATCTATCAAGCTAGCTATCAAGTTTCGGGCTTCAGCAGCTTTTTAAATCTCGATAGATGCTAGCTATCGAGCTAACTGTCGAGCTTTAAAATCCAGCACTTCTTCACTTCTTTCTTCGATAGATTTGCATGACTTTAACACTTAATCTTGAAAACTTCGACAAAGACTGTTAATCTCCAATTGCATGCTTTTGGTATTCTCCTCATGAGAGATGTAACTCCTACTATAAGACTGGCTCTTACTAGTATGCGTGGTATGCACACTAACCTCGCAGTCCCTCCTTCATTCAAGATTGAGAAATTGGTCCTATCGTTGAGTACCAACAAACTCCCCTCGGTTGGACCCCGAACCTACCATAGCTAGATGTTGATCTCACTAAAACTTGAGCTTTCCTATAGATGGTGCCAATTGTATGGGAGTTGTTTTGATTCTTGAGCCCAAGAGGTAGAAGGATTCAGGCCCAAAAAGTCCAACACAATGAATTTGTAGAGAATGGGCTTAAAAACTAGGTTTCAATGGATTAAGCAACACACATAATGGATTAAAGATAATAAGAAAGCAAAGAAAGACAAGCTTGTGCAAAGAAATCCTTCATCGGCAAAGTCCAAGGAGAGTGGTTCTTGAATATAATTCTTTCAAACTTGGATACAACTTCAATTCTTGTTGCAACAATGTTTTTTCTACAGATTTTCCAATCCCCTTCGTACTGGCGGATCCCCTACATTATATAGCCTCTTTCCACTTATCTTAGCCCTCCATTTGTTGATTATGCAGGCCACCACTTGAGTGGTTGTCCCATTAGATGCCCTTCTCGATCTTCTGTGAGTTGCAGCAACCAAGACAGCACTGTTTAGGGGCCTTCTCCAAATAAATGCGGCCAGAGGGTTTGGTGAGGTGCAATAAATATGGTGGTAGCTACCATCCCTCTAATCACGTTAGGGCTTTTCCCCTCTCTGAAGCTTTTCCTCTACAATGTGGTCCTCCTCTAATAATGTGCCATCGGTGTAGCAATGGCTTGCCTCTCTGGCTTCACCGTCCGAGAGTATTGACTTCTCGACACTGTTTTGAGCTCCTTGGCCCTGAGTATGACACGTGGCACTATTACCGTATTAAATTTCTATACCCACAATATATATATATATATATATATATATATATATTATTTTTGAAATAGTAGGGTTTAAATTGTTACTTTTAAATAATTTGGATTTTTTGGGGGGGGGGGGTGAAATAATAGGATATAACTGGTTATATATTTTTTATAAACCATAAATGATCAAATTTGTTGATTTACGTTATATTACTTAAGTTAAGGATTTATCCTTAAAAAAAAAAGTTTTAGAATTCAAAATGTAGTTAAAAAAAAAAAAAATAGAAAGATGTGTGTCTCCCACATAAATTAATGTAGATTTAAAAAACAAACAAATACATATACATAAAAGAGAGGTAAATTGTTTTAATACAAAGAGACACTATAAATCACAAACTTCATTTAAAAGTTATGATAACTTTTAAGGGAATGTGTGACGGGTTGACACTCACAAGTTATACCACATAACACTCTCTCCTGTGCAAATACAATTACCCATTTTTATTTCTTGAGAAACAATCAAACACGCATGTAGATGTGAAGTGCCATAGATGCATGAGAGTGGGTCATAGTCTGAACAGATAGCATGAAATAATGAGAGCTTTCTTTGTGCGAAGCCAATACGCGCGTTATGATCATACATGCGTGGTTCATCCATAATTTCATATGTTGTACACGTGGGAGTATAGGACTGTAGTGTAATGAAATTAGAAAGTAATAGCATTTAATGATTTCAATATCCATAATTTTAATAAATCTAGGACCACCAACTTTGGAAAATTATTAGGTTTAATGATAGTATTAATTAGGTAACAAAATTGGAAAGTAATATCATTTAATGATTTTTTTTTCAACCATTAGATCTTTTATAAATCTATAGTATAAAAAATGTGTAAAATTATATAATGATAAGCAAAAGGTAATCAGAACGATAACCATTGGTGAGATAGTCACTCCACAAGTGACGTAGGATTGCTTAATCTTGGCTCTTGAACTGTGAAGAACTGGATTGCTTTCGGTCCTTGTCAAATCCTTTCGTATTGGCATTCTTCATAAACTTTTTGAATTGCCTAGTGATGTAGGATTTTATTTTAGAATCTTCATCGTCTGAAGACTCATCAGTATCACTACTTTTGGCCTTTAGTGTCATGCTCTTGCTCTTGCTTGATTTCCCGATCTTAAACAAGCCCAATTCATAGGTTTGCAAGTTGCCAACCAGCCTTGTCAAAGGAATTTGGTCAATGTCCTTTGACTCCTCAATGGCAGTGATCTTAGCATGGAATCTCTCTGGTAGAGATCTTAGCACCTTTCTAACAATCTTGGGTTTTAGAATGGTTTCCCTAAGATTAAATGCAGAGTTCACTATGTCCTTTAACTTAGCATAGAACTCATCAAATGACTCATCCTCCTCCATCTTAATTTCTTCAAAGCCCGTGGTAAGCCTTTGAAGCTTTGAGTCATTGACATCATTTGTTCTTTCATAGGTTGTTTGGAGGATGGTCTATACTTCCTTGGCAGCTTCAGTAAAAGATATCTTCTTGAACTCCTCATTGGTGACCGTACTGAATAAAGTATTCAATGCTCTGCTATTGAAGTTTGCTGCTTTGATCTTAGCATCATCCCAATCAGCTGGCGCTTCCTTTGGCTTGGTTCAACCTATCTCTACAGCTTACCACACTTTCTCATTTAAAGACTGCAAGAAAGCTCTCATGCATACTTTCTAGTATGCATAGTTAGTGCCATCAAATAAAGGAGGTATAATAAGAGACTGTCCTCTATCCATGAAAAACAAGGGTCAATGAATCATACAGCAAAGATTAACCTTAATCAGAGTGTACCTGCTCTAATACCACTTGATAGGCCAAAAATGTATCGACCCCTTAGGTAAATTAACCAATTAATTAGCCAAGTGAATTAATTAAGTCAATTTAACATACAATACACGTGATAGCACAAACAAATTACCAACTAAATTAAATGCAGCAGAAAATAAATTTGACACGGGTGATTTGTTTATGAACGGGGAAAACCACCGAGGCAAAACCCCACCGGGTGAATTTAAGGTTACCACTCTCAAGAATCCACTATTATCAAAACAAGCGGTTATAAGTAAAGGAATCTCAGTACCTTATACCAACCTACAGTTGAAAACTTATCCCAATACACAATTGGACTTGTAATATAGTGACAATCTCTCTTTTCAATGCACGACTCCAAGTATGTGACTAACCAATCAGTGCACGGATCCCAATACATGACTAACACACTAACTTGAGAAAGATGTTGGATACAAAGTTCTTCAGTTCATCCATATGATGAAGATCAAGAAGTTCCTTGGTTACAAAACCTTACGATGCACAAACGAAGTAGCTTCTTCAAGAGAAAGATGAACAAGGGCAAATTGTCTTTGATCACAATTTGAGTGAATAATTACTTTGCATCAAGTTGCATCACCTTAGACGGCTCTTAAAATAATCCTTATATATGTCTAGGGTTGTGAGAAAAGAAACCCTACACAAATAGCTTGGATATGTGTGAAAAATAGATCTGGAAATCTGAGTTTTGTAATTCTCGATAGATACAGCTTCTGTCGAGAGCTGTCAAGAATCACATATTAAATCTTGATAGATACATCTGTCAAGCTATCTATCGAGCTTTAATGAACATCACTTCTTCACTTGATTCTTAGGCAAATTTGCATGGATTAAATACTTGGACTTGAACTCTTATTCTTTGAAGTATTAAAACATCATAGATCTACCCAATTAAAAGTAAAGTGTGTTTTGTCAAAGAATTAGTCAATTTTATATGACATATGTTCTTAACAAGTTCCACATATGTCCTAACAGAAAAATTTCATGAAACTTGTAGTAGGCTTCAAACCCACTTACAAGAAGAATAGAAGATCGGATATAGGGGTAGTTTTGGCCCATCTAGCCTAGCTAGTGCATTGATGGGCCAAGCAATATATTGGACCAGAATAGTTTCCACTCTTGGGCTTTTACCTATAGCATTTTTGTCATGTCACTTGTATGGTTGGTTGGGCTTGCTTACCAAAAATACAAAAAAGATTACAAAACATGGGAAGAATGATAATGCGTAGAATTGGACTGAATGGACCGAAGTGGACTGATATGAATAGAAGGGATCAAAGTGGATCACAATGGCCTGTAATAGATGGAAATGGACCAAGTGGATCAAATAGGACCGAAAGGAACTGAAGTAGACCAAAATGGACCGATATTAGACCAAATCAGACTAAATTGGACCAAAGTGAACAAAACTAGACCAAAAGGGATTGAATGAACTACATTCCAGATAGGTAAACTAGTATTAGAAGCAAGCACCAAATTTCTTAGTGGCATTGCGCATATAATGTTTTCCTTACACCACAGGCAAGAACTCTTTTATATATATATATATATATATATTATTCTACAATTTCTTTTCACAACTATTTAGTTGACAGAGTATGATTGGTATACAATAAAAGTGATAATAGTGGTGATTTCATGTGAAGGTGATGTTGCAGAAATCACAATGCACCATCTTAGATATTGTGAAAATGGTAAATTCCATTAACATACCTTTAGATTTGGGCTAATGACAATTAGGTCCAACACTTTTCAAAACTAACCAATTTAGTCCCTAAACTCAACTTAGTCTCTAAAACAGTTGAGAAAAAAATAATTAACTGACCTAATAGTGTTTATGAACTAAATTAGCTTTAGGGACCAAATTAGTTAGTTTTGAAATGCCTTGGACTTGGTTGGCAATAGCCCAAACCTCAGGATATCTTAGTGGAATTTTACCTTTGTGAAAAAAAAAAATTGTGCTTGTAGCATTTTTTATTTAATATGTGACTTCTGTGTGTATCTAAAATGTATTCCATAGGACTACATTATTTCCTTAAAATGAGGAGATGACGTGGAAAATTCAGAGGATCACATTATATCATGAATAACTCTATATTTGCAAATAGCAATTTACTCTTTTGCAGGACAGCTGTGAAAGAATGTTGGGTAATTTGAAACAATCTAAAGACATGTATGCCAAAAGATAACTAGAGAGAAGTCTAACATGTTTTTCAATTAAAAATAGAAAGAAGTGTTATAAAAGGAATAAATCAGAAGCAACCTATGGGTTCAAGAAGTGAAAAGAACATGAATAATATTTAAGATTCCTTTGATAATAGGAAGATCAAAGAAAGCATTGATGGAGATCAAAGAAAGCGTTCGGAAAAAAATTACAAGGTTGAAAATTAAGGCAAGTTTTTATCTAGAGTTGGTAGAGAGATCCTCGTTAAAGCAATATCACATACTGTCCTAAGCCACAATATTTTTCGCTTCAAGCTGTTAGCAACCGTATTTGATGAGATTAATTCACCAATCAATAAATTTAGGTGGGCTGAAAAGAAAGATGAGAGAAAGATTCATTAAATAAATTGGAAAAGTGTTAGTGTATAGCTTAGACTAGATTAGCCCATTGGGCTTAACCCAGTATACTGTACTTGTAGTTTACTCATATTACTTGTACTGCACACATACCTAGCCTATATAAGGCTCTCTATTATACATTATTATTTACACATCAATATACAGACTATTCAGTCTTTCTCTCTCACTTTATATTGTTAACATGGTATCAAAGCCATTCATTTGACTTTCTGGTTCCTGTGGACATCTCCGGCGTTCTTTCGCTGCCCTCGCCTTCATCTAGTAGTCACTGTCAAAAGCAAGTCACCGCTATCATGCCCATAGTCCCTACAACTCTTAGATATCATCATTATGTTCATTCAACTACCAAAGCAAAGGCATAGAGTGACAGAACAGCCAATCCCAAGCAAAACCCAACCAAGAACAGCTAGAAAAGACCTAACACGTGCCCAACGTGTTGCCTGAAGCTTTTGATTGTCGAACATGCGCTCCATGTGCCACCAGCAGTTCACACGTGCTCCACGTGCCGGAAACCAAGTCGCCACGTGCCTTCATGCGCACCACGCGCTCCACATGCTTGAAACCATCAACATATGTCCACATCAGCCCTAGGCTAACGTCATCCTGCCCATTTCAGCGTTTGTGTCATCAGCTTACGTCAGCACCTTGCATCATCCGCCTACGTCAGCACACGTCAGTAGTTGACTTTGACCATTGATCATTGACTTCTGACCGTTGACCACTGTTGTTGACCGTTGACTTTTTGACCGAAGTCGAAAATTTTCAACAAGGCCTATCTTGCTCAGTTTTTCCTTAGATTCTGATTTTGGGCTCCGTTTCTACATTTAAGGTTTGCAAATCCCACTTTTTGGTCATTTTCTTCATTATGGCTCAACAAACAAACGAGATATCATACGTCCTATCACCATTATGTTAGATGGTGCTACTGGCTATCATGCATGGTCTCAGAATATGACTGCCTTTCTCAAGGGTCATAAACTGTGGAGATATGTGACCGATTCAATTCCCAAGCTAGTACCAAAACCACAGCTGCTGAAGATGACTCCAAGACTGCTGTTACAGCGGATAATTATGAAGAACGCCTAAAGGAATGGGAGAGTATTCAGAGTAAGAGCTTGTCTTGGTTTATCAATACCTCTGTTCCCTCCATTCATAATCTTCTTCCTTGTCTTGAGACTATTGAGGTTGCTTGGAAATTTCTAGTCGATTGCTATAATTGCATTAATGATTCAAGCCTGGAGTTCCACATTGAATCAAAGTTTTATCAAATGCGCCAAGAGACAGGTCAGTCTATTTCTGATTTTTTATTCTCAGACTTCTCAAACCTTGGTTTTTTGATATTGCATGTTGTAATCATATGATTCCTAATGAATCCCAATTTTCTGATAAGGCACCCTTAGAACACCCCATCACCATTTACATTGCTGATGGAAATCCTATGCCTGTTAGTCTTAAAGGAACAATCTTTTCTCCTTGATTATCCCTTAGTGACACTTTTCATATCCCAAAGTTATCCCTCAATTTGCTTTCTGTTGGTCAATCTTGTGAATTAGGCATAGATCTTCTATTTACTAATCATGGTGTGGATGTGCAAGATCCCCGGGTGGGTCAAGTGCTTGGGATGGGTCAAGTGCTTGGAATAGGTCATAAGGTTGGTCACATGTTCGAGGTTCATGACTTGAAGATTCCTTAATAAGTTGTTTCTACAACTACTACCACTGCCACCCCCTCACCTGATCTATGGCATGCTCATCTTGGTCGTCCATCCTTATCTCGTCTTCAGTTGTTAGCTTCTCAAGGTCATTTAGGTTCAGTTCAATTTCAAAAATTTGATTGTACTTCTTGTCATTTTGGCAAACAAACAAAATTTCCCTTTAATAATAATGACTCCTTTGCTTCTGCACCTTTAATCTTATACATTCTGATATTTGGGGTCCTGCACCTGTTCCCACTAAGGGGGAATTTAGATATTTTGTCATATTTGTGAATAATTTTTCTCGATATACTTGAATTTATCTGCTTCACCATAGGTTTGAACTTGTGTCTGTTTACCAAACATTTCATAAAATGATTGAAACACAATTCAATTGCATCGTCAAAGTTTTTCGATCAAATAATGCTCAAGAATATAATGATAAATCTTTCCTATCCTTTTTAGACAGTCATGAGACCCTTACTCAACAGTCTTGTCCTTACACCTCTCAACAAAATGGCTGTGTAGAATGAAAACATCGTCACATTATTGATGTTGTCTGCACCCTTATCATTTTTGCCTCTCTTACTAAGAGCTTTTGGGGTGAGGCTGCACTCATTGTTGTGTACACCATTAATCATATTTCTTCACCAATTACACATAACAAATCACCATTCGAGCTTCTCTATGGTTAAACCCCTGACTACTCCTCTCTTCAGGTTTTTAGTTGTGCTTGCTTTGTCTCTCTTCCTCCTCATGAATGAATAAAGCTCCAACCTCGTGCTTGTCTTTGTTGTTTCCTTGGTTATGATGTATCTCAAAAGGGGTTTCTATGCTATGATCCCATTTCTCATCGCCTTTGTGTCTCCTTGTCATGTTGAGTTTTGGGAACATCATCCTTTCATGAGTCTTCAGCAGTTTCCTACATCCCTTTCCTCCGAGTCTCCTATTTTTACTGATCTTTTCCTTCCTCTCTATCCTAAAATTGTTGAGGATTTTTTGACATTTGCTACCTCTCCAAACGACTCATCTCCGGTTCTGTCCCCTGCATATGACTCGCCTGACTTGGATCCTGTGGCACCACCCTCTCTTGAATCTCTTATTGGTCCTGAACTTCATTGTTCCACTCGGGTAAGCATTCCTTCCCCTTATCTCACTAATTATCACTGCTCTTTTGCTCTTGTCACCCTCTATGAATCTCACATCTATCGTAAGGCCCATATTGACCCTCTTTGGCAACAAGCTATGAACGAAGATCTAGATGCCCTTCATAAGAATCACACTTGAGATATGGTTGATTTGCCTCCTAATCAGTCTGTAGTAGGTTATAGGTGGGTTTACAAGAGCAAGACCAAGGCTAATGGATCTGTTGAACGATACAAGGCTCACCTAGTTGCCAAAGGCTTTACTCAAGAGTATGGCATTGACTATGAGGAAACATTTGCTCCTGTTGCTCGACTTACATCTGTCGGATGTCTCATTGTTGTGGTTGTTGTTCGCCGTTGGCCTTTTTGTCAAATGGATGTGAAGAATGCTTTCCTCAATGGAGACCTCCAAGAAGAAGTGTACATGCAACCACCCCCTGATACTACTTAGCATGGTTTCACTTCGAGTCCTCATGATACTACTCTCTTCGTTTAAAGATCCTCTACTGGTATCACTCATATTCTTCTTTATGTTGATGATATGATTATTACTGGAGATGATTTTGCAGGTATCCGTTCTCTTCAGCACTTCCTCAGTTAGCATTTTGAGATGAAAAATCTAAGCACTCTTAGTTATTTTCTTGGGCTTGAGGTTACCTCATCCTCTGATGAATACTATCTTTCCCAAGCTAAATATGCTTTTGATCTTCTCTCCAAAGCCGATATCATCAGCAACAAGACTGTTTCCACTCCCTTGGAATACAATGCAAAGCTTACACCCTTGGATGGTGAACCTATATCCGACACTACTCGCTATCGTCAGTTGGCCGGTAATCTGATCTATCTCATTGTTACTCGTCTAGATATTTCACATGTTGTGGGTATGGTTAGTAAGTTCATGGATGCCCTCATTCTGTCCACTATGCTGCCATTCTTTGGATTCTCCGATATGTCTAGGGCACACTTTATCATGGTCTACACTACTCCTCTCGGTCTTCTCTCAAGTTTCATGCTTATTCAGATGCGGTTTGGGCAGGTGATCTAACTGATCGATGCTCTATCACAGGTTTCTGTTTCCTGTTGAGTACTTCTTTTGTCTCATGGCGTAGCAAGAAGCAGGATATTGTTTCTCGTTCCAATACTGAGGCTGAGTATCATCCCCTTGTTGACACCACCTGCGAGCTTATCTGGCTTCGCTTGCTCTTGGCTGACATGGATGCTCCATAGCCCACTGCCACTCCTTTTTATTGTAACAATCATAATGCTATCTACATTGCTCATAATGATGTCTTCCATGAACGCACCAAGCACATTGAGATCGACTGCCACATCACTTGCCAGCATCTTAAGAAAGGCAATCTTAAGTTGTTCTCCATCTCCTCTAGCCTACTGATATTTTCACTAAGACTCACCCTCCTGGTCGTCTTCAAGATCTTATATCCAAACTCCAGTTGACTTCCTCCTTGCCACCTCGAGTTTGAGGGGGGAATGTTAGTGTATAGCTTAGATTAGATTAGCCCATTGGGCTTGGCCCAATATACTGTACTTGTAGTTTACTCATATTACTTGTACTGCACACATACCTAGTTTATATAAGGCTCTCTATTGTACATTATTATTTACACATCAATATATAGACTATTCAGTCTTTCTCTCTCACTTTATATTGTTAACAGAAAGGTTACGCGAATCAAAGCAACAAAGAGGAATGGGGTTTTGGAATGTCAAAAAAAAAAAAAAAAAAAAAATTTGTTAGTTAAACAAGATTGAAAACTAATGCATAATATGAACTTTTTACTATATATGAAACTCGATGCTTCTTACGTATGGAAAAGCAACTTGATGCAAGTTGGGTGATAAAAGTAGATGGAGAATAAGCAAAGGGTGTAGTGTGAAACATATGAGGCAATACATGGATGTTGAAGCCTTCATCTTTAGAGCTAATATCTCCAATTATTAACCTTCCACAAGATGTAAAGTAAGTGTTTTGATAGATATGAAAAAAGAAATCCTTGAATGAGGAGTTGTTAATCAAAGGATAAGGCTTATAGTGGTAACATACTAGTATGTCAGAGACTCATGATTATAGGACTTGTCCATTTTGTGTTCCATGAAACTCCTAGTGGGCTCTAAACCACTAAATTATAGGAACCGAAATGGACTAAATTAGACCAAATGGATTGAAGTGGACTAAATTGGACCAAAGTGGATTGAAGTAGAGATTTGGACTGAAATGAACCAACATGGACCAAATTGGACAGAAGTGGATTGAATTAGATCGAAGGGTACCAAATGGACTGAAGTGGACAGAATTGGACTCGAATAGACCAAATAGGACCAAATGGACTGCATTCTGGACAAATAATCTCTTCACCGTAAAAGCAAGCACCAACTTTCTTAAATTATAAAGTGGTTTTCAAATTATACACATTTGTGGTCTCTACTTAGTGTCATTGCGCAAATGATGGTTTCCTCACTTCACATGCAAGAACTCTAGCTTCTTATCATGAATTTTAATTAGTTCGTTGGTGGCCACCTAGGAATTGGCTAGATGTTTTTTTTTTTTTTTTTTTTTTTTTTTTTTTTTTTTTTTTTAAGTGGAAAACTTAGGTGTATATAGCTTGTTTGAGATTACTTAGAGGATTATTGGGGTTGTTTAGGCCCATTTGTATCTAGCCTAGCCAGTGCATTGATGGGTTTAGCAACCCATTGGATCAAAATAGTTTTCACTCCAGGCTTCTAGCATTTTTTGCCATATGTCACTTATTAGGTTAACACCTAGGCTCACCTTTCAAAAATAAAAAATAAATAAAATATTAAAAAACAAAAAATTATTAGTGTTTTTAAGGAAAGTCTTTAAAGAACGCATTAATTTGATAAACCTTATGCTAATCTAAAAAGAAATCAAGTTTATCTGTCTTCTACGCATGCTTAAGAAAGAACAAATTTGTGAGCATTTTCAAATTTTGATTATAATTATGAATCCTAACTATTTTTAGTAGGTGATCTTAGCAATATCTCTATGGAATATCAAGAAAGCCTTATCTAGAAAGGAATCAATATTACTTTCCTTTTACTTATGCTCAAGTAAAAACATTTGTGAGCATTTGCAAAATGTAATAGTAATAATTATGTGGACTAACTAATTTTAGCAAGTAATCTTAGTGATATCTTTGTAAAATGTCATGAATTAATGCAAATACAAATGTTTTTAGTTGTTACAAAGTTGGTTGGGCTTGCTTACCAAAAAAAAAAAAAAAGGTTACAAAATATGGGTAGAATGATAATACGTGGAATTGAGGATATCTTGTACTAATTAATGATGATGAAGAAGAAGATGTTTCTTAATATTTACAAATAAATACTGTATTGAAAGCATTTATATATTTATTATGCCTATGTGAACCCAAGACCAAGGGTTCCAAGTTAGTTTTCAATATAAGAATAACAATTTTATGAGTTCATAAGAAATAGTGATGGTGTACCCTTCTTTTTTGAAGATGCACGATCATATTTTTTATAAGCTATCCAATTATAAGAGAGATTTTTTGACGCAAGTATTTTTGCGTTAACGATGCTAATGGTCCAAAGAAAAGATCATTGTTTATGATAGAATATCATGAGTGTATCCTATAATATGGTTCTCATGCCATCAGCGGGTAAGTGATATTGTTTTAGACTTAATATTCCAAACTCTTTGTTCTTGTAAGAATATTACTGATTGATTTATTTATTCTTAATCATACATATTTGTTTCTTTCTTGGTCCATATTTGACGAATTTTTTATAAATATAATTGGTTATTTCTTGAAGGCTAGAGGAACCAGTATGCATTTCATGTTCGGACAACTTGGAGAAAGAAACCGATCAAGAAAAGTTTCCACAATAAATTAATTATTACTAGCTTGTGACCTTATGCATATGATTGAGGAAAATCTATATATATAATAATACATGAAGTTGAAAGAAAATCCAATTAAATTTTAAATTTAAATTCAATTAAAGTCTAATTTTGTGTTATGTGTTCCAAATAATCTAAGTTTTTGAATTTTTGTACCAAGTAAGTTAATTTAATGTAAAAATTAGATTTCAATTTGAGTTTAATTTTGCAACATGTATCCCATCTAATCTAAGTTTTTAAATTTTTGTGTCAAATGAGTTAATTTAGTGTAAAAAAAGAGGAGTCCAATATAAGTAAACCATAAAAATAAAAAAAAAAAAAAAAAAAAAAAAAAAAACATAATTTTTGAATGATTTTATATTTATGAGCTTTTTTTCTTTTTTTTTTTTTTGTAGAACTAAAAAAAATTCAAGTTTATAAGTCACACACACACACACACACACACACACACACATATATATATATATATATATTAATAGGTAAAACTGAGAGAAAATTCAATTAGATTTCAAAATGGAATTTAATTAGTGTCTAATTTTACGCCACGTGTTCTATCTAATAAAAAATTTTAAATTTTTGTTCCAAGTTAGTTAATTCAGTGTAAAGCTTAACTTTACGTCACGCATCACATCTAATTGAAAATTTTTAATTTTTGTGCCAAATGAGTTAATTTAGTATAGAAAACGAGGAATCTAATATAAATAAATCATAAAAAAACATAAACATATATCAACACTATATATAAAATTAGAGAAAGAGAGAGTTTGAATGATTTTATATTTATGAGTTTTTTTTTTTTTTTTGTATAACTAAAAACAATTCAAATTTTATAAGTCATATATATATATATATATATACTAATAAGTAAAGTTTAGAGAAAATTCAATTAGATTCTACAATTGAGGTCCAATTTTGTGTCATGTGTCCTAAATTATTTATTTTAGAAAGAGTTTTATTTCTTAATTTTGGAATCAAATGTAAGACCATATCATAAATATCCATTCAAGTGAGTTATTGTGTGCAAAAACTAAAGAATCTAAAATTAATGAACATAAAAATATTTAAAAAATGGATAATTTACATAATAACATTCTTACAATACTTTTTAAAGAGTTAAAAAGAAAATATAAGAATGACTATCAATAATATTTAAATTATGTATGTAAGAATTATACTATATATCTTAATGTATATCTTTTTAAGTATATTTATGCATATATAATTAATAATAATCACAATTGCACATTAGCATTGTTAACACATTGAAAATCCAATTAAAATCTAATTATACTTTTTCTAAGTTTTGACTTTTAATATATTATTATTATTATTATTATTATTATTATTATTATTATAAAAGAGGGGGAAAAAACACAACATTCTAGTATTTTACCAACGTGTGAAAAAATGAAAAAAAAATCTCAACTTCTCTGTACATGTTTTTTCTTTTGGTCCTTTATTTATGAAGAGCGGACAAATTATCAATTTAATCAACCTTGCAATTTGCATGTACCTGGCAATTGAATGACAAATTTAAAAGGAATACTCATGTGGATATATATAGCTCACGCCATTTTAGTGAAATTTTTTATCCCTCGTGCAGTTGGTTTACTATGAATTTGACATCCAATTGAAGCTGGTCTAAAATGAAGAAAAGTTTTCTTAATGAAAATGAGGAAGTTAGTCTAAAATTTAAATTCATTAACTTAATTCAAGCCAAACATAATACTTTCTGGGTAGCATGTGTGGTTTTTATCACCAATGAGCCATCAAGTCAATCTAACTTGTATCTCATACATATACATGGATACACTTAAAGATATACAATAAGTTGCGTAATATAATTCATATATATATATATATATATAATTTAAATATTATTGATAGTTATTTTTATATTTTGTTAATTCTTTAAAAAAAAATTGTAAATATATTATTAGGGATAAAATGTAAATTGTCTGTGTTTATTTATTTATTATTGTGAAGCACTTTTTTTTTTTTTTTTACGATTCATTTATTCTAAACTCTTTGGTTTTTGTACTTTTAATAACTCACTTTGATGAATATTTATGATGTGATTCCACATTTTATTCTAAAAAAAAAAAAAAATTAAACTCTTTAAGAATAAATAATTCATGACACATGGCGCAAAATTGAAACTCAAACTCTAATTTGGAATTCTAATTTGAGTTTCTCCTAACTTCACCTATTATTATATGTATAAATAACTAGTAATACTTTGGCATAATTCTTAATAGTTGCTAAGGTCCAATGGATGTGCAATACTCGTGTATGATTTTCATCTTTCATCATCTACAACGTGTTTTAGCTTTTAATCAATTGCTCATCATAAAAAGCCATGCTTTGGCAATAAAATATTATTGTCTATCTTCGCTCTTATGTCAATGAGTAATGCTAGGGACATATAATTTTCTATAATTTTGTGCCACAATTTGCCACATGGCAAGTTATGATTGGTGAAAATGTGATGGTGGGCCATGTGGGGACACACTTTTATCAATTTTTAAAAGTTTGGTAATAAATATTACTGTCTATCTATGCTCTCATGTCAATTCATAATCAAATTTTGCACGAGGTACGCTGATTTTTTTGCATGGAGAATTGGCAAACTCTTTGCTTTATTTCTTGGTTCCAATGGGGGCATAGACTATGTGCATCTATGACAGTGGCTAGCTCAATTCCACTAATCCTCTTATCTTCTTGGGGTTGGAGATCAGGATTCAGGACTCAAGACGGCTTTGTTCAAAATGCTCATCTAATAACATGACATTAGTAGCTCTGTAGAATCAGTTAATATTGCATCAACGTAAAGAAGGTTTTCTGAAATACCTTTGTGAAAAATCAAATCCTAGTTAATACTAAAACAAATATGACTTATTTTGCTTGATTACTTCCTCACTCTTCTCCCAATGTGTTATATCACAAAACAAAGCAAAGTATTTTGTGTTCAAATTTCTCTCTCAAATCTATGCAAAATCAACATTTCATAAGTTAAATTCCACTATTACATTTTTCCAGTATTTCATGTTCAACATGAATGCTTATTTTCGAGGAATTTGTTGTAACTGGTGTGGGGGAATTTTTGACTGCCAAAGCCATAGAAGACTAGGCTACTCCGCACTGGTAACAATAAATGGTGTCAGTAATAGATTATGTTACTTCAATCATATTTTAGCAATGGTATTATACAAATCACACACATTTCTTCTTTGCACATGAAGATTTACTCTTTTGTTGGGTAATGGTAGAAGAATGTTGGATAATTCAAGAAATCTTGAAAGAACATTAAAAAGCATTTGAGATGATTAGATGAAGCTAAAGAGAAAGGAACTTCGCGGTCCTGGAAGTGAATTAAAATGCATGAAAAGTTATGCATATTCCCTCTATAGTAAAAAGATATGGAGATTAAGGAAAGTATATAGAAAAAAATTTACAAGGGTGAACAAAACAAAGTTATTATCAATAGCTAGAAGAAATCTCCATCAGCACAAGCTATTCCAACCCATGCTATGTGTTGCTTTAAGTTGTTGGCAACCTTATATGATGAGATAAATTTAATAATAAATGAATTTGAAGGGGCCAAAAGAAAGATGAGAGAAAGATACACATGATGAAATGGGAAAGGTTACATGAATCAAAGTAGCAAAGAGGAATGGGCTATTAAAGCTTTTATTTTGTTAATTAGCCAGGAGTAAAACTAATACACAATACACATTTTGTACTATGTAGAGGAGGTATAAAACCCAAGTAATTTCCATCTTTTACATTCCTTGAGGCTACACTAACTGGCAATGCATCTTATGCATGGAAAATCTCTCTTGATGTGAGCTGGGTGATTGAAAAAGGGAATCTATAAATTAGAGAACAGGCAACAGTTGTAAATGTTGAAAATTGTGGGGTGCTAGAGGGAAGTTTAATCCTTCATCTTTCAAGGTAATATCTCCAATTAAAAACCTTCCATAACATGCAAAAATGAGTCCTTGATAAATGTGGAGAAGAAATGCTAAAAAGAGTTGTCAATCAAAGAATAAAGCTTACGATGGTAACAAAAATATGCCATAGACTCATTATTATACGTTCTGTCAATACCTTCCATTAGATGGATGCAAAAAAGCCTTCATCCTTCAAGGTAATATCTTAATTTAAAAAATTTCCAAAAGATGCAAAAGTCCTTTGATAGGTATGAAGAAGAAATGCTAGAATAAGGAGTCAAATGTAAGGCTTACTGTGGTAAATATGTCATAGGCTCATAATTATACGATCTGTCCAAGAGAAAAATTTCATGAAACTTCTAGTGGGCTTCAAACCCTATTACATGAAGAATAGAAGATCGAATATAGGGGTAGTTTTGGGCCATGAATTTGTATTTAGTCCAGCTGGTGCATTGATAGGCCAACCAATCTATTGGACCAAAATAGTTTCCACTTTCCACTCTTGGGCTCCCACCTATTGCATTTTTGTCATATATCACTTGTATGGTTGGTTGGGCTAGCTTACCAAAAAATCAAAACAAAAAAAGATTATAAAATACAGGAAGAGCGATATAGCTTAGACTAGATTAGCCCATTGGGCTTAACCCAATATACTGTACTTGTAGTTTACTCATATTACTTGTACTGCACACATACCTAGTTTATATAAGGCTCTCTATTGTACATTATTATTTACACATCAATATATAGACTATTCAGTCTTTCTCTCTCACTTTATATTGTTAACAGAAAGGTTACGCGAATCAAAGCAACAAAGAGGAATGGGGTTTTGGAATGTCAAAAAAAAAAAAAAAATTGTTAGTCAAACAAGATTGAAAACTAATGCATAATATGAACTTTTTACTATATACGAAACTCGATGCTTCTTACGTATGGAAAAGCAACTTGATGCAAGTTAGGTGATAAAAGTAGATGGAGAATAAGCAAAAGGTGTAGTGTGAAACATATGAGGCAATACATGGATGTTGAAGCCTTCATCTTTAGAGCTAATATCTCCAATTATTAACCTTCCACAAGATGTAAAGTAAGTGTTTTGATAGATATGAAAAAGGAAATCCTTGAATGAGGAGCTGTTAATCAAAGGATAAGGCTTATAGTGGTAACATACTAGTATGTCAGAGACTCAGGACTTGTCCATTTTGTGTTCCATGAAACTCCTAGTGGGCTTTAAACCACTAAATTATAGGAACCAAAATGGACTAAATTAGACCAAATGGATTGAAGTGGACTAAATTGGACCAAAGTGGATTGAAGTAGAGATTTGGACTGAAATGAGCCAACATGGACCAAATTGGACAGAAGTGGATTGAATTAGATCAAAGGGTACCAAATGGACTGAAGTAGACAGAATTGGACTCAAATAGACCAAATAGGACCAAATGGACTGCATTCTGGACAAATAATCTCTTTACCATAGAAGCAAGCACCAACTTTCTTAAATTATAAAGTGGTTTTCAAATTATACACATTTGTGGTCTCTACTTAGTGTCATTGCGCAAATGATGGTTTCCTCACTTCGCATGCAAGAACTCTAGCTTCTTATCATGAATTTTAATTAGTTCTTTGGTGGCCACCTAGGAATTGGCTAGAGGTTTTTTTTTTTTTTTTTTTTTTTAAATTTATTTATTTATTTTTTATTTAAGTGGAAAACTTAGGTGTATATAGCTTGTTTGAGATTACTTAGAGGATTATTGGGGTTGTTTAGGCCCATTTGTATCTAGCCTAGCCAGTGCATTGATGGAGTTAGCAACCCATTGGACCAAAATAGTTTTCACTCCAGGCTTCTAGCATTTTTTGCCATATGTCACTTATTAGGTTAACACCTAGGCTCACCTTTCAAAAATAAAAAATAAATAAAATATTAAAAAACAAAAAAATTATTAGTGTTTTTAAGGAAAGCCTTTAAAGAATGCATTAATTTGATAAACCTTATGCTAATCTAAAAAGAAATCAAGTTTATCTGTCTTCTACGCATGCTTAAGAAAGAACAAATTTGTGAGCATTTTCAAATTTTGATTATAATTATGAATCCTAACTATTTTTAGTAGGTGATCTTAGCAATATCTCTATGGAATATCAAGAAAGCCTTATCTAGAAAGGAATCAATATTACTTTCCTTTTACTTATGCTCAAGTAAAAACATTTGTGAGCATTTGCAAAATGTAATGGTAATAATTATGTGGACTAACTAATTTTAGCAAGTAATCTTAGTGATATCTTTGTAAAATGTCATGAATTAATGCAAATACAAATGTTTTTAGTTGTTACAAAGTTGGTTGGGCTTGCTTACCAAAAAAAAAAAAAAAGGTTACAAAATATGGGTAGAATGATAATACGTGGAATTGAGGATATCTTGTACTAATTAATGATGATGAAGAAGAAGATGTTTCTTAATATTTACAAATAAATACTGTATTGAAAGCATTTATATATTTATTATGCCTATGTGAACCCAAGACCAAGGGTTCCAAGTTAGTTTTCAATATAAGAATAACAATTTTATGAGTTCATAAGAAATAGTGATGGAGTACCCTTCTTTTTTGAAGATGCACGATCATATTTTTTATAAGCTATCCAATTATAAGAGAGATTTTTTGACGCAAGTATTTTTGCGTTAACGATGCTAATGGTCCAAAGAAAAGATCATTGTTTATGATAGAATATCATGAGTGTATCCTATAATATGGTTCTCATGCCATCAGCGGGTAAGTGATATTGTTTTAGACTTAATATTCCAAACTCTTTGTTCTTGTAAGAATATTACTGATTGATTTATTTATTCTTAATCATACATATTTGTTTCTTTCTTGGTCCATATTTGACGAATTTTTTATAAATATAATTGGTTATTTCTTGAAGGCTAGAGGAACCAGTATGCATTTCATGTTCGGACAACTTGGAGAAAGAAACCGATCAAGAAAAGTTTCCACAATAAATTAATTATTACTAGCTTGTGACCTTATGCATATGATTGAGGAAAATCTATATATATAATAATACGTGAAGTTGAAAGAAAATCCAATTAAATTTCAAATTTAAATTCAATTAAAGTCTAATTTTGTGTTATGTGTCCCAAATAATCTAAGTTTTTGAATTTTTGTACCAAGTAAGTTAATTTAATGTAAAAATTAGATTTCAATTTGAGTTTAATTTTGCAACATGTATCCCATCTAATCTAAGTTTTTTAAATTTTTGTGTCAAATGAGTTAATTTAGTGTAAAAAAAGAGGAGTCCAATATAAGTAAACCATAAAAAATAATAATAATAATAATAATAATAATAATAATAATAATAATTTTTGAATGATTTTATATTTATGAGCTTTTTTTTTTTTTTTTTTTTTTTGTAGAACTAAAAAGAATTCAAATTTATAAGTCACATATATATATATATATATATATATATATTAATAGGTAAAACTGAGAGAAAATTCAATTAGATTTCAAAATGGAATTTAATTAGTGTCTAATTTTACGCCACGTGTTTTATCTAATAAAAAAATTTAAATTTTTGTTCCAAGTTAGTTAATTCAGTGGGACAAAATGGGCTTCTGCCCTTTTTCACAAAACTAATTCGCCTTTTGCCCTTCTTCTCAAACTAAATAGGGAAATGCCCCTCTTTTGAAACTCGACTTTTTCAAAATCGAGTTAAACCCTATAGTGACGTTTTTAAGGACCTATAGTGGCGTTTCGTAACTTGATATCCATAAAATCGAGTTATAGGCAATTATATTGCCTATAACTCGATTTTGTGAATATCAAACGTCGCTATAGGTTCTTCAAACGTCACTATAGGTCCTTAAAAACGTCACTATAGGGCTTTATAATTTTTTTTTTTTTTTTAACTCGATTTTGAGAAAGTTGAGTTTCAAAAGAGGGGCATTTCCCTATTTAGTTTGGGAAGAAGGGCAAAAGGCTAATTAGTTTTGTGGAAAAGGGCAAAAGCCCATTTTGTCCTAATTCAGTGTAAAGCTTAACTTTACGTCACGCATCACATCTAATTGAAAATTTTTAATTTTTGTGCCAAATGAGTTAATTTAGTATAGAAAACGAGGAATCTAATATAAATTGTAGGGACACGATTTTTAACGACCCAAGAATGACACTGGGCTCGTATGTAAAGGGCCCGAACAATATAATTTGTAGAGCGTGGGCTTGAAAGGCTGGACCTTGGTCACCGAACAGCGGTCTGGTCATGATTTTTATGGAAGCTCATACGAAGGTAGGCTTGGCCTGAATAGCTAAGCCTTACATCGATGCAGCTTGGAGGGTTTAAGTCCTCAGACTGCGTCTGAAGAGCATCATATCCTTCCCATTCTCCCTTTTTGTAGGATTTTATCCTCCTTTTCTTCGGGGGTCCCCTCCCCCTTGGCTTTCTTTCCCTCTTATAGTAGTGTTTACTTCCCATTTAGTGTCCACGTGTAAGTTTTGCTTTTTTTGGGGTATAGACTCGTCCTATCAATCCATACATCAGAGTGGTTGGGGGTGGTTGGGAAATGTTAAATAGCATGGTCTGGAGTATGGGCTTGTCAGATGCAGGGCTCCATACTACGGTGTTGGCAGCTTTCTCCCTTGTACTGCCCCTGTACTGAATTTGTCCTTTTCTTCAGGCGTTTTGTGAGGTGTTGAGCGTGAGATCGTCCTCGGCCACATCCTTGGGCCTTTTTGGGGCTTTCATCATGCGTCCTTGGCAATAGGGCTCCTCAGCCTGGGTTTTGGGCCCTGAATGTAAAGTGGGCTGGGACCTCAAATTTCCCCGCCCCACAATAGCCCCTCAAAATCCTACTGCCCGACCTTGTGGTTGGGGAGGAGGGTTTTGGTGATGTTAGGCCCAAACCATGACTTGCCCAGCTCTACACTTCATTAATGTCGGGGTTTCTCCATTTGCATGGGGGGCGTGCCAAATTGTGAGACATCCCTCTAGATTTTCTCACGTGGCGTCCTCGACGTTTCAGTGTTCGAGGCACGCCATTAATATGTCTCCTTCACGAGGTTATTCAAACCTTACGGTTGCAGAGGGTGTTGGAAATTGTACCAAGACCGTCTTGTCTGTAGCACTTCTTGGAAACCTGCATGGATTAAATGCCACCAGTTTGCCCTCTATATAAATAGGATAGGGGGTTACTCCCCTTACATATAAACCCTTTGGCCCCTTCAAATTCATAGTCCTTCAGCCATACTCACAGTCTCCATCTCCAGTGCAATCCACCCTTAGAGCAATATGTTTGAGGCACAGGTGGGGGTGAAGGATCTACACCCGCTTCAGAGGCACCGGATCCTTCCGAGACTCAAGGTGGTGCGGTCTGGACAGGGGAGACAAAGACTCAAGATAATCCTCCGTTTTGTCAAGGTGGGGATGATATCTCTACCTCTTTCAATCAAAATCTGAAGTAGGGACTGGTTGCATCAGATTCTTGGTGCAACAGCAGTAAGGTTTTCCGTCATCAGCGCCATCTGCTCTATCGTGAGCGTGGCTAACATGGAGGCTCGTCAACTTCCTACTCCCTGCACCTTTTCTTCAAAGGTGCTAGCCCCATGTTAGGTTCTTTTGCTGCCCGAGTTATGGGCATGTAAAAGTATTGAGGAATGGTTTCCGTAGACAACGTTTTGGAACTGCTGCATCTCTCTTCTCTACGCCTCTTCTTTTGCTTTTTCTTCACTCCCTTGTATTTTTTTTTTTTTTTTTGCTTACGTAGTTAGTTTTTAGTATAAGCTTATTCAAGCTCTTCCATTGTACGTTGTACTATTTCTTTGTCTTAATAAAAGATGAATTTGTTTCCTTCTAAATACTTTTCTTTTCTGCAGCAATTACTTTGTGAATGGATGTATTTCATGTGTATTTTTTTTCTTTAACGATACTTAGGGCAGAAAACCTTGTAACAAAAAGCTATTATTTTGAACTTATTGAGACTATCAAGCATAATAATACCAACCTACGGTAGATTAAGCTTACGAGACTAACCGAGATAACAGCTGAGTGCTCTGTAATGTGCATGAGGCATTCATCCGAGAATGAGTAACCCAAAATAAACCATCCGAGAGGGTTGCCGAGTAGTGAGGGATTTTGGCTGTGTTCTTGATAACACCTGGCCTTAATCGTTTTATGGCCTCTGACCCGAGGACTGAGGTATGGTTATACCGGGCCCAAACACATTCGCATTAGTTCCTTTGAAATTGAGGATCCGAGGATAGACCGGGACTTCCATTCGGTCTAGGGCTTAACCCAATTATTAATGGGTAACCTCTCCACGGGACAGAGACCGGGGACCATACAATGTCCGAGTTATGTCCAGAAGTTATAATAACAACTAATTAATAATAATAACAGTTGGTTTCCCCATAGGCTGGAGTCCGAGGACCATACAATGCCTTGGTTCTGTCCAAAACTCAGTATTTTTCTTCTAAGTAGTTGGTTTCCCCATAGGCTTGAGTCCGAGGACCATACAAGGCCTTGGTTCTATCCAAAACTTGTATTCTTTCTTTAAAGTAGTTGGTTTCCCCATAGGCTTGAGTCCGAGGACCATACAAGGCCTTGGTTCTGTCCAAAACTTGTATTCTTTCTTTAAAGTAGTTGGTTTCCCCAAAGGCTTGAGTCTGAGGACCATACAAGGCCTTAGTTCTGTCCAAAACCTGTATTCTTTCTTTAAAGTAGTTGGTTTCCCCATAGGCTTAAGTCCGAGGACCATACAAGGTCTTGGTTCTGTCCAAAACCTGTATTCTTTCTTTAAAGTAGATGGTTTCCCCATAGGCTTGAGTCCGAGGACCATACAAGGCCTTGGTTCTGTCCAAAACTTGTATTCTTTCTTTAAAGTAGTTGGTTTCCCCATAGGCTTGAGTCCGAGGACCATACAAGGCCTTGGTTCTGTCCAAAACTTGTATTCTTTCTTTAAAGTAGTTGGTTTCCCCATAGGCTTGAGTCCGAGGACCATACAAGGCCTTGGTTCTGTCCAAAACCTGTATTCTTTCTTTAAAGTAGTTGGTTTCCCCATAGGCTTGAGTCCGAGGACCATACAAGGCCTTGGTTCTGTCCAAAACTTGTATTCTTTCTTTAAAGTAGTTTGTTTCCCCATAGGCTTGAGTCCGAGGACCATACAAGGCCTTGGTTCTGTCCAAAACTTGTATTCTTTCTTATTTTCGAAGATTAGCCCCTCGACCAAGGTGGGGGGGGGGGCGTTAGCTTGATGTTGGAAGTCCCTAGAGCTGCCCGTGCCATTGATACTGCGAGGCGTAGCCCCTAGCGGAAATTTATGTCGAAACAACAACAGCGTGTTACTGGAAATGAAGGAGCTTTCGCAGACCCTTGCTTGACAAAGATTGGACTCCACCGCCACCGGTGCCAACGTGCACGCCTTCCCACAGATGGCGCCAATTGTAGGGACACGATTTTTAATGACCCAAGAATGACATTGGGCTCGTATGTAAAGGGCCCGAACAATATAATTTGTAGAGTGTTGGCTTGAAAGGCTGGACCTTGATCACCGAACAGCGGTCTAGTCATGATTTTTATGGAAGCTCATACGAAAGTAGGCTTGGCCTGAATAGCTAAGCCTTACATCGATGCAGCTTGGAGGGTTTAAATCCTCAGACTGCGTCCGAGGAGCATCATATCCTTCCCATTCTCCCTTTTTGTAGGATTTTATCCTCCTTTTCTTCGGGGGTCCCCTCCCCCTTGGCTTTATTTCCTTTTTATACTAGTGTTTACTTCCCGTTTAGTGTCCACGTGTAAGTTTTGCTTTTTTGGGGGTATAGACTCGTCCTCTCAATCCATACATCAGAGTGGTTGGGGGTGGTTGGGAAAAATTAAATAGATGGTCTGGAGTATGGGCCTGTCAGATGCAGGGCTCCATACTACGGTGTTGACAGCTTTCTTCCTTGTACTGCCCCTGTATTGAGTTTGTCCTTTTCTTCAGGCGTTTTGTGAGGTGTTGAGCGTGAGATCGTCCTCGGCCACATCCTTGGACCTTTTTGGGGCTTTCATCATGCGTCCTCGGTAATAGGGCTCCTCAGCCTGGGTTTTGGGCCTTGAATGTAAAGTGGGCTGGGACCTCAAATTTCCTGGCCCCAGATAAATAAATCATAAAAAAACATAAACATATATCAACACTATATATAAAATTAGAGAAAGAGAGAGTTTGAATGATTTTATATTTATGAGCCTTTTTTTTTTGTATAACTAAAAACAATTCAAATTTTATAAGTCATATATATATATATATATATATATATACTAATAAGTAAAGTTTAGAGAAAATTCAATTAGATTCTACCATTGAGGTCCAATTTTGTGTCATGTGTCCTAAATTATTTATTTTAGAAAGAGTTTTATTTCTTAATTTTGGAATCAAATGTAAGACCATATCATAAATATCCATTCAAGTGAGTTATTGTGTACAAAAACTAAAGAATCTAAAATTAATGAACATAAAAATATTTAAAAAATGGATAATTTACATAATAACATTCTTACAATACTTTTTAAAGAGTTAAAAGGAAAATATAAGAATGACTATCAATAATATTTAAATTATGTATGTAAGAATTATACTATATATCTTAATGTATATCTTTTAAGTATATTCATGCATATGCATAGGGTTACAAGCTAATTAATAATAATCACAATTGCACATTAGCATTGTTAACACGTTGAGAATCCAATTAAAATCTAATTATACTTTCTCTAAGTTTTGATTTTTAATATATTATTATTATTATTGGTATTATTATTATTATAAAAGAGGGGGAAAAAACACAACATTTTAGTATTTTACCAACGTGTGAAAAAATGAAAAAAAATTCTCAACTTCTCTGTACATATTTTTTCTTTTGGTCCTTTATTTATGAAGAGCGGACAAATTATCAATTTAATCAACCTTGCAATTTGCATGTACCTGGCAATTGAATGACAAATTTAAAAGGAATACTCATGTGGATATATATAGCTCACGCCATTTTAGTGAAATTTTTTATCCCTCGTGCATTTGGTTTACTATGAATTTGACATCCAATTGAAGCTGGTCTAAAATGAAGAAAAGTTTTCTTAATGAAAATGAGGAAGTTAGTCTAAAATTTAAATTCATTAACTTAATTCAAGCCAAACATAATACTTTCTGGGTAGCATGTGTGGTTTTTATCACCAATGAGCCATCAAATCAATCTAACTTGTATCTCATACATATGCATGGATACACTTAAAGATATACAATAAGTTGCGTAATATAATTCATATATATATATATATATAATTTAAATATTATTGATAGTTATTTTTATATTTTGTTAATTCTTTAAAAAAATTTGTAAGGATACTATTAGGGATAAAATGTAAATTGTCCGTGTTTATTTATTTATTATTGTGAAGCACTTTTTTTTTTTTTTTTTTTTTTTACGATTCATTTATTCTAAACTCTTTGGTTTTTGTACTTTTAATAACTCACTTTGATGAATATTTATGATGTGATTTCACATTTTATTCTAAAAAAAAAAATTAAACTCTTTAAGAATAAATAATTCATGACACATGGCGCAAAATTGAAACTCAAACTCTAATTTGGAATTCTAATTTGAGTTTCTCCTAACTTCACCTATTATTATATGTATAAATAACTAGTAATACTTTGGTATAATTCTTAATAGTTGCTAAGGTCCAATGGATGTGCAATACTCGTGTATGATTTTCATCTTTCATCATCTACAACGTGTTTTAGCTTTTAATCAATTGCTCATCATAAAAAGCCATGCTTTGGCAATAAAATATTATTGTCTATCTTCGCTCTTATGTCAATGAGTAATGCTAGGGACATATAATTTTCTATAATTTTGTGCCACAATTTGCCACATGCATGGCAAGTTATGATTGGTGAAAATGTGATGGTGGGCCATGTGGGGACACACTTTTATCAATTTTTAAAAGTTTGGCAATAAATATTACTGTCTATCTATGCTCTCATGTCAATTCATAATCAAATTTTGCACGAGGTACGCTGATTTTTTTCCATGGAGAATTGGCAAACTCTTTGCTTTATTTCTTGGTTCCAATGGGGGCATAGACTATGTGCATCTATGACAGTGGCTAGCTCAATTCCACTAATCCTCTTATCTTCTTGGGGTTGGAGATCAGGATTCAGGACTCAAGACGGCTTTGTTCAAAATGCTCATCTAATAACATGACATTAGTAGCTCTGTAGAATCAGTTAATATTGCATCAACGTAAAGAAGGTTTTCTGAAATACCTTTGTGAAAAATCAAATCCTAGTTAATACTAAAACAAATATGACTTATTTTGCTTGATTACTTCCTCACTCTTCTCCCAATGTGTTATATCACAAAACAAAGCAAAGTATTTTGTGTTCAAATTTCTCTCTCAAATCTATGCAAAATCAACATTTCATAAGTTAAATTCCACTATTACATTTTTCCAGTATTTCATGTTCAACATGAATGCTTATTTTCGAGGAATTTGTTGTAACTGGTGTGGGGGAATTTTTGACTGCCAAAGCCATAGAAGACTAGGCTACTCCGCACTGGTAACAATAAATGGTGTCAGTAATAGATTATGTTACTTCAATCATATTTTAGCAATGGTATTATACAAATCACACACATTTCTTCTTTGCACATGAAGATTTACTCTTTTGTTGGGTAATGGTAGAAGAATGTTGGATAATTCAAGAAATCTTGAAAGAACATTAAAAAGCATTTGAGATGATTAGATGGAGCTAAAGAGAAAGGAACTTCGCGGTCCAGGAAGTGAATTAACATGAAAAGTTATGAATATTCCCTCTATAGTAAAAAGATATGGAGATTAAGGAAAGTATATGGAAAAAAATTTACAAGGGTGAACAAAACAAAGTTATTATCAATAGCTAGAAGAAATCTCCATCAGCACAAGCTATTCCAACCCATGCTATGTGTTGCTTTAAGTTGTTGGCAACCTTATATGATGAGATAAATTTAATAATAAATGAATTTGAAGGGGCCAAAAGAAAGATGAGAGAGAGATACACATGATGAAATGGGAAAGGTTACATGAATCAAAGTAGCAAAGAGGAATGGGCTATTAAAGCTTTTATTTTGTTAATTAGCCAGGAGTAAAACTAATACACAATACACATTTTGTACTATGTAGAGGGGGTATAAAACCCAAGTAATTTCCATCTTTTACATTCCTTGAGGCTACACTAACTGGCAATGCATCTTATGCATGGAAAATCTCTCTTGATGTGAGCTGGGTGATTGAAAAAGGGAATCTATAGATTAGAGAACAGGCAACAGTTATAAATGTTGAAAATTGTGGGGTGCTAGAGGGAAGTTTAATCCTTCATCTTTCAAGGTAATATCTCCAATTAAAAACCTTCCATAACATGCAAAAATGAGTCCTTGATAAATGTGGAGAAGAAATGCTAAAAAGAGTTGTCAGTCAAAGAATAAAGCTTACGATGGTAACAAAAATATGCCATAGACTCATTATTATACGTTCTGTCAATACCTTCTATTAGATGGATGCAAAAAAGCCTTCATCCTTCAAGGTAATATCTTAATTTAAAAAATTTCCAAAAGATGCAAAAGTCCTTTGATAGGTATGAAGAAGAAATGCTAGAATAAGGAGTCAAATGTAAGGCTTACTGTGGTAAATATGTCATAGGCTCATAATTATACGATCTGTCCAAGAGAAAAATTTCATGAAACTTCTAGTGGGCTTCAAACCCTATTACACGAAGAATAGAAGATCGAATATAGGGGTAGTTTTGGGCCATGAATTTGTATTTAGTCCAGCTGGTGCATTGATAGGCCAACCAATCTATTGGACCAAAATAGTTTCCACTTTCCACTCTTGGGCTCCCACCTATTGCATTTTTGTCATGTATCACTTGTATGGTTGGTTGGGCTAGCTTACCAAAAAATAAAAACAAAAAAAGATTATAAAATACAGGAAGAGTGATAATATGTAGAATTGGACTGAATGGATCTGGACCTAAATGTACTAAATTAGATTAAAATGGACTGAATTGGACCGAAATGAATGAAATTAGACCAAAGTGGACTGAATTGGACCAAAGTGAATAGAACTGGACTGAATTAGACCAAAATGGACTATATTGGACCGAATGGACTGCATTCCAGATAGGTAACCTCGTATTAGAAGCAAGCACCAACTTTCTTAGTGCCATTGCTAATAAGATGTTTTCCTCATTCCACGGGCAAGAACTCCAGCATCTTTTCATGAATTTTAATTGACTAGAGCCTTTTTTTTCTTAAGTGGGAAACTCAAGTGTAAATAGTTTGAGATTACTTAGAAACAAGTCTTCATATATATATATATATTCATAACTATTTAGTTGACAGACTATGATTGGTATACAATAAAAGTGATGTTAGTGGTGATTTCATGTGAAGGTGACGTCGCAGCAATCACAATCCACCATCTTAGAGATAGTGAAAAAAATTGTGTTTTTAGCATTTTTTTTATTTAATATATGGCTTCTGTGTGTATCTAAAATGTATTCCATATGGCTACATGATTTCCTTAAAATGTGGAGATGAAGAAGAAAATTCGTAGGATCACATTATATCATGGATCACATAATATGAGCTTTTTACTATTTAGAATGGTAACATACTAATATATGACTTGTGATTATAGGATTTGTCCAAGGGCCATTTTTTATTCCGTGAAATTCCTAGTGGGCTTCAAAGTCACTTACAAGAAGAATAGAGGATTCATAGGGGTTTTTTTGGCCCATTTGTATCTAGCCTAACTAGTGCACTGATGGGCTAAGCAATCAATTGGACTAAATTAATTTTTACTCCTGGACTTTTACCTTTAACATTTTTGTGTATGTCACTTACCACTTCAACACCTAAGCTCACTTTTCAAAAATTATAATAAAGGAAACTTTCATTTGCAAAAAACTATGAGAAATGTTAGCAAGCACCGTCCAGCGCTTGTTAAGCTTTCTCTAATGTGGGTTCTATGTAATAAAAAAATATGATAAATGAAAAAAAAAATTAAAAATTAAAAAAAAAAGATATAAAAGTACTTATATAGCTAGAAAAAAATTACATAAAGCTGCACAAAAAAAAAAAAAAAAAAAACTAAAAGAGTTGTCCGAAAAAAATCAAAAAAGTTGTTGTTAATGGGCACTTTGTGGTGCCCTGTTAACACAACTCAAAAATTATTAGTGTTTTCAAGGAGAGTCCTCAAAAGGAATGCATGAGATAAAAATTATGCATGACCTTATTTGGAAAGAAATCAATTTTACGTGCCTTCTACGTATGCTCAAGAAAAAACAAATTTTAAATTATGAGAATTTCCAAAATTTAATCATAATTATGAGTCCTAACTAATTTTAGTAGGTGATCTTAGCAATATCTTTGTGGTATATCAGAAAGACCTTATCTAGAAAGAAATTAGGATTTCTTATCTTTTACGTATGCTCAACAAAGAACACATTTGTGAGTATTCGTAAAAATACAAATGTTTATTAGTTGTTGCCACGTATGAAGCATTTATATCTTTATATCTTTATGCCTATATAGCACATTAATTTGTGATTCAATGAACCCAATGTAAAGTTTATATACTAAAAAATCCTAAACTAACCATAATTTATCCTAAGGTTAATCTGCTTGTTCTACAATTGATTTGGACTACTTGGACCATAATATATTACACTATTCCGTTAATTACGCAAGCCCTTATGGATCTCTTGTTCCTTCTTGTACTATTTTATTGATGAAGGATGGATGCTTCTTAATATTATGTTAAAACACAAATTTTGGTTTTCAGATTCAGTTTATTCTGCTGCTAATCAGGCAGTCTGGATCTCTGAATGTTTAATGTGTATTATTTAATGCTGTCTTTTGTGCTGACTTACTGTTGTAATTTACATAGGCACAACTTAGGATTTGATGTATGGAAGTTTGCCTTGGCACGCCGAAAATGGGATAGGATTCAACAGTAATCCTCTCTATACACTAACGAACGGAATTCTGAACTAATGTCAGAATCATAATTTATTTTCTCTTTCTATTTTTAGGATATGCAATAACTTATATGATATTAAGAATTAAAATCAAGTGAAAGCTCGATTATGTAATGGATTAATGTAACTTCATAACATTGCAAACTTTCTTTTTGATGGTTAATGTTCAAAAAATTTCCAAGCAAGCTGCGTTGCTGATAGAAAAGGCATATTGATATTCTTGCATATAAGTTATATGATATGTTACTGAATTTTTGGTGCTTGGGCCGGCGTGAATAAGTCTTAGATTTCAAATATTTATTTTATGGGGAAATGTTATCCTTTTGCCTAGTGCTTGTTAAAGCTTGCTCTTGCAAAATGATCTCCTTAGTAAGATTCTGCTGAAAATGGTGCGAGGAAAATAAAATAGAGAAATGCAAGTCTCAAAATGCTAGTGGTCTAACCGCATAATATTTTCTTTTTCATTACTTATGTTTAATCGAGAAGAATCATCTGACTGAATGATTTTCTAACACTAAGATCTTTTTATTTTTCTTGAAGGCTGCTGCTTGCTCCTGTCAGATTTGGAGCTCAGGCAATTTCATGGGCTGCTGGAAAATTGGAGACACACCGCATTGGACTACCAACATCCCCTTCATCCTTAGATGTTCAAAACCGGGTCTTGCAGGCTGCTGCAAAGCATGGATCTCAACCACCTGATACCAAAGGTATCCAAGAGCCACCTCCCAAATCAACAATTCCTGTTACTGAGAATGTAGATCTATCGGAAGCATAAGGTTGAGATGGTTCTTGGACAGTTCTTCAATTTGAGCCTCACATTCAAACGCAAGAATTGAGCTGAGTTGTATTATCGGTGAATCCAAGTTAACTTCGATGACTGGATAGAGTTATTAATAACCAGTAATTGCATATTGACTTCTTTTGTGAAATTTAAGAGTGACCTTGTACATTTCATTGTCAGTGAAGCAAGTTTTTGACATTTCATTAACCTGGCTGCATTCCAGCCAGATAAACTATACTTTAAAAGCAAGCATCAACTTTCTTAAATGCCAAGGTGGTTTTCTAACCGATTACATTTGCGGTCTCTACCTAGTGGCATTGTGCATATGATGTTTTCTTCACTCCAAAAGCAAGAACAGGAGCATCTTATCATGAATTTTGATTTTTTCTTTGGAGGACATCTAGGAATTGACCAGAAGGAATTTTTTTTTTTTTTTATTGTTTCTTTTTTAGTGGAAAGCTCAGGTATATATAGCCTGTTTAGAGACAGGTCTTATATCAATAAGTCTATATATATATATATATATATATATATATAACAAAATCAACATTTTTTTTTTTTTCACAATTGCTGAGTTGACAAGTTATGATTGGTATGCAATAAAAGTAATTTTAGTAATAATTTCATGTAAAAGTGATACTGCATTAATCACAATCCACAACCTTAGATATTGTGAAAACAACTATATCTGTAGAATTGTGCTCCATATGGCTTTATGACTTCCTTAAAATGTGAAGATGAAGAGGAAAATTTGTAAGATCAAATTATGAATTTTGAAATGGTTATGCGAATGAAAGCAACAAAGAGGAGTGGGGTTTTGGAATGGCAATGCATTTAATTTGTTATTCAAACAAGATTGAAGACTAATGCATATTATTTACTTTTTACCATATACGTGGTGATGCATCTTATACATCGAAAAAGCAGTTTGATGCACGCTGGGTAATTGAAAAAGGTAGTAGATGGAGAATAAGCAAAGGGTGTATTGTGAAATATATGAGGCAATACTTTGATGTTGAAGCCTTGATCTTTAGACCTAATATCTCAAATTTTAACCTTCCACAAGATGAAAAAGTAAGTGCTCTAACAGATGTGAAAAAGAAATACTTGAATGAGGAGTTGCCAGTCAAAGGATCTCGTACACTCGTGATTAAAGGTTTTGACCGTTTTGTGTGGAACTGTTATCGGGACCGAAATAGACCGAATTAGACTAAAATGAATCGAATGGACTGAAGTGGACGAAAATGAACCGAAATAGATTGAATTGGACTAAAGTAGATTGAATTAGACCGAAATGGACCGAAGTGGAGCGGAATAAACTGAATGGACCAAATGGAGATTTGGACTAAATGGACCAATATGGACCAAAATGAACAGAAGTGGATTGAATTGGACCGAAATGGATCGAAATAGACCGATGTGGACAGAAATAGACCGAAATGAACCAAAATTAATTGGATGGACCGAATTGTCCAAAATGGACTAAATTGGACCAAAATAGACCAAAGGAAACCAAATTGGACTGAATAATCTAAAGTAGACTGAAATGGACCAAATGGACTACATTCCAGACAGATAATCTCTCTACTATAGAAGCAAGCACCAACTTTCTTAGATGCTAAAGTGGTTTTCTAATTGTGTATATTTGTGGGCTTTATTTAGTGCCATTGTGCATATGATGGTTTCCTCATTCCACATGCAAGAACTCCAGCATCTTATCATGAATTTTACTTGGTTCTTTGGAGGCCACCTAGGAATTGGCTAAAGGCTTTATTTTATTATAGTGGAAAGCTTAGGTGTATATAGCTTGCTTGAGATTACTTGGAGGCTTATAGGGGTTGTTTTAGCCCATTTGTATCTAGCCTAGCCAGTTCATTGTTGGACTAAGCAACCCATTGGACCAAAAAGCAGATTTATTTGTGAAGTCAGAAACAATGCTGTTACCAATATTTTCTCTATCAAACATCTATTCACCCGAAGGAGGTTTTAAGAAAATCAATTGCATCTTTCCTTCTTCTAATGATAGTAGATGAATGGATTTGTAAGTTCTAATTCAAAGAAATAATACTACAACGAAAGACTTTCATTTAGGTCTATTTTTATTATACATTCACTAATGTCATGATAATGGGCAGAGTGATGTGAATTATGCGGGTGCCGGACCATGCTTGGGCTAACAACTAGAGTGCTTTTGGTTGGGTGAAAAGTGATAATAGAGAAAGATGATATTAGTATTGATATGCATCTAATTTTCCTTTTTTTCAAAAATATAATATATATTATTTTCTTCCTAAGCCCACCATTTTTAATCTTCCTTAAATAAGAGAAAGATCATAGAAAAAAATCTTACATAAGTGATTTGACAATTTTATGATTTAATTTATTGAAAACAATTCAATACAAGATATAATGGTACTTTAATACACGATTCTTCTTTTTTCTTACCCCACTTTTTTATACCTCCTATCAAACACCTATAATAAATAACATTAATCTCTTTTTACATGTTCTCTTATTTCACTTTTCAATCCTCCCTGCCAAATAAAACCTTAATTAGGTATTTGACTCTTTGCATGCAATCATTGTGTTCAATAGAAGTTCATATCTGGACATTTTAGTATATCCCACCAAGCCAAACTATCATTGCCACAATTTATCGCATAGTTCTAAAATAAAACAAGAAAATGGTTAGGCCCAAATCTATGAATCCAAAATTGCCACCGCCATGCTACTTAACCAAGATCCCAATAATCTTTAGCTAAGTTAAATACTAATACAAATCTGAATGATCCAACTTCATCGCATGTTACCCTCCCGTGGGACATCAATCTTATTGTATGTCAGCTTGTCTGCCTTTGATTGAACCTGCAATTACACAATATTTGCACAATCAAACAGTGAAAATGAGAGCATGGTTGAACGGACTCTGGAGAAACACAACAATCATAATCAGAGATTCATTAATATTCTTCTTACCACTAAACATGTTTTTATATGATTTTGGGAAAAGTAATTATTTTCTAAAAAGGATATTCATATTATCTTTGATCAATGAGATATTGCCTAAAAAAAGCAAAAGAGGTTAAGGTACAGCAGTTATAACTTCTATTAGAGTTAGATTACATCAGGGTCTACATCAATATAAAACATTATAACATAACATAAATATTTTCTTTAAAAAAATTGTAATAGAAATAAAGAGAGGAATGGAAGCCTTAGCACCTTCTTAGCAAGGAATATTACAGCATCCCTCTGCATATATTGATCTACCACAAACATTATGTTGAAACTTGAAGGAAACTCTGCAGGAAAAAGAATTAAACCAAATCAGTTAAAGCATATTAGCTGAAACAGTAAAAGAGTACAAGCCAGAAAACAATAGAGATGAAACTAAAGATGTTTATTGTTACGTTTGATCAGGTGATGTCAGATGATACCTATGAAATGCATGACCAGACAAATGCTCCTCTGGAACTCCCACCATCTCAAGTTGTCGCTGGGGATCCCGTATCATTTGTATCTGACAAAATGTTTTAAACAGAACTGAGAGGAGGATTAAACTCAGAAAACATTTTGGATAAACACTGTTGTTCCACAAAGTAAGTTCAATCAGAAACAATCAGTCAGTCAGAAGTAACACTCTCCAATTGGACAGATTTTGTACCAAATTGGAAAATTAAGCTTCAAAATCAGAATGTTCTAAATTTTATGAATAGAGAAGCTTAAGCCAACAAGCTAACAAAAAATAATTTAGATATCTGCCACCCAGGCTCTTCTATTGAAAAGAACAGTTTTCCTCTAATATGGTATCAAGGAATCTCCTCCAGCCCATTACAAGGCCACATAGATGATTATCCATGTATACTAAATAACATGACCCTTTAGGTCATTTAAATGAATCATGTGATTATTAAATAGGTCATCTGACTAAGAAAACATGTGTGAATAGTCATTTGAATTGCCATGTAGTGGGTTGGAAAAAAATTTGTCCCTTAAAAATTGGACAGGAGTGCTGTAAGATTTTATACATGTCTTCTGATCAACATAACAGCAAAGACCATTCTCTCTCCGGTCAACATGCATCATGTGTCAAACAAATAGTGCCAAAACTAGCTAAATAGAATTTCTATCCAAAATGCCAGTGCAGTTTATAGTTTCCAATACATACACAAAAGAGAGTACAGAACAAAAAGAACAAAGATAAAGAAAAGGGGGAAAGGGGGGGGGGGGGGGGGTGTTGAGATTGTTAAAATTTTAGTTAAATGATTAAATTCATCATTTTCTAATAACTTAAGCTTTTAGGACAATCGGTAATTTAACATGTTATCAATGCAAGAGATCCTGAGTTTGATCCCTAGCTTTACTCTACCTCCTATTTAAAATATAGCTACATGACCACTTGATACTTGTTAGCTGTCATCATAAAAAAGTATTGAGATGATAAAATGGCGAGACTAGGCTAAAGCAACAAGGAAACTGCCCACATATTTCCCATAAAGCCTTAAACCAATACTGTGGAATGAACCTTGGGAGCTATAAAAGTGGAATTGGGCCACCTGGATTCAAGGCAGTCTAACTGAATTCTGGTACATTCCTCCAGATTTAAAAAATTGTTTATTTCAGGTCAATAAAAAATTAACATGCATGAGCAAACGCTTCCAAGAACCAAAACAAAATAGGCCAATTTAAAATGTACTTATGCATATGCATGTTCTAGAACTACCTGTACAGTGTACAGTTACGTATCAAAAAAAAGAACCACCTGTAAGAAACTTATGACCTAGCACTCGCATATTCATCCACTAATTCATAAGAATTATTTTGGAAAAGGAAAATTAATCAGATACCATATAAAAAGAATATTCTACAAATTCTTTTAACTTACTTGGTCCATATCAAAAGACACTTCTAATTTCTGGAAGCAAGAAATAACAGCTTTAGCAGTTCCAGATGTGTCCACTTTGCTTGTTTGATGGGATTCCATCACCTAAACTTTGAAATTAATGCATCAAACAATACTGAGAATATATCGAAGTAACTCAAACTCTTCCATAAGTTTAAATTGTTTTAAAAGGATATACAATGGGTAAAGAGAGCTAAATTGTGAGACTTCTTTGCACATGTAAAGAGTGCAGTGATTAAGATCCTGAGATAAGATTTATTACAAATGAATATCAGGCCAGCGATGCCAATGAGCTCTAGCTCAAATGGCACCTCCTCCCATTTTAAGAGCAAGATAGAGGGTGAGATCGTGACCTCATGGGTTCAAAAGCAATTGATTGTCTGTGTAACTTATCAATTAAAAATATAGAAATCAGGCCAAGAACGAAGTAAAGTTGTAGAAATTGAAAAATAACTATTAATCCTCCTATTCTACATTTAGCTTCCATCATATTGAACATGTCACGAATCTTTATTCACTTTTGGCAGCTTTTGAGGAACGAACTGTTATGATCCTGATAGAATCCTGAAATTGGATTCTTGTTATTGAAGTGAACAAGTTTCTACTCGTTTTTTAAATTAAAAAGAGAATCAAAATTATCTTATTTTATGGACCTACATTGCGGTCATAAGCTGAGCATTTTTCCAATTGCTAGGCTTAAAGACAAATTTAGATAACCAAAAGCATTGAAGACTACTCATTCATTACAATTATAATTAAGTGTCCAAATTAAGTTTGCAAGCATATTTAATTGCAAAATATACAATCTGACACCTTTCCAGCCTATTTTCCATTTGCTTCAACATTTGAAAAATCTGATTATCACATGTTTTTATCAAGTGCAACGAAGAAAATAACTCACCAAAAATAAAATGAATACACAATTACTGCCCAGGAGTAAGAATTGACGCTCAAGTTAAGAGAACCATTCAATGAGTGCTGAAAAGGACTCCGAAAAAAATGATGTGAAGAAAGGCACCATGACTTTAGGTGAAAATAAAAATGGCCTATATAGACTTAAATGACAGTGGTACTTTGTACAACTAACCCTACAAAAGGGAGTGAAGCAACAACCAGTTAAGCATTCATCAACTTCTGACACATTATAAGTTTATAACATGTTTACGAAAAGATTGAGGCAGATTTTAACTTTATTCAGCAGGCACAGGCCAAACCAGGCCTAGGAACCTAGGCTAATCCTATCCACATTGCTTACTGGCCTATATAGAGTAAAAAGACAGTAGTGATTTGTACAACTAACCCTGCAAAAGGGTGTGGAGCTATAACCAGTTGGGCATACATGTTTACGAGATTTTAACTTTATTTAATACGCTCAGGCCTGAATCTGGCCTAAGAACCTAGTCTACTCCTATCAACATTGCTTACTATCAGGTGTCATGCACAGTCTTTTTGGCTCTCTGTACTATCTAGGACCACAATTGTCTGGAAAACTTTAGCATGAGGTACTCTTGTTGTGACGCATGATGAGTCATCTATATCCTTATTTCACTCCCTCTGTGCATTCTGTTGTATAGTTATTTGAATGCAGCCACTATTTATTCTTTTTCTTTTCTTTCTTTTTCAGTGCAGAACCCAATGTCCAACCATTAGACTAAAAAAGCTACTAATGAAGCTCAAAGTCTCCTCTTTACATCTCCGGTCTTTTTTCGAAGACAATTTTGTTTTATTATCAACAAATATTATTCTTCTTGCATAAAAGAAAACACAATATAAATGATTAAAGAACTTTGAAGACTAAGAGGCCAAAACCCTAAGGAAAACCAAGCAACAAGAAGGTCAACTTGATTTTCATACAATTTGTGTGCATGCAAAGATTAAAACATCAAACTAAAAAATAGGTTAAAATAGCTACCTTTAGTCCCTCCTAGTTGTACGTAAGACTCCTGTGTTTGCAGAGTCTATAAGAGGCGATTGGTAAGCAACCTTACCCTAAATTTTGGAGAGGCTGATTCCGAAACTCAAACCAACAAATAAATCTCACATCTAGTGGTTTGGTAAAGGCTATTTTGAATTCATCAAATAAGGGGCAACTGCAGCACCATTATAGTTTTGTACTTATTTTTATAAGGACTATAATTCTGTACTTACTAGTATGGCTTAGTTGAGTTGAATACTCTTTTGAATGATAGCTTGAAATAACCATTAACAAATAAGAAATCAAAATCAAGGAATTAAAACTACTTGAGCCTCCCTCTTCACCCCCAAGAAAAATCCCAAGATTAAGAGAGAATGAAACCTGTAGGGAGTAACCTGAGAAGGCCCCAGGAAATTGCTCTGCCATAATTTCCATGGCTGCAAGAAATGCAACAACCTGACCAAACCAACAATCTATAAGAACAAGAACAAAAAATTCCCAAAGAGTTAAACTAGACCCAATTAAGTGTGGTGAACTCTGGTCACCTGTTTACCCATTTGTGGGGAAATTACTGCATAAACTTTAGAGTCTTCTACTGTCTTATATAACCGGTCCCTGTCTCCACCAGTAGTTCCCATCACAAAGGGTACTCCAACTTTACAATATAGCTCTGCATTATCTACACATCCACAACACAAAATTTAAAGAAACTAAACAAACTCAAGAGATACATAGAAGCGTTAGAGTGTAAGTATCAGTACAGTAAAGTTGTATATGATATTAAATACTTAATTAATTAATCAAAAAAAAAAAAGATTCCTAAAAATTACAAATGAATACTCAAATGATCCATGAACTCAACTAAAGAACTACAAGAAACCCTGTCACTCATCTTGCACCATTCAAACAAGGAATGCACAAAAAATAGACTTAATTTCAATCAAATTTCTCTGCACTCATCAAATGTGTTGCTATTCTAGTCCCTCCACGTAACCCGCATAACACAATGAGGAATCACAAACCACAGGGCATCATTGCTTTGCCTACCATACATCCCTTTCCAATAAGAAAAGAAATATATTGCCTTGAACAGCATCTTCCACTACACCCGCAAACAAAATCAGATAATAGTGCTTCAAAAAAAAAAATAATAATTAAATAATTAAGATTTCTTTGAAAATATATCAGTCAAGTAATGCACACTTTACACCATAGGTATGGATTAAGCACTCTTATTTTGAGTCAAATTTCTTTAGAATAAGGATAGAACATAAATACAATTTACATTCAATACAACAACATAAAGCAACAGATGGTATAAGGCAAAGGAGACATATTTAGGACTGCTCCTTCACCTCAAAATTTTATTACATAGCAAAAATTGTTTAAATTTCCCGTACATGATAATATAAAATTCATATTGGAGACAAAGAAAAATGGTGACTAAGAAGTAAATCAAGCCTCCCTTTGCCACACAAAAACACTAGATTCCAACTTATGGTTCCTTTTTCTCAGCCTTCAAATTGTATGTTCCATAATAATTACCATTTACTGCAGATGGCACAGTGTAGTCCACAACAACTAAATTTGGATGTTCATCAAAGACAGATGCAAGAACATTTTCTCTATCATCAGGACCATGTATGAGAATATCCTTCCCACACACCTACACAGTTTTTCCATTCTCCACCGCAGAGCCAAATGATAGAGGAACAATATTAAGTCCTGCGGAATCTGCTGCTTTGATAACAGCTTTCCCCATTTTCCCTGAACAACCATTTACCTGAAATAAATGTTGTAACACGAGTCTCAACCATGAGATACTAATACTAGGCTTTTAAAACTCATAAAATCCAAAAATGTACAACTACCCCCATCACAGTAGGTTTTGAAAATAAACCAACTTTAAGCCTCTTCAATAATCTTTTTTTTCTTCTAATAATTAATAGCAGGCTTTTAAAGGAGAATAGGCTATGCCACTGAGCCTTGTAGCTCAGTGACAAGCCTCTTCACTAACCTTTTAAGTATTTGATGGCAATATTATGACTACTTAGCATCTCAAATTTTGCAATCATCTAGGTCATCTCAGTAAATCAGATAGAAGTTGGGAAAACTAATTACTGTGTTAATGTGGCCTAAAACAAAACAAACCAAAAAGTGTTGTTGTGTCCTGGAAGACATTGAGATGAAAGATGACTTGCAGTGAAAGGTCCTGTTGTTGTGTCTAATACCACTGGAGAAAACCACAAAGTGTTGCTGATGGTTCACTTTAAGCAAGGACACCATTCTCTGCAAGATATATGGAGGTTCGTGAGGCTCAGTAGGCACAATTTCTTATGTAAAAAATTCTACTAAAATGGATCCTTTAAAAAGGTAGTATATCAAATGAACTCCTGAAAAGACTGCTTGATAAAGTTAGTCCAACTCTTGCAACTCTCCAATAATATTTGTCTCATTTGTCCGAAGACAACAAGTGATAGCTATTAGTATTTCACAACAGTGGTTCACGAAACATTCAATCATATTCATTGTCAATACAAACTTAAGGTAATTGGAATCCATGACTGATAGTTAATTAAAATTTATATATAGTATTAGATTCACAATACTATCAAACTAATTTAATATCCTAAGCCACATTTAAAAATTCCTTTTTCCAAATCTCACTCAGTATTTTTATCAAACAATTTATATCCCACTAGATTAGAGTGTACAAAGGTCATTGACAAATTTTTATTAAATGAATCTAAATGGGATACATCCACCATGCTGTGCGCTATGTGATTACATCAAGGATGTCTTCCAACCATAGTACCATACATCCATAGATTCAATAACCCTTGCATTGCATTTCATGTCACACTTAAGCCGATGAGGACTTTTGTCAAACAGATGGTGTTCATCTTATACAAATAATAATGATAATAAAACTAAAAGCAAGAACTAACATAATATCAAGTACATTAATTCATTCATTCCAGTTTTATCAAAGATCAAAAGGAAAATGCCCGAGCAAACTCCTCAAAATGAAGAACAGATAACAGGCAGGCCCAATGAATGAGCTCCTTCTATTTATCAAAAAAAAAAAATGAATGAGCTCCTTCCATACCATATAATACCCGTTTGGGCATCATAGCTGAAACCCAAAATACACACATTCCTCACACTTGCAATAACACCCATTAAATACCCAAAAAGAGAAAGCAAAGAAAAAATCAAAAAATTGTAAGCTTTGTTTGTGCTATGATGTTAAAGTTGTAAAAGAACAGAACCAAAATAATATTGAAGCAAAAAGAAGAAGAGAGTGACTTACCCCTCTAACCCCGAACGAAGGAAGGGCTGAAATTTGGTTGAAAGAGAGAGAATCAGAGAAAAGAGTCTTTTTCTTTTTTTTGCTGAAATTCAGAGAAAAGGGTCTTACTCTGTGTTAGTGCCCGTTTGTTTCAGCGTTTGAAGCCCAAAACGCACGTTTTCAAAAAAATAGCTCGAAAATAGTGTTTAGTAAGAATAAGAGTTCGTTTAGATTGAACTTATTGTTGCTGAAACTGAAAACTGAAAATACTGTAACAAAATAATTTTTAAATGTGTAAATAGTACCGTGGGATCTATTTTTAATATTTTTAATGCGTAAACAGTGTCAGCACAGTGCATGAACAGTGTATTTACTGTTTATAACAGTAAAATTTGTCCCCCCAAAGTCAACAAATGCGGGCCAAAAAAAAAAAAAAAAAAAAGGAGAAAACGTGAACTCCAGAAAACGCGGACGCAAGACGCGGAGCGCAAACACTCACTAAAACGCAACTTTTTTCAAAAAGTTGAGTTTTATATTTGTGAAGAAACGTGCGTTTGAGGTTGGGTGAGTTTGGTTTAGTTTTTTTGTAAAAGTGTATAATGAAAAAGTGGAGTTTTGATAAAAATGCATAATGAAAAAGTGGAGTTTCAAAAAACTGAGTGTTTGGTAAAAACTGTTCAAAAATGCATAATGAAAAATCTAAGTGTTTGGCTAGCACTTATAAAAGTGGCAGTTTGAAGGATAAATTACCAAAAAGGACAATGTATATATATAAGGGAGTTTATTTCATACTTTTTTTTTTTAATGTGAGTTTGGTTCATACTTCAAAATCATCCACTTCATCATACTTAAATCAATTTTTCTCTTTCTAAAAAAAATTATTTTTTTCTCACCAATATTAGCAAATAATAACGTACCACTTAAGATTTATTATGAAAATATTGTGATAAAAATTGATACTGATTTCAATTTTAACGTGCTATTAAAATTATGTTTTTCTCTTTCTAAAAAAATTATTTTTTTCTCACCAATATTAACTAATAATAACCTAACACTTAAAATTTATTGTAAAAATATTGTGATAAAAATTGATACTAATTTTAATTTTAACATACTATTAAAATTATTTTTTTCTCTTTCTAAAAAAATTATTTTTTTCTCACCAATATTAGCTAATAATAATTGACCCCTTAAAATTTATTATGAAAAAATTGTGATAATATTTTATTATTCTTTTTTTCCTTTTTTTTCCACTCTTTTTTTATCCTCCACACGGCATTTCTTTCTTCTTCTTTTTTTTCCTTTTTTTTTTCCCCACTAAATTTCTCCTCCACACACGTACCCATTCTGTTTTCTTTTTTTATCCTTCTTTCCTCCTTTTTTTATTCCTTCCCTGCCATTCCTCCAAACACCAGAACATTCTCCTTCTTCGTCTTTTTTTTTTTTTTTTCTCCTTTCTCCCTTTTCTCTTCGCACTTCGTCCGTTGGTTCTTGGCGGAATTAATAGCATCCCACTCAGGTTCTGGCAACGTAGAATCCATCGGAGTGCGTGACAAAGATGAGGCAGTGGAGTTCGGAGACGGCAATTGGCTGAGAGGGAAGGGCTTGGAGATCGAAAATGGGGTCAGAGTCGAAGTCGGAGTCAGAGTCGTCCGGGTTTGATTGGGAGGGGTTTGCCGATTTTATCGAACCTAGAGCTTGGTGTTGTTGACGCATTCGGCTTCGATTTTGTCCTATAATTCTATCATTTTGCTATATTCTGATGTTTTTTTGTTTTGCATTTTGACGCATTTAGCTCGGTGATGTTTTTTTGTTTTGCAAGGGATTGATTTTTTTTCCTTAGTTGATTTGGGAATTTGTTATAAATTTTTTTGTGTTTGGATTTGAAAATTTGTTGGGAGAGCAGAGAGATGATTTGGGAATTTGTTATAGATTTTTTTGTGTTTGGATTTGGAAATTTGTTAGGAGAGTAGAGAGATGAGATGAGAACTGATGATTTATTGAGGATAATTTGGTAATTTTTTGAAGAGCCCAACGGATCAAAATCAAAACACGCATGAGCTTTTTGTTTATGGACCTCCAAAGCTCCATAAAGTGCCTGTTTGTTTTAGCATTTAAAGCCCAAAGCGCGCGTTTTCAAAAAAGCCAGCCTGAAAATTGTGTTTGGTAAGTATAAAACGCAACTTTTTGGAAAAAGTTGCGTTTTATATTTGTGAAGAATCGCGCATTTGACTTTATGGAGCTCTGGAGGTCCATAAACAAAAAGCTTATGTGCGTTTTGATTTTGATCCGTTAGGCTCTTCCAAAAATTACCAAATTATCCTTGATAAATCATCAGTTCTTATCTCATCTCTCTGCTCTCCCAACAAATTTCCAAATCCAAACACAAAAAAATCTATAACAAATTCCCAAATCATCTCTCTGCTCTCCCAACAAATTTCCAAATCCAAACACAAAAAAAATCTATAACAAATTCCCAAATCATCTAAGGAAAAAAAATCAATTCCTTGCAAAACAAAAAAACATCACCGAGTTGAATGCGTCAAAATGCAAAACAAAAAAACATCAGAATATAGCAAAATGATAGAATTACTGGAAAAAATCGAAGCCGAATGCGTCAACAACACTGAGCTCTAGGTTCGATCAAATCGGCGAACCCCTCCCAATCAAACCCAGACGACTCTGACTCCGACTCCAACCCCATTTTCGATCTCCAAGCCCTTCCCTCTCAGCCACTTGCCATCTCTGAACTCCACCGCCTCATCTTCGTTGAGCACTCCGATGGATTCTACGTCGCTAGAACTTGAGTGGGATGCTATTGATTCCGCCAAGAACCAACAACAAACGAAGTGCTAAAAGAAAAGGGAGAAAGGAAAAAAATAAAAGAAAAAGAGAGAGATGAAGAAGGAGAATGTTCTGGTGTTTGGAGGAATGGCAGGGAAGGAATAAAAAAAAGGAGGAAAGAAGGATTAAAAAAGAAAACAGAACGGGTACGTGTGTGGAGGAGAAATTTAGTGGGGAAAAAAAAAGAAGAAGAAAGAAATGCCGAGTGGAGGATAAAAAAAGAGTGGAGAAAAAAGGAAAAAAAGAATAATGAAATATTATCACAATTTTTTCACAATAAGTTTTAAGGGGTCGATTATTATTAGCTAATTTTGGTGAGAAAAAAATAATTTTTTTAGAAAAAGAAAAAAATAATTTTAATAGTATGTTAAAATTAAAATTAGTATCAATTTTTATCACAATATTTTCACAATATTTTTACAATAAATTTTAAGTAGTAGGTTATTATTAGCTAATATTTGTAAGAAAAAAATATTTTTTTTTAGAAAGAGAAAAACATAATTTTAATAGCACGTTAAAATTAAAATCAGTATCAATTTTTATCACAATATTTTCATAATACTTTTACAATAAATCTTAAGTGGTAGGTTATTATTAGCTAATATTGGTGAGAAAAAAATAATTTTTTTAGAAAGAGAAAAATTGATTTAAGTATGATGAAGTAGTTGATTTTTAAGTATGAACCAAACTCACATCCAAAAAAAAATGTGTGAAATAAACTCCCTTATATATACATTGTCCTTTTTGATAATTTATCTCTCAAACTGCCACTTTTATAAGTGCTAGCCAAACACTCAGCTTTTTCATTATCAGCTTTTTAATAGCTTTTACCAAACGCTCAGCTTTTTGAAACTCCACTTTTTCATTATGCACTTTTAACAAAACTCCACTTTTTCATTATGCACTTTTACAAAAAGCTAAACCAAACTCACCCTTAGACTCAAACGATACATGAACAAAGAATCACGCCCCTTATAAAGTATAAACCAACTTTTTTGATAGGCTAAGGTTTGGTAAGCTTTCATTAAAAAACAGGGTTAAGACCCAACTGGCTAAGGTTTTTATGTCTCATTGAATCCTACCATAAAGATAAAAGTTAAGGTATAAAACTAAAATGTAGCTAAAATAATATAGTAAGACCCATGAATAGTATCAAAAAGTATAATGAGACATGTGTGTTCCAGTTAGCTCAACTAGTAAAGTTTCTGATGGTTATATAAGAGATCTGAGGTTCAATCCCCGCCTACACCAAAAACTGATTGGAGTCTTGGTTTGATGATAAAGAGCTATCATCAGGAGCGGACGCCACAAGTTGAAATTCTCTCACACAAAAAAAAAAAAAAAAAAGTATAATGAGACACATGAATAGTAGCAAAAATAAACTAAGTAGTAAAAAAAAACTAACTTTTTAAGCCATGCCAAACGCATGAAGATTTTCTTAAAGGATTGTAAAGTACAATCTCAGTATTAAAGATAATTTGACTAAGACTAAGATTTGTTTTTGTGAAGAGAACTTTAGAGAGAGAGAGAGAGAGAGAGAGAGAGAGAGAGAGAGAGAGAGAGAGAGAGAGAGAGAGAGATAGATTTTCTTGCTTAATGAATAAACTAAGAGTACAACCATATATATAATGTGACCTGCCTAAGATATTGAATAACAGAATTGATCCTAATTATACGGATCAATTCTGTGAAATTAGGAAAGTTAACTAACTCCCAAATTGATAGAGACTTCGCACCAATACAACTGAAACTCTGCTCAACTCTTAAATGACATTGTTCTACCTCCTGAAGCTTAAATATCAAATACATAAAACGGTGCATTCCTTTCTAAGTGAAAACGGTGTGTTGCACTTCTATTATTTGTGAAACGGTGCGTTGCACCTAGATGTAAAACCGATGGTCATCCCCAAATTCAGTCATCTTCAACCTTGCGCCTACAATGCAATCAACCCAGGACTGAATACAAATCAACCATTTGTAACTTGCTTTAACTTCTCTAAAGTAGAATCACCACGATCACTAACATCCCTCCTCAAACTTTTGGGGGAGGTGTCCAGCAGAAGTTTGCGTCGTTGAAGAAGAAAAGATGGAGAAGGCAATGGTTTGGTGAAAATGTCAGCAAGGTTGTCCTTGCTAGAAACAAAACACACACACAAATCACGACGTAACACCTTCTCACGAACATAGTGGTAGTCTACTTCGATGTGTTTTGTGCGTGAATGGAACACAGGGTTTGCAAAGAGAGCAATGGCTGAAGCATTTTCACACTAAAGGACAGGGACATGAGAGAGAAAAATTCTCAATTCTTTGAAAAGAATACGTAGCCAAGACATCTTTGCAGCAGTAGTGGCCAAGGCACGATACTCTGCCTCCGTGGAAGAACGAGTAACAGTGGTTTGTTTCTTGGATGACCAAGAAATGGGAGAAGAACCAAGAAACACCAGGAGGCCTGTGGTAGAACGACGGTCATAGGGATCTCCAGCCCAGTTTGCATTTGAGAAGGCTGTGAGAGTTAAAGGACCAGGGGAGAAGGAGATGCCATGATGAAGAGTGCCACGAAGATATCTGAGAACTTTCTTAGCAGCTTTAAGATGAATAGTTGTAGGATTGCTCATAAACTGACACAGTTGGTGCACACTGAAGGCAAGGTTTGGGCGTGTGAAAGTCAAATACTGGAGAGCCCCAACTAGGCTTCTATACTCAATGGGGTCAGAAAGAGCAACACCATCATGAGGAAGCAACCGTGTAGAAGGGCAACAAGGAGTCTTTGTGGGTTTAGAATTTTCCATGTGAAAATGATGGAGTATATCTGAAGCATACTTAGACTATGTAAGATGCAAACCAACTGGAGTTCTAGGAATCTGGACACCCAAAAAATAGTTGAGATCCCCAAGATCGTTAAGTTCAAATACAGCACTGAGAGTAGCAACAAGAGAGGCAACATGCTTGGAATTGTTCCCTGTGAGAATAATGTCATCTACATAAAGAAGTAGGTAGATGATAGTACTCTTGGATGGAAAAATGAACAAGGAACTGTCAGCAAAGGAAGCTTGAAATCCCAGATGAACCAAGTGAAAAGTGAACCTCTCAAACCAAGCCCTTCGTGCTTGTTTGAGACCATAAGGGATTTGTGCAACTTGCAGACATAGGTAGGGTGAGCTGCATCAATATATCCTGGAGGTTGTTGCATGTGGACATCTTCCTTGAGATGGCCATGTAGAAAAGCATTTAACACATCTAGCTGTTTTAATGGCCAATTACAACTGACAGCAATGGCAAGCACTAGTCTCACAGTAGCTGGTTTGACCACTGGACTGAAGGTTTCTGAGTAGTCAATACCAGCTTGTTGATGAAATCCTTTTGCAACTAGTCTTGCTTTATAACGAGCAATAGTACCATCACTGTGAAGTTTGATCTTAAACACCCATTTACAACCCACTAAATTAGCATGTGGGGGAGCAGGGACCAAGGACCAAGTCTGTTGCCTCTGTAAGGCTTGAAGTTTTGCATCCATAGCTTCACACCAAACTGGATGCTTGGAAGCAATTTTGTAAGAGGGTGGTTCAGTATGGGTGTAATCCAACACAGCCTTATAACAAAGCTTTGGATTGGGTTTAACAATGCCACTTTTGGATCTTGTCTGCATTGGATGTGGGACAGGAACAGTGAGAGTAGTGGGTAAAGATGAGATAAAAGATGGAATAGGAGAGAGGACAGGTATAGACACATCTGGATCAGTGGAGGAAGGAATGGAGGTGAAATTACTGTGTAGGATAGGGTCAGAATGTGGTGTGACTATAGGAGCAGAGGATTGGGAAAGGAGAACATCAGTTGCATTAGAACTAAGAGGAGCATGTGGTGGGGGAGTGGTAAGGGGATTATATGGTCCTAATAGTGAAGGTTGATTAGAAGCGTGAAGATAGAGGAGATTGGATAACCAGAGAGCATTTGAAATATCAGAAACTGGAGAAGTAGATTGACTGATAGGAGGTATAGGTGTAGATAAAGAAAACTTGGCTTCATTAAACAAAACATGCCTAGAGGTATATATATGGTGAGAGGAAGGATCAAGACAAAAATACCCTTTAGAACTAATGGAGTAACCTATGAAAATACACTCCTTGGTTCTGTGATCAAGTTTATGACTAGGATAAGTTCTAAGATGAGGATAGCATGCACAACCAAATACCTTGAGTTGTGATAGGTCTGGGGAAGCAGAATACAACTTAGACCAGGGAGACACAAAATTAAGAACAGAAGTGGGAAGCAAGTTGATCAAGAAAGTTGCAGTAAGAAGAGCATAGGACTAAAAAGAAGTGGACATAGAAGCTTGAGAGTGATTGTGGTTTCAATGAGGTGCCTGTGTTTTCTTTCAACAAGACCATTTTGTTGGGGTGTGTATGGACAAGAGAGTTGATGGATGATGCCATGTTGGGACAAAAATGACTTAAACTCAGTAGAAGTATACTCCCCACCTCCATCAGATCTGAGGGTTTTTATTTTGGTAGAGAATTAAGTTTCAACAATGACCTTGAACAACATAAACTTGGAAAACACTTCATATTTGTATTTAAGAGGATACAACCAGGTAAACCTTGTAAAATGATCAACAAAAATCACATAATAACAGACCATTGACAGATGTGACAGGGGTAGGACCCCATACATCAGAATGCACCAATTCAAAGGGAGATGAAGCAACAAAATGAGATTTAGGAAAAGATAAATTGTGCTTTTTGCCATACAAATAGTAAGTACAAGTTTGAACTAGATTTGTACACTTATTTAGGATAGACCTATCATTAGGAAACACAAATCTGAGAACTTGATCGTGTGGATGACCAAGTCTCATGTGCCACAGTGTCTTATTAAAAACAACAGACTTAGACACATTATTACAAACTTTGAAAACTTGATTACAGACTTTGGAATACAAATGAAGTTGTGAAGCTCTATGAGGATAGATGGGGTAAACTCCATCTTCACTCTTGCCTTGGTATAGGACATTCCCAGTGGGCAAAGCCTGAATGGACAGAATGTTTTTATCAAAATAACACCAGCAATTGTTATCTTGACAGATTTTATTGACAAAAGCAAGATTTGAGGAAATAGATGGAACTCTAAGGACATTATGTAATTGAAGATTGGAATAAGATGAAGGAATTAGAGAATTACCTATGTGAGTAATTGGTAGGTTCTGCCCATTTCCCACTCTGAGGTGATCCTGACCTCCCCATGGCTGAGGAAAGCTGAGTTGGTTGAGGTTAGCAGTCACGTGATTAGTTGCAGCACTATCTACAAGCCATGGCTACTCTTGTGCAAGGCAAGCATTGGATGATGTGGCCATAGCAGCAAGTTTGGTTGGAGGATGCTTGCCTTGATAGGCATAGTCCATCCTGTGGTAACAGTCTATAGCTGTATGACCAAGCTTGTTACAGATCTGGCACATAGGCCTGTCTAATCTTGGAGCAGAAGAGCTTGAACTTGACTGATGTGATTGGAAGGGAGTGAAGTGATTATAATGAGGTGATTGATTACCTGCATTTCTTCCTCCTCTTCCACCTCTATTGTTATAACTTCCTCTACCTCTCCCTCTATTATTGTGATTGAAGTTACCACCTGATTGATTGAAATTACCACCTGACTGATTGAAATTACCACCAGACCTTGGAGTAGCAGTAGCAGCCAGTGCAAAAATTGAAATTTTAGTATCTAGCCATTCATTTAAGGATTCCTCTTCACCATTGAGCATAGTTGACAATTCATCAAAGCTTAATGGTGTGCTTCTGGTCCTTATTGCTGACCGAAAAGCATTGTATTCCTTTAGCAAACCCTTGAGTGTTATATGAAGCAACTCCTCATCATCTAAAATTACTCCAACTGCCAGTAGCTTATCCCTCACAACTTTGATTTTCCTTAAATAAGCATCCACAGAATTAGCACCTTTCTTAAGATTATGAAGCTCTACCTTTAGGTTCATCACATGAGACCTAGAGGTTGAAGAGAACCTATTCTCCAGAACCTTCCAAACTTCCAATGCAGAAGTACACCCAACAGTGAGAGACAAAATTGATGGTGAGAGAGTGGAGCTGATGAAGGTTAGTAAGGCCTTCTCTTTAGATCTCCAGAGTGTATATTCTGGATTCACAATTGTAGTGTAAGCTCCACTAAGATCCTTAAGAAATTTCTCTGGAGCCAATTGTGGTTCTTCAAGCAATTCATACAGAGAATAAGTTTCTAGAATCATTGTAATTTGATGTTTCCACATGATATAGTTGGTATTATCCAACTTGACTGTCATCATATTTGACATATTCGAGAGAAGAATAAGTGGTTGATTCATCACATTCATTGAAGAATTAGCAAATGTTGATGAGCTTGCACCTGTGGAAGAAGACGATGTAGCTGTTGAGTTTGTGGCTGCCATTGTTGAGTTTTGTACAGGAATCTCAGGCTCTGATACCATGAAGATTTTCTTAAAGGATTGTAAAGTACAATCTCAGTGTTAAAGAGTACTTTGACTATGACTAAGATCTGTTTGTGTCAAGAGAAAACTTTAGAGAAAGAAAGGAGTAACAGAGAGAGAGAGAGAGAGAGAGAGAGAGAGAGAAGAGAGAGAGAATGAGAAATAGATTTTCTTGCTTAATGAATAAACTGAGGGTACAACCATATATATAATGTGACTTGCCTAAGATATTGAATAACAGAAATGATCCTAATTATACGGATCAATTCCGTGAAATTAGGAAAGCTAACTAACTCCCAAACTGACAGAGACTTCGCGCCAATACAACTGAAACTTTGCTCAACTCTTAAATGACATCGTTCTACCTCTTGAAGCTTAAATATCAAATACATAAAATGGTGCGTTCCTTTCTAAGTGAAAACGGTGTGTTGCACTTCTATTATTAGTGAAACGGTGCGTTGCACTTGGATGTAAAACCGACGGTCATCCCCAAATTTAGTCATCTTCAACCTTACGCCTACGATGCAATCAACCCAAGACTGAATACAAATCAACCATTTGTAACTTGCTTTAACTTCTCCAAAGTAGAATCACCACGATCACTAACAACGCACACTTAGAGCATTCACACCAAAAGTGTGAAAATTGCTATATTGTCATTTTAGCACATAAACCAAAAAAAAAAAAAAATCTGTATCAAAGTTGCCAAACCTAAAACGTTTGACAACTAAGCTACGGCAAAGTGTATCTCTAAAATTATAAATATATAATTTAATGTGTTGATGGTTGAGGTTGTTGTTTATTGTGTTTGATATATTATTTTTATTGTGTTGTTTATATTATTGTAATGTGTTCAATGTTAAAATGAGGTGTTAAAATAGATAAAGTAGTGTTTTGAGTTGTTAAAAATTATATTTTTTTAGCAACCTTGTTGTGAATGCTCTCTTAGATTTTTATCTGCAAAAAGTTGGGTCAGTTAATCTCAAATTACTGAGCAAAATTTTAAAATCAAATAAAAATTAATATCTAATTTATCTCTAATACTATTAATCTACTCTATTTTAAAAACTTTATGGCTATAATAATGTGCATTTTTACTTTTTACCCGAAAATGGTGGAACATGGTTTCATTGACAAATTTCAATTGATATGGATGAAAATTAATTGTTGAGTTCATTGTTGTTGTTGTTGTTGTTTTTTTTTTTTTTTTTTTTTTTTTTTTTTTTTTTAATATTGTTTAAACACAAAGTAATATTTTCAAAGGCCAAGGAAAAAAAATGGCTATCATAAATTAATGCTTTAACCTACCTTCAATTATGTAATGTATTATAAACCCAGTTTAAAACACTAGTATTACTATTTTTATGTGTGTTCTAATAAATATTACTGTTTACTAAAAAAAAAATAATAGGGATGTTTATCCCACATTGATTGTGCGTCTAGTGTCTATTGTTTATAACCCTAGTCTACAACTACAAAGGTTAAGTCCTTTTGTAGTTATATTCTAATTATGTAATGTATTATAAATTTAGTTTAAAACACAAGTATTACTATTTTCATGTGTGTTCTAATAAGTATTACTGTTTACTCAACAAAAAAATAAAAAAATAAAAAAACCTACCCTTCAACAACAAAAACCTAAGAACAGCAGTACAGACTCTTACAATTTTATTGGTTAAGTCATAAGCGGGGCATTATAGGCTATTGATGAATTTGAGCTATTGGTCAAAGCTAAGTCAAGGAAAATTTCATACTGCATAATAAAAGTTAAGTTTTAAAAGTTGTGAACCTGTGATTGTGTCAATTAATCTTATTTTTGCCACAAATTTCTACACTTGTAATTTATTTTACAACTCTTATTAGTTATTGAAATAATTTACCTTTGATTAAAATTTATTACCAATATTTTACTCTACGTAACCTCTGTCACATGAGTTTCAAGAATGTAATAGAATTTATCAATATTGCCAATACAAACTTTAAGGTAGTTGAAATCCATGACCGATTGTTAATTAAAATTCGAAATACTTAGTTATAATACTTTAACCATCCAATATTAACTTTTATACTCCTAACATTTTGTTGGAGTTTACGCTTTACATGCATTTGGGAGGTAATATTTACTTACTAAGGGAATCATCCATTTGTATAGTTATAAAATACAAAAACTAATGAAGTCACAACTAATTAATCCTATACGGCAACTAAGCTAAATGCACTCAAATTTTGACTCTTCTATATCTTTAGGGAACATTAAATAGTAAAGAGTGTGGTATGATGGTTTATTGGTTTAATCGTTATACCATTTGTTCAATTGTTGGATAAAATTAAATTTTTTTTTTTTTTTTTTATAAAAAGACAAAAACTTTTATTCAGAATGGGAATGAGGTACAATATCATGAGCACGCGCGTGCTCAATAAGACTAGGAAATTCCTCTAGCCATGCAATGTAGCTCTCTAAACCCCTTGCGTGTTGAGCCAACAGGTGAGCAGGGGTATTTCCCTGCCTTTTGGTATGGGAAAAAGTGTAGGTCCTAAAGGCTTGAACAAGATGGGACATTCTAGATACAATATTTTGCACAGATGTAGACACTTCACCCACTCCTCTGAGTGCATTGTAGATGCTCAAAGAGTCACCCTTAAAAGTTACATCTCGGACCCCCACATCCAAGGCAAACTGGACCCTGACCTCCATTGCTTTGGCTTCAGTCCCCAACGCACCTAAGGGGTGAGCAAGCTTTTGGCTTAGAGTAGCAATGACCTCTCTTATTGAGTCACATATTACCACCCCAATACCAACCTACTTCTGTTTGGAGAAAACTTCACCATCGACATTGACTTTGTAGCTACCCAATTATGGAGGACACCATTTCGTCTCTTTTGTAGTCGACACTCTCGTGGGCTGTGGTGTCTCATTCGCTACCTAAAACTCGTCCAAGACCCTTAGCGAGTTTCTCATAATAGCTAATCCATTTTGGCGCACACCACAATGTCGTACCTCATTTTGGTGTTTCCATATTCCCCAATAAACCATAATAGTACGCTCCACTAGGCCGGAGCATAAATCCGAACACTTTTGTAATTTCCACATAGCATCTATGAATTTCCATGATGGGTTGATCTTAAAAGGCAAAATCAGTTTACTGGACAACCACACCTCCTTTGCGCTGCCATAAAGCCAAAAAAATATGACATGCAGATTCCGTAGCTTTCCTACGTGACTCGTAAAAAAATTATCCTTGGTGACGTTTTTCTTTCGTAAGTTCTCCTTTGTGGCTAAAATGTCCCTGCATGCTCTCCATGCAAAATGCTTAGTTTGTTCGGCACATGCATATTCTAGAGGTCCCTCCAAACTTGTTTCAGGGCAACAGGGTTTGAGCTCTCAGGCGAATTACCCCCAGTGGATATTTCTTGGGCTAGCCTATATGCACTTCACACCGTAAACTTCCCATTTTTACTTTCTGCCCATATCAGACGATCTCTAGCTCCATGTGTACTTAAAGGGATGCTTAAGATTGCATCCACATCCGGGGGGAGGAAACATTGGTGTATCAGGTGCTCCTTCCACTCCATTCGATCACCCTCAAGAAGGTCACAAACACGTGTCACTTGCAGACCAGTTCTCTTGGGTGTTACTACCATATATGTGCTCGGGTTATGAAGCCACTTATCCCTTCATACCTAAATCTGTTCGCCATCACCTACTTGCCATCTTACACCTCTCTTAACCACTGCTTAAGCTGACAATACACTTCTCTAAGCGAAAGATGGCTGGCTTCCCAATGTGGCCTTTAGGAAGTCACACCTTAGGAAGTACTTGGCTTTGTATACTCTATAGAATAGTGAGGATGAGTTCGTATGTAAGCGCCACCTATGCTTTCCCAAAAGAGCCAGGTTGAAAAGCTTTAGGTCCCTAAAACTCATTCCACCTTTTTCTTTTGGCAGACACATCTTCTCCCAACTCATCTATGCCAGCTTCTTCTCCTCTTTCACTTATCTCCACTAGAATTGTCTTACCATCTCGGTCAACTTGTCGCATAGGGTATTAGGGAGCTTAAAACAGCTCATTTTATATGATGGTAGTGCTTAGGCAACCGCCTTTATCAAAATCTCCTTCCCTGCACTTGAAAGTAATTTTTCCTTCCACCCCGCAAGTTTATTTGACACCCATCGCTTCAACTGGGCAAAAGTGTTCCTTTTAGACCTGCCTACCAAGGAAGGGAGTCCTAGGTAAGATTCATGTGGTTTTATGACCTGCGCGCCAAACATCGT